>SJYX01006174.1:12451-33787 GCA_006410675.1 Oreotragus oreotragus
AGGAGGAGAAGGGGACAACAGAGAATGAGATGGCTGGATGGCATCACCGACTTGATGGACATGAGTTTGGGTGAACTCTGGGAGCTGGTGATGGACAGGGAGGCCTGGCGTGCTGCAGTTCATGGGGTCGCAAAGAGTCGGACACGACTGAGCAACTGAACTGAACATTATGTCTGATGCACTTTTTCCTGAAAGGGTGATAGTGCAGGAACTTTGCTTAAAAGTATAAAAACTTTGGGTTCTTATAGCTTAAGAGTTAAAAATTCACTTACTGTCCAACATGCTGTATTTTCTAGGAGAAAATTCATTAGGTTTAATACTATATGAGCTTATGTACATGGACTGACTGGAACCAAATTGGTTATTTTCAAAAGTCAGGAAAATGCTGCATCATCTAGTTTCAGATTCATTGATTGAAAAAACCAATATTTGTGGAATGTCTACTACAAGCTTCCCAGGTGGCGCTAGTGGTAAAGAACCCTCCTGCCAATTCAGGAGACATAAGAGACTCAAGTTCTATCACTGAGTTGGGAAGAGCCCCTGGAGGAGGACATGGCAACCAGTTCCAATATTCTTGCCTAGTGAATTCCCATGGACAGAGGAGCCTGGTGGGCTACAATCCATAGGGTCGCAAAGAGTTGGACTGAAGCGACTTAGCACACACACGCACTCTGTTCTGGTATAAATGTTCATGTATAACAGTCACAAAACACACAATATCTTTGCCTTTATAAATTTCACATTTTCATGTGGGGAGGGAAAGGACAGGTAATAACCAATATAAACACATAAATATATAGCATGTTGAATTACAGCAAGGAAAAAGGGTAAGAAGTGCTGGGTGTGGGATAAGGGTGCCAGGTGTGGAAGTGGTAGGAGATGGTGGATACACTGGGTGATGGTGAACATGGCCAAAATCGAGTACTACAGAGATTCTTTCAAGCTTACATTCCAGTAAAGTCCCGAAGAAAGTGCTGAAGTGAGCCATGGGGTTAGAGCATTCCAGATAGAGGAATGAGTGAAAATGAACGAGTAAAAGGTGGGTGTGCATGCGTGGTAGGAGCAGTCTGATGAGCAAGAGCGAGAATGATGGGAGACTGAACTGGAGAAGTAACAGATCACGTGGAGCCTTGAAGAACACTGTAAGGGCTGCTCCTTCTACCCGAGAGATTTGAGCAGTGGAACTTCTTATATTTTAAAAAGATTATTCTGGCTGCTGTGTTAATAACAGATTGCAAACTTAAACTGAAGTTTCCTTTTCCAAATTCCATAAGATTATCAATTTCCACAGGTTTGGGGAAAACTGAAGGCTGTACAATCAGCTGAGAAAAGACACAACTGCTCTCATCTTATGCAGCTCCATGAATCCTTCCAAATTCATGGGATATGAAAGGAAAGGTTCACTTTAAGGTCACTGACAGAGATAGTCCTACACTTGTTTGCCATAAATCTTATGTGAAAACAACATAGCAAGAAAAGTCACATTTAATTAGAAATGCTTATAATCTTTTTACATATATTAGCTATAATTGTTGTTGATGTCCAGACTCTCAGTCATGTCCAACTCTTAGAGACTCCATGGGCTGCAACACACCATGCTTCCCTGTCCTTCACCATCTCCCAGAGTTTGCTCAAATTTATGCCCCTTGAGTCGGTGATGCCATCCAACCCTCTCATCCTCTGTCATTCCCTTCTCCTCTTGCCTTCAATCTTTCCCAGCATCAGGGTCTTTCCCAGTGGGTCGGCTCTTCATATCAGGTGGCCAGAGTATTGGAGTTTCAGCTTCAGCATCAGTCCTTCCAATGAATATTCAGGGTTGATTTCCCTTAGGATTGACTGGTTTGATCTCCTTGCTATCCAAGGGACTCTCAAGAGTCTTCTCCAGAACCACAGTTCGAAGGCATCAGTTCTTCAGCTCTCAGCCTTTTTTATTGTTGAGCTCTCACATGTGTACACAACCATTGGAAAAACCATAGGTTTGACTGTACGGACTTTTGTTGGCAAACTAATGTCTCTGCCTTTTGATATGCTGCCTAGGTTGGTCATAGCTTTTCTTCCAAGGAGCAAGCGCCTTAATTTCATGACTGTAGTCACTGTCCACAGTAATTTTGGAGCCCAAGAAAATAAAGTCTCTCACTGTTTGCATTGTTTCCGCATCTATTTGCCATGAAGTGATGGGACTGGATGCCATGATATTTGTTTTTTGAATGTTGAGTTTTAAGTCAGCTTTTTCACTCTTTGCTTTTACCTTCATCAAGAGGCTCTTTAATTCCCCTTTGTTTTCTGCCATAAGGGTGGTGTCATCTGCATATCTGAGNTTTATAAATTTCACATTTTCATGTGGGGAGGGAAAGGACAGGTAATAACCAATATAAACACATAAATATATAGCATGTTGAATTACAGCAAGGAAAAAGGGTAAGAAGTGCTGGGTGTGGGATAAGGGTGCCAGGTGTGGAAGTGGTAGGAGATGGTGGATACACTGGGTGATGGTGAACATGGCCAAAATTGAGTACTACAGAGATTCTTTCAAGCTTACATTCCAGTAAAGTCCCGAAGAAAGTGCTGAAGTGAGCCATGGGGTTAGAGCATTCCAGATAGAGGAATGAGTGAAAATGAACGAGTAAAAGGTGGGTGTGCATGCGTGGTAGGAGCAGTCTGATGAGCAAGAGCGAGAATGATGGGAGACTGAACTGGAGAAGTAACAGATCACGTGGAGCCTTGAAGAACACTGTAAGGGCTGCTCCTTCTACCCGAGAGATTTGAGCAGTGGAACTTCTTATATTTTAAAAAGATTATTCTGGCTGCTGTGTTAATAACAGATTGCAAACTTAAACTGAAGTTTCCTTTTCCAAATTCCATAAGATTATCAATTTCCACAGGTTTGGGGAAAACTGAAGGCTGTACAATCAGCTGAGAAAAGACACAACTGCTCTCATCTTATGCAGCTCCATGAATCCTTCCAAATTCATGGGATATGAAAGGAAAGGTTCACTTTAAGGTCACTGACAGAGATAGTCCTACACTTGTTTGCCATAAATCTTATGTGAAAACAACATAGCAAGAAAAGTCACATTTAATTAGAAATGCTTATAATCTTTTTACATATATTAGCTATA
Source organism: Oreotragus oreotragus (assembly GCA_006410675.1). Lineage (NCBI taxonomy): Eukaryota > Metazoa > Chordata > Mammalia > Artiodactyla > Bovidae > Oreotragus > Oreotragus oreotragus. The sequence continues at coordinate 15,571 of SJYX01006174.1, forward strand.
ATTGTTGTTGATGTCCAGACTCTCAGTCATGTCCAACTCTTAGAGACTTCATGGGCTGCAACACACCATGCTTCCCTGTCCTTCACCATCTCCCAGAGTTTGCTCAAATTTATGCCCCTTGAGTCGGTGATGCCATCCAACCCTCTCGTCCTCTGTCATTCCCTTCTCCTCTTGCCTTCAATCTTTCCCAGCATCAGGGTCTTTCCCAGTGGGTCGGCTCTTCATATCAGGTGGCCAGAGTATTGGAGTTTCAGCTTCAGCATCAGTCCTTCCAATGAATATTCAGGGTTGATTTCCCTTAGGATTGACTGGTTTGATCTCCTTGCTATCCAAGGGACTCTCAAGAGTCTTCTCCAGAACCACAGTTCGAAGGCATCAGTTCTTCAGCTCTCAGCCTTTTTTATTGTTGAGCTCTCACATGTGTACACAACCATTGGAAAAACCATAGGTTTGACTGTACGGACTTTTGTTGGCAAACTAATGTCTCTGCCTTTTGATATGCTGCCTAGGTTGGTCATAGCTTTTCTTCCAAGGAGCAAGCGCCTTAATTTCATGACTGTAGTCACTGTCCACAGTAATTTTGGAGCCCAAGAAAATAAAGTCTCTCACTGTTTGCATTGTTTCCGCATCTATTTGCCATGAAGTGATGGGACTGGATGCCATGATATTTGTTTTTTGAATGTTGAGTTTTAAGTCAGCTTTTTCACTCTTCGCTTTTACCTTCATCAAGAGGCTCTTTAATTCCCCTTCGTTTTCTGCCATAAGGGTGGTGTCATCTGCATATCTGAGTTTATTGATATTTCTTCTGGCAAATTATGATTCCAGCTTGTGCTTCTTCCAGCCTGGCATTTCACATGCTATACTCTGCATGTAAATTAAATAAGCAGGATGACAATACACAGCCTTGACACATTCCTTTCCCAATTTGAACCCAGACCGTTGTTCCATGCCTGTTTCAAACTGTTACTTCTTGACCTGCATACAGGTTTTGCAGGAGGCAGGTAAGGTGGTCTGGTATTCCCATTTCTCTAAAATTTTCCACATTTTGTTGTGATATACACAGTCAAAAGGGTTAGCCTCAGTCAAATTACTTCACCTGTGGACATGGGGATAACATTGCCCATCTCATAATCCATAATGAGGAATCGCACACACACACACATACGCCTAGCCTAGTAACTGTTGCAAAGTAGGCAAAACAGTAGATATTAATTTTTCCTGCCTTGTGGACCTTTTAAAACTTGACTTAGTTAAAATCACAAGTAACTAAAATGTCTGGGTTAGGAATGACTAAGATACACTATTTTAATTCTAGATGATTTGGATTATTAAGAAATTAATACCATGTGCTGGGCCTCTGTGTAAGGACAACTTAAGTAAAAAAGCGAAAGATGAGCAAACTTTCCTCAACGATGTTATTATTCTTAAATGTTACCCAGTGGACTGAGTGGAGAAGGAATTTCACATACCTCTCTAAGGAACCAGCATTACTGACCACTTAATAATTAAAACTACACGACATATCTCCATGTTGGGTCTGAACTTTTGAGGTAGGTTCAAATTGATCATTTTCCTCTTAAATGGAGAATCTACTCTGTCTGTCTCTGCTCTACAGTTGATTTTTCATGTACATCAGAAAAATAATGGCGATCAAAGAGTTGAGAAAAATTAACATGGCAAAGCCTCTTTTACACTATAAGAGATATTTTGAGATCCCAAACCTAGTGTTTTCTGTTCCAGTTGAAGTGGAAAGTATTTTCTAGTCATTTCCTATTAAAAAAAAATTACAAGGCTTCCATTGAGTGCTTATCTCAGAACATAAACAAAGCAGGAGCTCTTATTTGATAAATTCAACCTACAGGTACTTTTGCAGCCTCTCTGTTTTTAGTCAGAAGACTTGTTATTTAAAGTGAGAAAAAAAAATGTCAGATTTAAATTTTTTCATAGTGAAACATATATGAAGATGGAGAGCCTGCATTCATTTAAAAATATTTAGCAAACATTTTCTGTGCTTCAGGAATTTTCTAGGCACCAGGAATATGACAGGCATAAAGCAGACAAAATTCTCTGCCCTTATGGAGCTTATCTTCTAGCGACATATGAAGAAAACAAGATAAATGATAAAATTCAGTGAGTTTCATGATGATAAACACAATGGAGAAAAATTTCAAGCAGTGGCGATGTGAAGGAGTATGGAATGCAGAGCCTGAATTTTGGATAGCATGGCCAAGGAAAATAATACTGAAGACAATAAGATAATACTGAGAAGATAATACTGAAGCAAAGACCTGATGGGAATGATTGATCCAGACAGATATCTGAGAGGACGAGCAATCGAGGCAGAAGGAACAGAAGTGTAAAGACCCTGAGTGGGGAGCAGGAAAACGAGAATGATGCTCCAGAGCTAAATGAGCATCAGAAATTGAAGAAAGAGAGGAAATGAAGAATAAGGGGTGCACACTGGAGAGAACCTTATAAATGATTATAAAGAGATGGGAAGCCAATGAAGAAGTTGAAGCATGACAAGATGCAGATTTGGTTTTAATAGAACAATCTGTGTTATAATGAACATTGATTATATTGGGTATAATGGTTAATTTTATGTGTTAATGTAAATGAGCCGTGGGTACCCATTTAGTCAAACATTATTTTGAGAGTCTCTTCAAAGTTATTTTGGGCTTCCCTGGTGGTTCAGAGGTTAAAGCATCTGCCTGCAATGCGGGAGACCCGGGTTCGATCCCTGGGTCAGGAAGATCCCCTGGAGAAGGAAATGGCAGCCCACTCCAGTATTCTTGCCTAGGAAATCCCATGGATGCAGGAGTCTGGCAGCCTACAGTCCACGGGGTTGCAAAGAGTTGGACAAGACTGAGCGACTTCAGTTCACTTCAGTTACTTTAGGATGAATTTGACATTTAAATCAATAGACTGTGTAAAGCAGATTATCTTCTCTAATGTGGGTGGGCCACATTCAATCAGTTGAATGCCTGGGTAGAACAAAAGGCTAACTACCTTCCAAATAAGATGGAATCTCTAATGCCTGTCTTTGAGCCAGGGCATTGGGCTTTTTTCCTGCTTTGAAAAATGAACTGAAACATCAGATATTTTAGGGTCTCGAGCCTGCTGACATGTCTTTAGACTGGAACTACTTTATTGACTTTTCTAGTTTTTAGGCCTTTGAACTTGGACTGAAAATATACCATTGGCTTTCCTGGGTCTTCAGATTATTGAAAGCAAATCTTGGGGCTTGTCAGCTTCCATAATTGCACGAACTAATTTCTTATAATAACTTTTTCTCTCTTTTTGTATCTCTCTTTCTTTCCCTCTCTCTCTCTATATATACATATATGTGTCTCTCTCTCTCTCTCTCTGTGTATCTATATCTATCAGCTTCCTATTGATTCTGTTCTCTAGAGGAACCTGACTGATACAGTGGGCAAGGAAGGATGATTGGAGGTTGAAGATTAGTGAGGAACTATTAATAATCTAGGTAAGAGTTGATGGTGCCCTGGATCAAGAATGGAGCATTGGAGGAGGAGAAAGGGTTTATTCTGGATATACTTTAAAGGTAGAATCAATAGAATTTGTTGGAGGATTGGATTTACATGGTTAGAAAAAGAGAGAATGCAAATATGATACCTTCAAGGTTTTGGCATCTGGAACAAAAGACATTAAGCAAGACAGCAAAGGATATAGGAGGAGCAGATTTGGGGTTCAGAAATTCGATTTTGGGAGGATTGAGTCTGAAACATCCAAGTGAAAATGTCAATTGGACAGCTGCATATTCAAAGTTGGGGTTGAAGAAAGAAGTCTGGGTTGGAGATATAAGTTTGGAAATCTCGGCATAAACATATTAGGTTTTAAGACCAGATAAGATCACCATTGTCATGAGTGTAAATAGAGAAGATACCTAAGCACTAACCATTAGGACGCTGAGTAGGTGAGAAGAAACTAGCAATGAAGCCCCTGGGAATGATCAGCCAGTAAAGCAGCAGAAAACGGGAGAGTATACTGTCCAAGAAGGTAAATGAAAAAGCTAATCTAAGAAGGAATGAGGAAGGATGAAATGCCTGCTATTCTGAGTCTTGTTAGAAACTTTGAATCTTTATTTCTCTGTCATTCATTTGCAGCTAATAATTTATTGATAAAAATCATATATGGGAGGTATTATGTATTCTGTTATGAAAATTCTTTATCTTTGGCATATAACATGCTAGAGCATATCTTAAGGCAAAGTTCACAAAATATTTTATATGGCATGCTAGTTTCCTCTCTTCTAGAAAAAAGGAAAAATTTCAGCTTCAAATCAGTTTCACAAAAATAAGATTTCTCTGTTTTAGAAGTCTTTTCAGCCTTTCTATGGTAATGTATTTTATTAATCTCCAGGATAATATCATATGGGTAATGTAGTATTCAATGTTTTCAAACTTAGTAAATCAAAATTTGTTTTATTGCAAAGCATATTGAGGGGCTAATTATCCAGAATACAGAACTTTGTTTCCTTGAAACAACTTTCATGGCTAACTTTCCTCTGTTTCCTTAGAGGACATCCTTCAGAAAGCTATGTTTAAAACTTTATGCCCTTAGTGTTTCCCAGCATAAGAAATGCTCATATGAAGAATATTTTTGCTATTTAAAATATGCAGCTGCATTCAAAGAAATTGACTAGTTACTCAGTGTTGTGCTGTTTAAAAAGACACTCATTTAAAAAAGTCTTTTCAGAGTCCAGAGTTATGAAAATACTCCTCCTATATCTCTATTTTTGGAGCTGTGGTAATCTAAATATTTGAATCCAATTGAAAATAACAAAAACTTATGGGAAACAAAACATCTAAAGAGCATGGATGCACCAAATATTCCTTCCCAATATACTTTAGAACAGGATATAATGAAATGCCCTGTGACACTAGCATTTTGTAACTCTTTCTTGATTTTTAAGGGGGCTTCACTGGTAGCTCAGATGGTAAAAATCTGTCTGAAATGCAGGAAATACAGGTTCAGTCCCTGGGTTCGGAAGATCCCCTGGAGAAGGGAATGGATACTCACTCCAATATTCTTTCCTGGAGAATTCCACGGACTGAGGAGCCTGGTGGGCTACAGTCCATGGGGTCACAAAGAGTCAGACATGACTGAGCAACTAATACTTTCACTTTTCTGATTTTTAAAAACAATCTAAAGTTATGTTCATTAAAATTTCTAGACAGGCAATATCTCTGCTGGAGTCCATGAGGAAAGAATGTGTACTTGGATTAACTGAGCAGAGATTAATGAAGCAGCTGCTAACAGAGGAGGATGAAAGTAAAAAAATCCACAAGGGTAATGAAACGTGCCGCATCTAGTGGAAGTCAGTTCCGAATAGTAGGCCTGAAAGGTCAAGGGAAACTGATAGTGTTATAAAACCGGAAGACAGTTTGGGGCCATGAAAGAAAGAAACTATAAACATTGTCGTTTAGTTGCTCATTTGTGTCCAACTCTGCAACCACATGGACTGCAGCAGGCCAGGCTTCCCTGTCCTTCACCATCTCCTTGAGATTGCTCAAACTCATGTCCACTGAGTAGATGATGCCATCCAACCATCTCATCCTCTGTCGTCCCTTCTCCTCCCGCCCTCAATCTTTGCCAGCATCAGGGTCTTTTCAAATGAGTCAGCTCTTTGCATCAGGTGGCCAAAGTATTGGAGCTTCAGCCTCAGCATCAGTCCTTCCAATGTATATTCAGGACTGATTTCCTTTAGGATGGACTGGCTGGATCTCCTTGTGGTCCAAGGGGCTCTCAAGAGTCTTCTCCAACACCACAGTTCAAAAGCATCAATTCTTCCTCACTCAGCCTTCTTTACGGTCCAACTCTCACATCTATACATGACTACTGGAAAAACCATAGCTTTGCATATACAGATCTTTGTTGGCAAAGTAATGTATCTGCTTTTAATAACACTGTCCAGGTTTGTTCATACTGATGCTTCTTAAGGCCCACTTGATTTCACACTCCAGGATGTCTGGCTCTCGGTGAGTGATCACACCATTGTGATTATCTGGGTCATGAAGATCTTTTTTGTACAGTTCTTCTGTGTATTCTTGCCACCTCTTCTTAATATCTTCTGCTTCTGTTAGGTCCATACCATTTCTGTCCTTTATTGTGCCCATCTTTGCATGAAATGTTCCTTTGCTGTCTCTAATTTTCTTGAAGAGAGCTATAGTCTTTCTCATCCTGTTATTTTCTTCTATTTCTTGCACTGACCACTGAGGAAGACTTTCTTATCTCTCCTTGCTATTCTCTGGAGCTCTGAATTCAAATGGGTATATCTTTCCTTTTCTCCTTTGTTTTTTGCTTCTCTTCTTCTTACAGCTATTTGTAAGCCCTCCTCAGATGCCTTAGGAAGCATCACTACAAACAAAGCTAGTGGAGGTGATGGAATTTCAATTGAGCTATTTCAAATCCTGAAAGATGATGCTGTGAAAGTGCTGCATTCAATATGCCAGCATATTTGGAAAACTCAGCAGTGGCCACAGGACTGGAAAAGGTCAGTTTTCATTCCAATCCCAAAGAAAGGCAATGCCAAACGATGCTCAAACTACGGCACAATTGCACTCATCTCACACGCTAGCAAAGTGATGCTCAAAATTCTCCAAGCCAGGCTTCAGGAATATGTGAACCATGAACTTCCAGATGTTCAAGCTGGTTTTAGAAAAGGCAGAGGAACGAGAGATCAAATTGCCAGCATCCGCTGGATCATGGAAAAAGCAAGAGAGTTCCAGAAAAAAACATCTATTTCTGCTTTATTGACTATTTCAAAGCTTTTGACTGTGTGGATCACCATAAACTGTGGAAAATTCTGAAAGAGATGGGAATACCAGACCACCTGACTTGCCTCTTGAGAAATCTGTATGCAGGTCAGAAAGCAATAGTTAGAACTGGACATGGAAAAATAGAATGGTTCCAAATAGGAAAAGGAGTACGCTAAGGTTGAATATTGTCACCCTGCTTATTTAACATCTATGCAGAGTACATCATGAGAAACACTGGGCTGGAAGAAGCACAAGCTGGAATCAAGATTGATATGAGAAATATCAGTAACCTCAGATATGCAGATGACACCACCCTTATGGCAGAAAGTGAAGAAGAACTAAAGAGCCTCTTGATGAAAGTGAAAGAGGAGAGTGAAAAAGTTGGCTTAAAGCTCAACATTCAGAAAACTAAGATCATGGCATCCGGTCCCATCACTTCATGGTGAATAGATGGGGTAACAGTGAAAACAGTGGCTGACTTTATTTTTCTGGGGCTTCAGAATCACTGCAGATGGTGATTGCAGCCATGAAATTAAAAAACGCTTACTCCTTGGAAGGAAAGTTATGATCAACCTAGACAGCATATTAAAAAGCAGAGACATTACTTTGTCAACAAAGATGTCTAGGCAAGGCTCAGGTTTTTCCAGTCGTCATGTATGGATGTGAGAGTTGCACTATAAAGAAAGCTGAGCACTGAAGAATTGATGCTTTTTGTCTTGAGAGTCCCTTGGACTGCAAGGAGATCCAACCAGTCCATCCTAAAAGAGATCAGTCCTAGGTGTTCATTGGAAGAACTAATGTTGAAGCTGAAACTCCGGTTCTTTGGCCACCTGATGTGAACAGCTAGCTTATTTGAAAAGACCCTGATGCTGGAAAAGATTGAGGGCAGGAGGAGACGGGGACGACGGAGGATGATATGGTTGGATGGCGACACAGACTCATGGACATGGGTTTGGGTAAACTCTGGGTGTTGTTGATGGACAGGGAGGCCTGTCATCCTGCAGTCCATGGAGTTGCAAAGAGTCAGACATGACTCAGTGACTGAACTGAACTGATCTGTCCAAGTTTGCCATAACTTTTCTTTCAAGGAGCAAGTGTCTTTTAATTTCATGGGTATAGTCACCATTTGCCGTGATTTTGGAGCACAAGAAAATAAAGCCTGTCACTGTTTTCATTGTTTCCCCATCTATTTGCCATGAAGTGATGGGACTGGAGGCCATGATCTTAGTTTTTGAGTATTGAGTTTTAAGTCAAAATTTTCACTCTCTTCTTTCACCTTCATCAAGAGGCTCTTTAGTTCCTCTTCACTTTCTGACATAAGGATCATATCATTTGTGTATCTGAGGTTGTTTATATTTCTCCCAGAGATTATGATTCCAGCTTGTGCTTCATCTAGCCTGGCATTTTGCAGGATGTGCTCTACATATAAGTTAAATAACCAGGGTGACAATATACAGCCTTGACATACTCTTTTCCCAATTTGGACCCAGTCTGTTGTTCCATGCCCAGTTCTAACTGTTATTTCTTGACCTTCATATAGGTTTTGCATGAAGCAGATAAGGTGGTCTGGTATTCCCATCTCTTTAAGAATTTTCCCCAGTTTGTTGTGATCCATACTGTCAAAGGTTTTTAGCATTGTCAGTGAAGCAGAAGTAGATGCTTTTCTGGAATTCTCTTGTTTTTTTCCTATGATCCAATGAATGTTGGCAATTTGAACTCTGGTTCCTCTGCCTTTTCTAAATCCAGCTTGTACATCTGGAAGTTCTCAGTTCACATACTCCTGAAGCCTAGCTGGAAGGATTTTGAGCATTACCTTGCTAGCATGTGAAATGAATACAGTTGTGCAGTAGTTTGAACAATCTTTGTCATTGCCTCTCTTTGGGACTGGAATGAAAACTGACCTTTTCCAGTACTGAGGCTACTGCTGAGATTTACAAATTTATTGGCATATTGAATGGAACGTTTTAATAGCATCATCTTTTAGGATTTGAAATAGTTCAGCTGAAATTCCATCACCTCCATTAACTTTATAGTGATGCTTCCTAAGGCCCACTTACCTTTGCACTCCAGGATGTCTGGCTCTAGAGTGCAACTATGGCCAGAATCCAGTGCAGCATGGAGACCATGGGCTGCACAAAGACCCCAGCTTTTCTGTCTTCTCGCCTCATTATCTCTAACAATTACCTCCCATCAACCAAATCAGAAGCCAGAGGGCAAAGAAGCCTAAATGATGAGTTCATAGAAGCCATCCTGCCTGGGCAGAGAGCAGAACATTGACAGACAGGAAATTAAAAGTGTGGATACAGATGTCTAATACATGTAACTAATGTAGACAATTTCAGTAGTTTGATTTTCTTTCCTATTCTGTCAACATGATAAAAATTATATTTTAAAATAGATTTTTTAAATTGTTACCTTGGAACGGTGGTTCTTAACCAGGAGTGTACCTCAGATTCACCTGTGGCGACTTAAAATATTGCTTGTATCTGAGTACCTCCTCCACAAACCTTAAACAGGAGCTCAGAATCTAGATTTTGAAAAAGTTCTTCAGGTTATTTGGAAGTTCATCTTGGGTTAAGGATCTTAGATCTGGGAGTACCAGATGCTCTCATTCAACTCTAAGACCATCACCCACAGTAATTCAATTATATCTTAAACTACTGAAATACTCCCTATATTAGTCATAATCCATTTAGAAAATAGAAACCACCTGTATCTTTCAAACTAAAGAAAATTAAGACAAGGGAGAAGTTGTAGAGGTCATAGATAAATGACAAAGCAAATGGATAATGAAGCAGTCAGAGACTCGCAAAGCAGAAAGTCACTGCTGCCTCTGAGTTTGGAATGTCAGTTGGCTGGAAATAGAGCCTTGAGGAGGGTGCCTTGAAGGGACTGGGCCATCAGGGGAAGGGCTGCCGGAGTTACGGCAACATGGATGCACGAGACCCACAGGAAGGAAAGAAAGGGCTAGAAATACCATAACATTTTCTCTATAGCATCTCTCCAGTTCTCTGTTAATTCTTCCCATTGGATGAAATTACCAGAAAATCAGAAGACGAGGGAGGCTGTCAAACAGAGCCTGGCAAGAGGAAGGGCAAGGAATATCTTTGAAGGCAAACAAAAGACAGAAACTCATCAAATTTTAAGGGTGCTTACAAGAGCTGTCTGAGTTTGAAGAGTCAGTCCCTCTGAGGCAGTTCTGTCCAATCCTGGTCCTGATCCCTGGATATCGAGGGAGTGAGACCCTCCAAAGACTCTAAGCACTCTGGATATCTAGATATCAAGGAAAGGAAGGTGATTAGCCAGTCAGCATTTAAGCCAGACCTTAACATCCATGATTTATTTTGTAGAAGTGAAAAGCACGGGGAAATTAGACCATGACAAATGGCTTGGAACTAAGGCTATGAATATAGCAAGCATTTTATAGATGCGCACATTTGAGCACCCGGTTACATGGAGTGAGAGCAGTCCTGGTGGGTTTGGGCTATGAGTGCCCTGGGTGGTAAGCATGAGTGGCATGTTCTCCTCCTATCTGGTCTTCTCACATGGCCCTAAGAGGCCTAGATGTCAATCTTAAATCTTATGGAATCATATCATACTGGAGAATTAAAGAAGCATCAGACTCCTTGCATAACCTTCAATGATTTTGATGAAAAAGTCTGAAATGGGACTAAGGTTAGGTCTTGAGTGTGAGGGTCAGGAAATTGCTTCAGGCCAGTGTTTCATATGTGCTATTCAAAGGGGGTCTTCAGGTAGAATATTTATATTTAGTAATCCTTTTTGTTTTCTTGTTTTTTGTTTGTTTGGAAAGAATCAGTTGAAGTTGGGCTTAAATCTTTTCTATCTTTTCCAGGCACAAAAATGTTAAATCTCATTATGCTGTGTGTAATCACTCATATCAGAGGTGTTTTTTTTTTTGGCAATCTTGCAGAAATAGAACTGAATCAGAACTCCAGGGTATTCCAGGAACACCTGTTGTTATGGTCTTTTGCAAATGGCCTACTTCTGGCTGAGAGATGTCCTACTTTGGATGTTTCATTCTTGACATCTATGGAGGATATTAAAATACAAACCTTCTGTATGCTAGAAAATCTCTTCAGAAAATACTTATGGCTGTGACTCTTCTCCTGCTCCTTCACACACATCAAGTATAACAGACTATATGAAAACAGTCCTGTAAGTGGAAGATACAGAAGAATCACAGCTTTATTGCTTATGATCCCTTAATAAGTAAGCATAAGTAAGGTTGAAGAAAGTAAGACAGCTCCTTTGCCAAAAATGATGGTTCTTGCTTCCGCCACTACTTCTGTGATGATTCAATTTAACAAATATTTTGAGTATCATGCACATACAAGGTATTGTGCTCAGCTCTACAGCTGAGCAAACTCTTTCCCTTAAGGAGCCTACAATAAATAGGAAGACAAGGTAAATTCGCAAGCAAACAATACAATGTAGAACAAAATTTAGTATCTTTTGCCATGACAGTGACCCAGAGGTGTTTCAATTCAAAATGTCAAAAGCAGGAGAAAGCACATCCAGGTCATATCACTGAAGAACTTGCATTTGAGGTTTGAAGGCTCGATAGAATTTGGTTGGTGGAATTGGTGTGTGTGTGTGGGGGGGAGGGGTAGGTAGAGGTTATTCTAGGCTGCAGGAGAGGCAGTGAGAAAGTATGAAGGATTCTGTGAGCAAAAATTGGGTCTTTGTGCAATATAGAGAATGAAAAACGTTCAAATGAATAGGAACAAAGGAAAAGACAATTTGCTGAGAAAGGCTTTAGATGTCAGGTTGATGAAATTATCCGTATTTCATATGAGTCAAGAGTCTCTAAACGTTTTGAGAGTAGGTGTGCTAAAATCAGAGTGACACTATAGGAAAGATGAATGTGGCAGCATATTCAAGAGCAAAATGTAAGAAGGAAGTCCAGTTAGGAAGTCAAGTCTGGACTTGTGGTAATGAGATCTTCAGTGGATACAGTAAAAATGGGAATTAGCAGAACCAAGAATGGGAATTTCAGGGTAAGGACCTAGACGACTAGCAACTGACTGGCTACAGGAGACAACTGAAAAGAATTCAGATTAATTTTTTGGTATCAACTTGGGTGAGTGAGAGAGTACTGCTGCCATGAAGATAAGTGGGAGTAAATGTAAGAAGCTGCCTTAGACAGCATCATGATTTCACTTTGGACACTGAAAAGCAGTAGGACTTCCTGCCAAAGTTAGCACGGAGGCAGGTGGAAAGGCACCTGCCTTTGGGAAAGTGGTCAGAACTATAGATGTACATCCAGGAGTTATTTGAGCATCTGTAAGAGCTGACACTTCTAGAAGGTGAAATCCTTTTGAAAGAGTACATGTAGAGAGAAACAGAAGGATAAAAAACTCTCAGCATTTAAAAAAAAAAAAAAAAGAGGAAAGCTACATTTACAGGGTGCGAAGAGGAAAAAGAATCAACAAAGCGTTTAGAAGAGAAGTTGCCAAACAGGAAGGAGAAAGAGAATGAGAAGCACAGAGTCACAATTCAACTCACATCAGTTCAGTGGAACTAAACCTGTGGCTTCTCTGGCGGCTCTGATGGTGAAGAATTCACCTATAGGGAGACCTGAGTGCTATCCCTGGTTTAGGAAGATCCTCTGGAGGAAGGCATGGCAATCCACTCCAATGTTCTTGCCTGGAGAATCCCCACGGACAGGGGAGCCTGGTGGGCTACAGTCCATTGGGTCTCAAAGAGTCAGACATGACTGAGTGATGAAGCACAGAACTCTGTGTAGGGAGCTGCAAGTAAAACAACGTTAAGTACCAGGAACTGCTACAATAGCCTCCACAGAGGTTAAAATCTTGTAGATAAGCAAACAGCTATGACCGTGATTCACTGCAACTGTGTATGCCTCAATATCGTTATCTATACCATGGGAATAATAATGGTGCCTCTTAGGTTTATTATTGAAAGTTAAGAACTGTCAGGGACTTTGAACAGTGCCAGCACACAGAAACTACTCAACAAATGTTAGCTCCTCCTCTTTTTTTAAAATCATTTTTTCTATTATTATTCTTATTGCTATGATAGGCGAGTAGAGGGTACATACAAGGGGACTAGGGAAGTCATGGAAAGGATCTCAAAGGAATGATGTTCAACTGGGAATGGAAGTAAAGAGGGAAGAAAAATTAGCGTGTGGAAAGGCACAGAGGTGCAAGATGCTGGGGTGTGTTCTTCGAAGAAAGGGAGGGAGTACTTGGAGAAGTCAACAGCATGATTAAATGCCACAGAGAATTTAAGGAAAATGAATACAGAAAAAGGCATTTAGGTTTATTGATTAGGAAGCCACAGTATTATGGGCTGCCTGTGTCACCTCAAAGTTGGTATGACTAAGTCCTAACCCCCCAGTGCCTCAGGATGAGACTGCATTTGGAGACAGGGCCTTTAAAGACGTGATTAAGTTACAATGAGGTCATTAGGATGGGCCCTTATCCAATTTATCCTGAGTCTTTATAGGAAAAGGAGATTTAGACACACAAAAGGTGACAAGAGGGATGTGAGCACACAGAATAAAGACCAAAAACCATGTGAGGACAGCATGAGGAGACAGCCATCTGCCAGCCAAAGAGAGAGGCCTCGGAGGAAAGCAACCTTGCTGACACCTTGACCTTGGGTGTCTAGTCTCTAGTTCCATAAGAAAATGAATTTCTGTTGCTCAGGGCACCCATTCTGTTACATTCAAAGAGAGAAGATAAGCCAGAATGAATGGGTTAACGATGCGTGGGTGGCCAGGAAAGAGAAGCAACTGAAAAAACAATGAACTTTTACGAGAGTAATAATGTACCATGGTATTCCCCCAGGGGATTTGATTACTGTGGGTACAATTTCTTCCAAGTGAATTTTAGAAACTTTCTTTTAAATTTATTTTTATAATAGAGTAATTTAAAAAATGTACTTCTGTTATATGGATAAACTATCTACCTGTACTTGAGTATAACAGCTGAATGTATCTTGTGGCCAGAGGGCAAGTCAGGGCATTTACTTTTATAGTGATCTTATCAGTGGTTCCAAATTTGGAAATTCTTGTGGTTTCCCCAGAGTCAGTAAGATTTCTTTTTTGGAGAGGGAGGTTGGGAAATGAGCATGGCAAGAGATATAAAATTTCTCAGGGTTTGTCTTTGTTGCTTCTAAAATAACTTATTTGCTTAGAATCCCAGCTCTTAAATTGCAGGAATAAGGTCATTTACACATTGTACTAAAGGCTCAAACATATTTAGCAATCATTTAGTATTATTAAATAGATAAGGTCAAGAATTCAGGTTTGCCAAGTGTAAATGAATCTGATTTCATATTGTCCTTCCAAAATGAAGCCTCTTCTCACTGATGCCAGACTTTTATCTCTCTAGTCTTGCCTCATGTTCTCATTGTCTTCACCATGATTTTGGTTATGTTGTACCTATATCTAGAATAACATTCCATCGCTACTTCAAAATATTGTACTGTGCTTCTCAATTCTACTTACCTTTTAAAATCTGCTCAAGTCCTTGCTCCCCTAATCAAGCTTTATCTGTATACCCTAATCAAAAGAAATCTGTTTTTCATAAGTTCCTATATTCTGTTCCTTCAGAATAGGATGAAAATCATTAGCTATGGACTTGGACAGACTTTGGTTCAAAGTTCAGATCTTTCATTCGATAGCCATTCAACTTTGGATGCCTTGATTAATTTTTCTGAAAACTTCATTTATTTCTTGCTAAAGTAAATGGGTAATAAGATTGTGTTAATAACTAAATCAGATTGTCTGTGTTAAGTACATGGTATATAGTTGATGACCAGGAGTCTGTTCTCTCTTGTTAGAAGGAAAAAAAGAAAAACTTACTCTAATTTAAGTAAAAATAAGGTTACCCTAAGGACACCAAGGGGGCTTCCCAGATGGCCCAGTGGGTAAAGGATCAGCCTGCAATGCAGTAGAATTGGGTTTGATCCCTGGATCAAGTAGATCCCCTGGTGGAGGGTATGGCAACCCACTCCAGGATCCTTGCCTGGAGAGTCCCGTGGACAGAGGAGCCTGGTGGGCTGTAGTCCATGGGGTTTCAAAGAGTTGGACGCGACTGAGGTGACTGAGCACCCACACAAGGACCTAAGGTTGCCCCAGAATCATTAAGGACAGACTAGACAACCAGGCTGCAGAGTCAGCGGGAACCGAGACAGTCTCAAGGGCCAGCCACTTTCCCATCTTTGTCTTTCTGTGGTGTGGCTTCCCCTTTCCTCCCCGGGTGGCTACTCTGATCTCTCACTCCCAATCAGCTTTCTCTGTGTCTCTGTTTCTTCAGAGAATATGGCTCTGAAATGGTCACTTTAGCCCAAATTCTACATGAACCTATAGTTCAAGTACCCACATGTCAAGTAACTTTCTCCCTTGACCTTTTAGTTCAGATCCTTGAAGGAGACAATCTAATTGGCTTGGCTTCTCTTTGGATGAGACCAAAAAAACTGATGACCTGCCTAGAGTGGGCCAGCCAGGGACCAGTCCTTTTCCACTCTCCCTGTAGTCTGCTGCTTACCATAACAGAGTGAGGAATAAAGCAGGTTTCCTAAGAGACTAGTATTGGGGGAAGGCTGAGGAGCAAGTACTCTCAATATTTCTGGGTTTTTAATTCACACACTCCCTACTGTTAACAATGAACACTGATTGCACTCTAACTTTTTTTTTTGCATAAATGTTTGCTGAAAATGGTTTTACATTTTTTTGTAAACCAAGATGCTTATCATGTAGGCCAGTTAATACTCTCCATAGTGTTAATATTTATTCATAAAATATTTATTAGACACTTACATGTCAAACCCTACTTACTTATAAGGATATAGTAATGAATCAAACACAATTTTTGACATCATGGAACTTACATTCTGAACTTTTTATTTCTCGATGATCCAGCTAGGCACTTGGAAGAAGTGTAATGATTTTATGTAATTATCATCCTCAGTATGAAGCCTTCCTTGACTGCCTAGTTGAAGAGTGCAACCACTACCACTGTTATAATCATTTGATTTTCTTTCCCAGGTTTATTTTTCTCCCTGGCAGTGTATGAACACATCATGTGTGATATTTATCAATCTTGTTTGTTGTCTCCTTTATTTAGAAAGTTCATAAAATAGGGCTTTTTAAATCCCTTTTCATCACTCTGTATTTTAAACACTATTTGTTGAAAGCATAAATAAATGAAGGGCAATAAATCACTGGATTTAATTTTTGAGTGCTAGACAGTGTGTTAGTTATTTTTATATAGTTTATTTACTTTTCCCATTAACTCCATAAGATGTTTGTTATGGTATCACCACTTAATCAACAGAAAAACTGAGCATAAAAAAGGCTAAATTCCTTGCCCAAGTTCACATAGTCAGATGTGCAGAGACAAACTTGGATTCAGGTCTGTCTGACTCCAGAGCTCATGTTCTTTACCACTGAACTATATGTGACTTGTAAATAAAATAGGCGCTTCCTTTATCATCTCTTTGGTTCCACAGCCTCCTATTATTCACTAAGTATTGGTCTAGGGTGCTATGGTAAACAGAGTTTTTATGTTTTAAATAAAACAACAATGCAGCAACAAAATCACCTGCTCTGGGTCAATATGAAGGAAGCAGATAAACCTGCAGGTTTTGGCCCTGAGTTCATGTCAGGGCTCTCAGGAGCTGTGGATAAAGCCCCTGAGATTCGGAAGACTCCTTTGTTCCTATTCAGAAAGACAGGACACACAGTTCATAAAAAACTACTCAAATCCTTAATCCCTTTTCCCAAAAGATAGTTGTGAGGCACTCAGAAAAAACTAAAATATAGTGCAGGCTTTAAATAAGTGGTAAAATATAAAAGAGATCAAAGAAAGCTGAATTTGGTAACATGAAAAATGTAAAAAATATTGAAATGGTGATTTCATACATGAAAGCGTTACACCAGAATAACAACCTGGCAATGATGACTGTGTCTGAAATAATCTTCTGATGACAGAACAAAAAGAGAGCAAATAACAAACACATTCAGTCTAGGTAATTGAATATGCTTGACTAATGCAGTTGAAAACCAGCTAATTCCAGAAACAGTGGCTTCCTGTCTTGCTATAGTTACAACTTTCTCCCTTTTCTTAATTTCAAATCCCAATACTCTGCCAGAAATGGAGCTGTGCACAACAGTTGAATGTGTTCTGTGGAATTTTTCAGCTCCTTTGTAGTTGTGTAAATATTCCATAAACTTTTTCTAGTGGATGCAGTTTTCAGCAGAGTTTGGTTGAAATAAACAATTTTCAAAAAGTTGCATTCTGCTTCATGCTTCAGGCTAAGAAAAGATGAAAGGACAGGTTATGGTACTGAGAGATAAACTCCCCGGATTGGTAGGTGCCCAATATGCTATTGGAGAAGAGCAGAGAAATAACTCCAGAAGGAATGAAGAAGCTGGACCAAAGCACAAACGACGTCCAGTTCTGGATGCATCTGATGATGAAAGTAAAGTCCGATGCTGTAAAGAATAATATTGCATAAGAACCTAGAATGTTAGGTCCATGAATGAAGGTAAATTGGAAATGACCAAACAGGAGATGGCAAGAGTGAAAATCAACATTTTAGGATCAGTAAACTAAAATGGATGGGAATGGATGAATTTAATTCAGATGACCATTATATCTACTACTGTGGGCAAGAATCCCTTAGAAGAAATGGAGTAGCCATCATAGTCAACAAAAGAGTCTTGAATGTAGTACTTATGGGCAATTTCAAAAATGACAGAATGCAAACCATTCAATAAAGGACAGAAATGGTATGGACCTAACAGAAGCAGAAGACATTGAGAAGAGGTGGCAAGAATACACAGAAGAACTGTACAAAAAAGATCTTCATGACCCAGATAATCATGATGGTGTGATCACTCACCTAGAGCCAGACATCCTGGAATGTGAAGTCAAGTGGGCCTTAGGAAGAATCACTATGAACAAAGCTAGTGGAGGTGATGGAATTCCAGTTGAGCTATTTCAAATCCTGAAAGATGTTGCTGTGAAAGTGCTGCACTCAATATGCCAGTAAATATGGAAAACTCAGCAGTGGCCACAGGACTGGAAAAGGTCAGTTTTCATCCCAATCCCAAAGAAAGGCAATGTCAAAGATTGCTCAAACTACCACACAGTTGCACTCATCTCACACACTACTAAAGTAATGTTCGAAATTCTCCAAGCCAGGCTTCAGCAATACGTGAACTGTGAACTTCCGGATGTTCAAGCTGATTTTAGAAAAGGCAGAGAAATGAGAGATCAAATTGCCAGCATCCACTGGATCATGGAAAAAGCAAGAGAGTTCCAGAAAAAAACATCTATTTCTGCTTTATTGACTATGCCAAAGCCTTTGACTGTGTGGCTCACAATAAAGTGCGGAAAATTCTGAAAGAGATGGGAATACCAGACCACCTGACCTGCCTC
>SJYX01006174.1:43405-55659 GCA_006410675.1 Oreotragus oreotragus
TGAATCAGTTCTAATAAGATGGATGAAACTGGAACCGATTATACAGAGTGAAGTAAGCCAGAAAGAAAAACACCAATACAGTATACTAACACATATATATGGAATTTAGAAAGATGGTAATGAGGACTCTGTATGCAAGACAGCAAAAGAGACACAGATGTGTAGAGCAGACTTTTGGATTCTGAGGGAGAGGGAGAGGGAGAGGGAGAGAGTGGGGTGATTTGGGAGAATAGCATTGAAATATGTATACTATCATGTAAGGAATGAATCGCCAGTCTATGTTCAATGCAGGATGCAGGATGCTTGGGGCTGGTGTATGGGGATGATCCGGAGGGATGATGTAGGGTGGGAGGTGGGAGGAGGGTTCATGTTTGGGAGTTCATGTACACCCGTGGCAGATTCATGTCAATGTATGCCAAAACCAATAGAGTACTGTAAGGTAAAATAAAATAAAATGGAAGCTTTAAAAAAAATTTGAATATAGCATAATTTAAGGTCTTTTTATCAGTTTTGTGGCCTTGGGCAACCACTTTATTTCTCTGGACCTCAGTTTGTAAAATAAGAATAATCAGTTATTTTCCACCTTTCCAGATGTTTTGAGAATTAAAATACATACCTAAAAGAGTTCAAAAAAGTTTAAGAGCTAGAAAACCATAAGTAAAAGCCTGTGGCAGATACTCTCAATTGTCTGTTCAACTGTAATTCTCCCCTCATGCCATTTATGTACTGAAGCCAGTGGTACCCAATGAGGCCATGGACTTAAGGGGTGTCTGGGTCTGTCCTCAGTCCAAGGAATGAATCTTTAGCTGTCCTAGGGCAATTGGTTCTATTCTTCTTGGCTTTAATGGGTTTAAGAACAGGCACACGAATCTGTGCTGGCCAGGAGCCTTGAGGCAGCCCGTCTGAGGCACTCTTGAGAAAGGAGAGAGGGCAGAAGTCAGAGACATGTGGAGGCTGTGCTGTGAGGATGTGATCCAAAAGTCTTTATTGTTTAAGAACATTTACTTGTGTTGTTGGTTAACAGTAGCATTCTTTTTTAAAAAGAATTTTATTGGAGTATAGTTGATTTACAATATTGTGTTAGATCTGCTGTACAACAAAGTAAATCAGATATACATAGACATATAAACACTCATTTTTAGATTTTCTCACATAAGTCATTACAGAGTATTGAGTAGATGTCCGTGTGCTATATAGTAGGTCCTTATTATCTATTTTATGTAAGTAGTACATGAAGCATTCTAGTTGGTAAATAATTACTAGTTCAGAGAATTTCCTCAGCCGTATTTACTTATCCTCAAAACCTATTTTGCTGAACCAAAGTGAAAGTTTGAATTGTTATCCAACAGACTCAGATAATGTAGAGTACATCTAAATAATTTGGGCTCAAAGTCTTTCAGCAATAACAATTTGAGTGGGGAAAAAAGGAGGGTCCTGAATTTTCTTTTCCTTTGACTGTGTAGATAAGTTGAAAATGTTATTAAAAAATGAAATTCAGAAGTAAATACAATGTGTACTTTTTCCCCCAAAGTTGTTACTATTATAATACCATAACAGGGAGAAGAAATTAAGACCTCACAGCCACCAATGCACATGAACTGTTTTAAATAGTGAGGGCTGATGCAGACAAATTGGCCTTTCTTCTTAAAGTTCAGAATTTCCAAGTATAAACAGTTTAACTTCATTGCACTCTAATCTTGAGAAGAGCATTCTAAATTTATGAGATTCCCCCCAAAGTTGTTACTATTATAATACCATAACAGGGAGAAGAAATTAAGACCTCACAGCCACCAATGCACATGAACTGTTTTAAATAGTGAGGGCTGATGCAGACAAATTGGCCTTTCTTCTTAAAGTTCAGAATTTCCAAGTATAAACAGTTTAACTTCATTGCACTCTAATCTTGAGAAGAGCATTCTAAATTTATGAGATGTTATCTGGCATATATAATTTAAACTGTTATGTTTATAGTTTGGTTTCAAAGGGACAACTTTGTTTAGGCTGTCATTGTAAAATCCTTGGGATCTGAAATTATAATCTTTTTCATGAAAGAAATTAACTAGACACTCATTAATTAACAGAACTCTTATGGAAATGGGTCCAACCTAGATAACCAAAGCTTTTCTGGAGTTTTAGCCAAAGTTTTAGCATTAGTTCAGTCAGAGGTAACACTTTCTAAAATTTATGATATTTAACTTCATGATATAATACATTTAAACTCGAAGGTTCAAATGATATGATATGTTGCTTTCTCAATATTATACATTAGTTTTTTTAGTTAAAAATAGTATATGCTGATATGGATGGTTCTGACATCTGTAAGATCCTTCTGGATCAGAAAAGTTAGAATCATCCTTATCAAATGCATCCAGTGTAATTATTACTTGTCCATATTTTCTAGCTGTGACTCAGAGATCTTCTTTGCTTTTACTTAATATCCACTTCTTTGTTGCCATCAAATCTGTAGTGTGATTTTAAAAGAAAGCCTTTATAAGACTGTCTCAACACCTAGAATCTCTTTTCTTTCAGAAACTTCCCAGTCTTAGCATTAGTTTTTCAGCTTATGTCCTTCTAAAGTACTTATGTCTTTAGTACTTTAGCTTGTGAGATGCTGAGTATTAAACATTCATCTTTCTGTGTTACTCTGTATCTCTCCCCCAAAGGTCTGTATTTCAGTCTCTGTGATATCCCTACCTTTCGTTATTTTGTACCTAGGAAGAAAGAATTAATATATTAACATTCTCTTTACAGACGAGGCAAAACAAGATAACAATTTTTTTTTGTTGTTGTTAATTTGTTTGTCTGGTTCTTAACTCCCCATCCCTGCCCCTTTCTCATTTTCATTCCAAAACTGTCCAGGTTCTGCCTCATGCCTTTCCTTTATCTATCAGTCAGCTTTTGCTGTGCAATAAAGAATTTCAAAGTCGTGACTTAACACCAACAAGTACTTATTTTTCTCAATCATGGGTCTGTTGGTGAGCTAGGCTTGGTTTCAGCCTGTACACTGGGTCCAAATCTGTTCCACATACCTCCTTGTTCTTCTTGAATGGAGTATGTGAATCTCAAGGTATATCACAGAGATGCAAAATTCACAGCCAAGTCCTAAAAGCAAAGCCAAAGCCTTTTCTTGAATTATATCTGCTACAGTTCATTGGCTAAAGTAATTCACTTGACTAACACCAATATTATTTGGCAGGGATGGTGGTGGGACAGACTCTGTTTACTTGGTGGGAGATACTATAACTGCTGCTACTGCTGCTAAGTCGCTTCAGTCGTGTCCGACTCTGTGCGACCCCATAGACGGCAGCCCACCAGGCTCCCCGTCCCTGGGATTCTCCAGGCAAGAACTCTGGAGTGGGGTGCCATTTCCTTCTCCAATGCATGAAAGTGAAAAGTAAAAGTGAAGTCGCTCAGTCGTGTCCGACTCTTTGCGACCACATTGACTGCAGCCTACCAGGCTCCTCCGTCCATGGGATTTTCCAGGCAAAAGTACTGGAGTTGGGTGCCATTGCCTTCTCCGAGATACTATAAAGTCACATATAATTCTATAACAAGGTAACAGAGAAGAACTGGAGACAATAATCCAGTCTATCCAAACTCTGCATATTCTCCTCGGGTGCTGGAGCACATACATTCTATTTATCTCATAGCTTCAGAGTCTAAGGTAGAATAGGAGCAAAATGGAATCAGAGATAATACAAGCCCATTTAAACTCAATATTAGGCCTTGTGAACAAAATACCATATTAGTTTTTTTTTTCCCCCAACCTAAAGTGGGGAAAAAGAAGAGAAGTAAGTAACAGTGTTTCATGGTATTCTGACAAAAACATTCAGACCATGGTTCATAGGAACCCTATTCATCTTACAAATGAAATGCTTCATGTGTATCTTAAAAACATAAACATAATTTTTATTGAATCCTGCACGGTAAGCACAGTGTGAATTCTTAGAGTGTTATCTTTTAAACTTCTCATAAACTCTATGAAGTTTACAGATAAGAAACCGAAATCTTGAAAGGTTAAGTTTTCACATACGTAAGAAAAGATTAATTGTTCTGTAGCCATGGCAACAAGGAATCAACAGAACTGGTTTTAAATCCAGTCCTTTGATCAACAACTGCTGTAGTGAATGTGCTTTATAAACCAACCAGTCAGGGACAGCCCTTTGCTTTTGAAAGTCAGCCATAAGAATCCACTCCAACAAACACATTTCTGGGTTTCAGCCAATTAACAGCAGCCTTTACCGCCCACCCCTACCCAGGCTTTAACAGATGCCTCTGAAAGTCTTTGCGAACAGCATGCTTCCCCTAAATCCTTTGGAAGACTAGCTGAGCCTGTTGAGCCTGTGCCTGATTAGTATTACTCTCTCTTGCTGTGTAAACAATACATTCTGCTTTGTCTCCTTAAATCAGATCGTATGTAATGGCCTTGTCCTTTTTTTTTTTTTAATAGTTTTTATTGGAGTATAGTTGATTACAATGTGTGTTAGCTTCAGGTGTACAGTAGAGTGAGTTAGTTATACATATACATATATCCATTCTTTTTTTTTAGACTTCATTCCCATGTAGATCATTACAGAGTATTGAATAGAGTTCCTTGTGCTATATAGTAGATTCTCATTAGCTATCTCTTTTATATATAGTAGTTGGCGTCCGGTCCCATCACTTCATGGAAAATAGATGGGAAAAAGTGGAAATAGTGGCAGATTTTATTTTCTTGAGCTCTAAAATCACTGTAGACAGTGACTGCAGCCACGAAATTAAAAGGCACTTGCTCCTTGGAAGTGACAGACCTATTAAAAAGCAGAGACATCACTTTACTGCCAAAAGTTCATACAGTCAAAGCTATGGTTTTTCCAGCAGTCATGTGCAGATGTGAGAGTTGGACCATATAGATGGCTGATCACAGAAGAATTGATGCTTTTGAACTGTGATGCTAGAAAAGACTCTTGAGAGTCAGTTGGACTGCAAGGAGATCAAACCAGTCAATCCTAAAGGAAATGAACACTGAATATTCACTGGAGGAACTGATGCTGAAGTACTTTGGTCACCTGATGCAAAGATCTGACTCACTGGAAAATACCTTGATGCTGGGAAAGATTGAAGGCAGGAGAAGAAAGGATCGACAGAAGATGAGATGATTGGATGGCATCACCAACTCAGTGGGCTTGAGTTTGAGAAAACCCCAGTAGATAATTTTGAAGGACAGAGGAGACTGATGTGCTGGAGTTCATGGAGTTACAATTATTGTTCAGTTAGTGACTGAATAATAAATATGTATATGTCAATCTCAATCTCCTAATTTATCCCTCTGTCTCCCCTCCTTGATATCACTTATATGTGGAACCTTAAAAAAATGGTACAAATAAACTTATTTATAGAACAAAAATGGAAAAACAGATGTAGAAAAGAAACTTGTGGTTACCAAGGGGAATCTCATGGTCCTTTGACAGTTAACTTACCCAAGTTTACAAAACTGGCAAATGATAGCATCAAGCAATAAAGTCTATCTCATTTCAGAGCCTAAACTCTCACCCAACACTCTGTCCAGCTTCTCCTCATTTCAAGATAACCACTGCCCCAGTACTCTTCCCTGAGAAAGTTAAGCCTTTGGGGTAATTCAGTCTTTGCTTTGTTATTTAGTTTTGTATATCTTACCTATCCAGTTAACTTGTGAGGTCATAAAAAATGGTACAAATAAACTTATTTATAGAACAAAAATGGAAAAACAGATGTAGAAAAGAAACTTGTGGTTACCAAGGGGACTCTCATGGTCCTTTGACAGTTAACTTACCCAAGTTTACAAAACTGGCAAATGATAGCATCAAGCAATAAAGTCTATCTCATTTCAGAGCCTAAACTCTCACCCAACACTCTGTCCAGCTTCTCCTCATTTCAAGATAACCACTGCCCCAGTACTCTTCCCTGAGAAAGTTAAGCCTTTGGGGTAATTCAGTCTTTGCTTTGTTATTTAGTTTTGTATATCTTACCTATCCAGTTAACTTGTGAGGTCAATTATGCAAGTTCACATTCTCAGTGGTGACTGATTTATCCATTATTCATTTATTAATTTAAGATATACTCAGTGCAGTGCTTAACATATGCTAGGCATCCAGACAGTCATGAAATTAAGACTTTCAGGTCAGTTTAGTCACTCAGTCGTATCTGACTCTTTGTGACCCCATGGACTGCAGCATGCCAAGCTTCCCTGTCCATCACCAACTCCTGGAGCTTACTCAAACTCATGTCCATTGAGTCAGTGATGCCATTCAACCATCTCATCCTCTGTTATCCCCTTCTCCTCGTGCCTTCAATCTTTGCCAGCATCAGGGTCTTTTCCAATGAGTCAGTTCTTCACATCAGGTGGCCAAAGTATTGGAGTTTCAGCTTCAACATCAGTCTTTCTAATGAATATTCAGGATTGATTTCCTTTAGGATGAACTGGTTGTATCTCCTTGCAGTCCAAGGGACTCTAAAGAGTCTTCTCCAACACCACAGTTCAAAAGCATCAATTCTTCGGTGCTCAGCTTTCTTTATAGTCCAACTCTCACATCCATTTGTGACTACTGGAAAAAGCATAGCTTTGACTGGATGGAGCTTTGTTGGCAAAGCAATGTCTCTGATTTCTAATATGCTATCTAGGCTGGCTATAGCTTTTCTTTCAAGGAGCAAGTGTCTTTTAATTTCATAGCTGCAGTCACCATCTGCAGTGATTTTGGAGCCCCCCAAAATAAAGTCTCTCACTGTTTCCATTGTTTCCCCATCTATTTGCCATGAAGTGATGGGACCAGATGCCATGATCTTAGTTTTCTGAATGTTGAGCTTTAAGCCAACTTTTTCACTCTCCTCTTTCACTTTCATTAAGTTCTTCTTTGCTTTCTGCCATAAGGGTGGTGTCATCTGCATATCTGAGATTATTTATATTTCTCCTGGCAATCTTGATTCTCAAAAACTGGCAGTTAGTTTATCAGCAATATTAAATGTGCTACCACACAGACAATGCCAAGATGCAGTGGGACGTGAGAGGAAAGCATGCCCAAGTCTGTCTTTAGCATTGGGCCCTCAATAATAAAGTGCTGTGTGGCTGACATTTATGTATTAGTTTTCTGAAGCAGTTATTTTAGAGCAGAGAAAGAGTCCTCAAAGCCACTGAAACTTTCCAAAAGTCAAGCAGTGAATCAGAAACTGCACTAATGCAAATCTGTTATTTTGGAGAAGAGTGCATCATAAATAAGTAGTTTATTAAGTGATAACACTTTTAAGACAGCACCATTTTTAATTAAAATGTTTTGATACAAATTTTAAAGGTTATAACTCCATTCACAGCTCCTATAAAATATGGGCTATGCACCCATTTGGCACAGCATATTTTTGGGTGGGCATTCGCACTTTCCACTTCCCCATCTCTTGATGCCTCTTCTCCTCGCCAAAATCTGCAAGTCATTCTCTGTCTGCTTCTTTATTTCTTCACATTCACCGTCTTCCATTTTCTGTTTCTCTAAATGCTTAGTTTAAAAGTTTTCTCATCAAATGCAGTTATAGTTGTCTAACATTTGGTGTTACAAGTTTCAGATGACTGATGCAACAGGTTGAGAAAATATACATTAAAAAAAATCTTTCAAGATATTTAGTAAAACAAGAACTGGCTTAAAAAGGAGACATCAAGTCCAAGTGATCCTCAGTTTCCACTTATTTAGAATCCTTTTTATTTTTGCTGCAAAGCTATTTCTCTGGATTACTTCCCACTCTTTTTCATTGTTACTTTACCAGTTTTGAAATATGATGTAATCACTTAATGAAAGTTTTGTCCACAAAGAAAAAGATCTCTAGTTTATACAGAAGATATGAGTGCTCTAGAAACAGAAGCAATGTTTTCATTTATGATGAGAGGAGAAAAAGGAATCCTTGTACACTGTTGGTGGGAATGTAAATTGGTGCAGCCACTGTGGAAAAGAGTATGGAGGTTTCTCTAAAAAACTAAAAACTGAACTACCATGCTGCTGCTGCTGCTAAGTCGCTTCAGTCATGTCTGACTCCGTGCGACCCCAGAGATGGCAGCCCACCAGGCTCCCCCGTCCCCGGGATTCTCCAGGCAAGAACACTGGAGTGGGCTGCCACCTCCCTCTCCAATGCATGAAAGTGAAATGTGAAAGGGAAGTCGCTCAGTCGTGTCCGACTNTGCTGCTGCTGCTGCTAAGTCGCTTCAGTCATGTCTGACTCCGTGCGACCCCAGAGATGGCAGCCCACCAGGCTCCCCCGTCCCCGGGATTCTCCAGGCAAGAACACTGGAGTGGGCTGCCACCTCCCTCTCCAATGCATGAAAGTGAAATGTGAAAGGGAAGTCGCTCAGTCGTGTCCGACTCAGCGACTCCATGGATTGCAGTCTACCAAGCTCCTCCATCCATGGGATTTTTCAGGCAAGAGAGGTGGAGTAGGGTGCCATTGCCTTCTCCATGAGCTGGGTATATATCTGAAAAAATAAAAAAACACCAATTTGAAAAGATACATGCATTCCAATGTTCATAGCAGGATTATTTACAATTGCAAAGATAGGAAACAACCTAAGTGTCCATCAACAGTTGAATGGATTAAGATGTGGTATATATATTCAATGCAATATGGCTTAGTTGAAAAAAAAAAAAAGAATGAAATTTTGCCATTTGAAGCAACATGGATGGACTTGGAAGGTATTTTGCTAAGTGAAATAAATCAGAGAAAGACAAATATTGTATAATATCACGTATATATAGAATCTAAATAATATACCATGCCAGTGAATATTAAAAAAAAGAAAAAGATACAGAGAACAAACAAGTGGTTACCAGTGGAGAAAGGGAAGGGATGAGGGGCGATATAGGGGTAGGGGATTAAGAGTACAAACTATTGTGTATAAATTAAGCTACAGGAATANAATCTAAATAATATACCATGCCAGTGAATATTAAAAAAAAGAAAAAGATACAGAGAACAAACAAGTGGTTACCAGTGGAGAAAGGGAAGGGATAAGGGGCGATATAGGGGTAGGGGATTAAGAGTACAAACTATTGTGTATAAATTAAGCTACAGGAATATATTATACAAAACAGGGAATATAGCCAATATTTTTTAATAACTAGAAATGGAGTATAACATTTACAATTGTGAATCACTATATTGTACACCTGTAGTTTATTGTACATCAGCCGTGCTTCAATTAAAAAACAAATAAACCATAAAATTCTTACCAATTCAGATGATGATAAGAGCTATAGAAAAAAAATAACAGGAACGAGGGATAAGGTAAGAAGCTTTGTTGTTGTTTAGTTTCTAAGTTGTGACCAACTTTTTTGCGACCCCATGAACTGTAGCCCACCAGGCTCCTCTGTCCATGGGATTTCCCAGGAAAGAATATTGGCGTGGATTGCCATTTCCTTCTCCAGAGGATCTTCTCAACCCAGGGGTCAAACTCACATCTCCGCATTGGCAGGCAGGTTCTTTATCACAGATCAGTCAGGGAAATCCAAGGGAAGAGGATAAAGCGAAACTATTTCAATAAGACCCTTAGGAAGAGTGCCACAAAGAGAATTGCAGATGGAGTAACAACAAATGGGGAGGTGGTTGGGCTTGGTCTGTTTGAGGAATAGCAAGGAGGCCAGTGCCAAGAGCAGGGAAGGAGCAAAGCCAGAGGATGAGGCTCAAGAGAAGCCAGTTGACTCTTAATTGTCTGATCTATGAATCAGCACCTTTACACTAACTTTTACACTAACTTTTCAAGAGGCTCATAAAGTGGTGAGTCTAACCAATATCTCCTTTGTGGCCATGGCTACTGTCAGAGACCTTTTAAATAAAGATAGGCAAGAAGTGTAAAACTCAATGGACCTGGAGGCAACTACTCAAATGCAAGTCCCGCCGTAATCTGCTACATCACTTGCCCTCTTTGGGCTTCCCTGGTGGCTCAGATGGTAAAGTCTCTGGCTGCAGTGCAAGAGACCCAGGTTTGATCCCTGGGTCAGGAAGATCCCCTGGAGAAGGGAATGGCTACGAACTGAACTGAACCCTCCCCACTGTTCTTGCCTGAAGAATTCCATGGACAGAGGAGCATGGCAGGCTAGCACAGCGCTGAGCGACTAACGCTTTCCCTTTACTTTGCCTTCTTTAAGGTTCTTTCCCCTTTTCTGTGAAATAAGGATGATACTAGCTGTTTCTCAGGGTTTTCGTGAAGACTGAGGGAGATAAGATATGTGAAAGCAATCTTAAGTTGGACATTTTGAGTATTGCTGTCAATCAGTCAATAAATATTCGTTTGATCCTGTCCAGTGTGAATGTAGGTTTTGCCCCTTCGGATGTCCCAGGTGTTGCTGCTTCATCTCTTTCTGGCAAAGTGTTCGGAGTAACTTAGGTTGCAACTGGAAGGAGACAAGAAAAAGGGTTGATGTTCATCTTTATCTTTCTATCATGACCTTCAACTTCATTTCTCACCTGCCAGCAACAGAATGTGAGAGACCGTCTTGATCAGTGTGGTCTTCAGTTAACCTCTGATTAAATATAGTTTATTTTCCTTACTGTCAGGGCAAGCAATGTAATGGATGGTGTGACTCCTGCAGTTAGGAAGAAATAGCTACTAAATATGAAATGTACAATGTATGTACAGCCTTAAAATGTATGTATAGTGAAATGCTTTAAATGTATGTATATTGAAATGTATGTATATTGAAGTGCTTTAAATGTATGTATATTGAAATGTATGTATATTGAAATGCTAGTGTGGCATAGGCATCTATTATAGTCTATGGATTTCAGGGCTTTTAAAATGAAAATAATATTTTTTTTGGTCATGAACTGTCATGAGTTTTCTTGTAGTGAACATGGACTATTTGTCATGTACTTGAAACTTTATGTGCAAATAAGAATAATACTTTCTTTAATCTAATTGCCAAATATAGTAGTGATAGAGTATCTACTGTATGAAGATTACTGTATTCTAAAGAAAGCTAAATGTAGCTAGTTAAGAAAACTGGTTTTGCTGTGCGATCTTGGGGATCCTCATCTCTCAAATGGGCTTAACAAAAACTTCTTGTTATAAGGAATAGTAATACAATGTTCTTAAAAACTATATAGAAAGAATTTGGTACATAATGCCATATAATTGAGTTTTGGTAAATAATGTTAACCTTTCTGATTTTCTCCTTGTTGTGTGGTGAACATTCACTCATCTGTTAAGACTTTGCTCATGTCTTTGAAAAAAAATAATTGTAGGCGTTATTCTTTCTTAGCACTTGTTACATTCTTTCATTAAGTATTTATCTGTTGTCATTTAACTATGTATTTATTTTCCCAATTGGAGAAGGAAATGGCAGTCCACTCTAGCACTCTTGCCTGAAAAATCCCATGGACGGAGGAGCCTGATAGGCTACAGTCCATGGGGTCGCAAAGAGTCAGACACGACTGAGCGACTTCAGACTTATTTTCCTAATTAGGCTGTATATGTTTTACCATTGTACTCCAGTGTCCAATTGCTAAAATAAAACAGCATCAGGAATGTAGCAGACACTCAAATACTTTTTCCCTCAAGAATTTGATGAGAACACACAAAGCCTTGCTTGTGTGGCCCCATTTTCCATCACTTTGCACCTCAGTCCCCTTGAACTAGAGATGCCACGTGCAGTTGTGTGACATACCAGACACTTTTACTCCTCGTTCCCATAGCCACTTCCACATGACTTTGCAGTTGGTACACGTTCTGACTAGTCCACGCTCACTCTGCCCACTCCCTCCCTCAACATGCGGACATGTTGCCTCACTCCCACCTGTCCTGCAATACAGAATCAGACTCCATCCTTCTCCAGACAGCACCTTAATTAAGACGCTCAGTTAAGAGCACCTCTAATATGTTTCCATTGGTGCCTTCTTCAAATAACAGTAACTAGTATTTCAAGTATTGTCTAAACACTTCCCTGTGTTAAATCATTTAATCCTCACCGTAAGTAGCAATTATTACCCCCAGTTTCAGATGAGATTTTGAGCCTTAGGCTGAATGATTTCTTCACGTGGCGAGTGGTGTGCCAGAATTCAAATCCAGATGGCCTGACTCCAACATCTGTATTCTTAAGACCTTTATATACTGCCTCCTCCACTACAATGCATCGTATCTTTGTCATTGAACTCATTGCCCATTGTTATAATTTTTTTTTTCTTTTTCTTTACTTTTGACTGCACTTGGTCTTCATTATCGCACATGGGCTTTTCTTTAGTTGCAGTGAGCAGGGCCTCTTCTCTAG
>SJYX01006174.1:57663-77738 GCA_006410675.1 Oreotragus oreotragus
GGAATTCCATCACCTCCACTAGCTTTGTTCTTAGTGATGCTTTCTAAGGCCCACTTGACTTCACATTCCAAGATGTCTGGCTCTAGATTAGTGATCACATCCTCATGATTATCTGGGTCGTGAAGATCTTTTCTGTACAGTTCTTCTGTGTATTCTTGCCACCTCTTCTTAATATCTTCTGCTTCTGTTAGGTCCATACCATTTCTATCCTTTATCGAGCCCATCTTTGCATGAAATGTTCCCTTGGTATCTCCAATTCTCTTGAAGAGATCTCTAGTCTTTCCCAAACACCTCATATTTAATTATGTGTGTGTCACTTCAGTTCTGTGTTGATTCTTTGTGACCGCATGGACTATAGCCCACTTGGCTCCTCTGTCCATGGGATTCTCTAGGCAAGAATATGGAGTGAACAGCCATTCCCTCCTCCAGGGGATCTTCCTGAGCATGAATCAAACCAGAGTCTCTTGCATTGCAGGCAGATTCTTTACCACTGAGCTGTCTGAGAAGCCCAGTTAAGTATGCAATAGATACTAAATAAATGCTTATTAGAAAATACCTCAGCATTCAAAGTCCTTTCCATAGAGGAGATTGTATACTGGGTTAAATCTATTTTCTATAGATAACAGTGGCTCAATATTGGTAACTTTTATATAGTTCAATCTATTAATTTGGTGGCAAGTATGAGTTGGGCATCATGGCCTCATGTCATAATTTAGTAATGAGGTGTTGTTAAACTTGATCAAGCCATGTACCTTCTTTGGATCTCAGTTTCTTTATCTCTTTGATATTGAAATATACTATTGATTATTAATACAACTTAGAAAGTTGATTAATTAAAATTGGAAAAAGAATGATTACTTAAAATTTTATCCAGTAAAAATATTTCAAATATGAGATGTAAAGGAAACAAGTTTTCTAGGTGAGTTTTTTCATTTTGAAATAATTTAGATTCACATGCAGTTGTAAGATTAATGTAGAGTTATCTCTACATATTACCCAGTTTCCCACAAGAGAAACACTATGTGATATAAGACAATATCTCAACAGTTGTGCCAGGACTTGGATACTGGCCTGTAATTTCCTTATTTGTGCTGTCTTTAAATTGGTGTCAAAGTAATATAACATTGTAAAATGAATTGAGAGATATTTTCTCCTATTTTATTTTCTGGAAGAGCTTGTATAGATTTAGTGTTAATTCTTTAAAGTTTTAGTCAGATTCTCTAATGAAACCATCTGAGCCTGGAGATTTAGAAGGCAGTTTTTAAACTATGAGTTCAATTTTTTAAATAGTTGGAGGCCTGTTCTAGTGATCGATCTCATACTGGGTAAGTCATGTTTTTTGAGGAATTGGCCCAATTATTCAAATTTGTCAACTTTGGGTGTAGAGCTGTTTGTAGTATACCATTTTATCCTTTGGATTTTGCAAGGCCTGTGGCAATTTTTCCTGTTTTCTTATCTGATATTCATAATTTATGTCTTCTCTCTCTTTGTCAGATTTACTAACAGTTTGTCAGTTTAATTGATCTTTGCTAAAAACCAACACTTTGTTTCATTGATTTTCTCTAATGTTTTTCTGTTTTCAATTTATTGATTTCTGCACTTATCTTTGTTATTTTCTTCCTTCTGTCCTCTTTGAATTCATTTCATCTTTGGTTTTTAGATTCTTGAGGCAGAGGTTAGATGATTTTTTTGAGACTTTCTTGCATTTAGTGACATAAAATTCTCCCTCAGTACTGCTATCTTATTAAAGTCTTTGAGGCTTTAATATGTTGCTTTTTCATTTTCGTTCGGTTCAATGTATTTTAAAATTTTCTTTGAGGCGAGGCTTCCTATTTGATCCATGAGCTATTTAGAAATATGTTTAGTTTACACATTTTTTCCTATTTTTTTTTCAATTTCAAATTTGAACACATTTTTATCAGAAAACACACAGTATAATTTCAATTTTTAAAAATTTGTTAAGCTTTCATTTATGGCCCAGGATATAGTCTATCTTGGTATTTGTTCTGTGGGTGTTTTAAAACAACATATATTCTTCTGGTGTTGAGTGAGGTTTCCTATAATTGCTCCTTGGTTTATGGAGTTGTCGAAGCTCTTTGCTGATTTTTTGTCTACTTATTCTAACAATTGTTGAGGTATTGAAGTATATAATTATACTAGTGGATTTATGTGTTTCTTTATTTAAGTTCTGTCATTTTTTGCTTCACCTATTTTGTAGCTCTGATATTTAATGCAGAGAATACATATTTAAGAGTTCTATGTATTGATGGATCGACCCTTTTGCCATTATATAATGTCCTTTTTTCTGATAATTTTCTTTGCTCCAGTGTCTACTTTATCTGATGTCATGTGGTTATTCTTCTTTTCCTTTGATTAATATTTGCTTGATATATTTTTCTGTTCTTTTACTTTCAACCTGACAATATTTCTGTATTTGAAGATTTTCCAAAAGACAGTATATACTTGGGTGTTTTTTAATCCACTATGTCGGTTTTTGTCTTTTAATGTATTTAGACTACTTATATATGTTTTAAATATTGTTATGCCAGGTTTAAATATACCATTTAAAATTTTATTTGTCTAGCTTCTGTTTTTCACTTCTCTTTTTTTCCCTATCTATTCTGTTACTTGACCATCATTTAGAATTCCACTTTGAACTCTTGATATTATCTTTGAATCTACCTTATAGTAAAGCTTTTTTAGTGTAGCCATGTATTTTACACTATATATATATATATATGAAACATCACAGTATACTAATGTCATAATTTTATGAGTTTGAGTGAAGTATGGAAAACTTATCTCCTTTTAATCTCCCCCATTTATAATTATCTGACATATTACTTCTCTCTGTGTATTTAGAACCATAACAGACGATGTTGTAATTTTTGCTCCAACTGTTAAATATAATTTAGAAAACTCAAGAGGAGAAGGAAAGCTGTATTTACTCATATTTTTGTTTACTGTGTTCTTTTTCCCTAAAATCCCAAAGGTTTTTTTTTTTTTTTAAATTTCTTGTCTGTTTAGAAAACTTCTTTTATAATATATATGCTGGTGACCGATTCTTTTTTCCTTTATCAGAGAATATCTTAATTTGTGCTTAATTTCTCAAGGATATTTTTCCTAAGTATAAGATTCTGGGTTGACATTTCTTTTCTCTCATCATNAAACTTCTTTTATAATATATATGCTGGTGACCGATTCTTTTTTCCTTTATCAGAGAATATCTTAATTTGTGCTTAATTTCTCAAGGATATTTTTCCTAAGTATAAGATTCTGGGTTGACATTTCCTTTCTCTCATCATCCTGGTTTCTAGTGAGAAATTGCTTATAGTTCTAATTGTGTCTTTCCGGTAGAGAAGATCTTTTTTTCTCTTGTTGCTTTCAAGATTTTTATTTTTACTTATTGCTCAGAAATTTAATTATGATGTGTCTTGGCTTGAATTTATTTAGACTTCTACTATTTGGGGTTCATTAAGATTTCTTAATGTCTAGGTTTTTATTCCTTTCCAAATTTGACATATTTTCAGCCATTCTTGGAAATGACCCTGGTGCTGGGAAAGATTGAAGGCAAAAGGAGGAATTGGCAGAGGATGAGATGGTTAGATAACATCACTGACTCAATGGACAAGAATTTTGAGCAAACTCCAGGAGAAAGTGAAGGACAGGGAAGCCTGGCGTGCTGTACATATTTTCAGCCATTCTTGGAAATGACCCTGGTGCTGGGAAAGATTGAAGGCAAAAGGAGGAATTGGCAGAGGATGAGATGGTTAGATAACATCACTGACTCAATGGACAAGAATTTTGAGCAAACTCCAGGAGAAAGTGAAGGACAGGGAAGCCTGGCGTGCTGCAGTCCTTGGGGTTGCAGAGTTGCGTATGACTTAGCAACTGAACAACAAGAACCATTATTTTTCTGTAATTTATTATTTTTTTTTTGCTTGCACTGGGTCTTTGTTGCTGTGTGTGGGCTTTCTCCAGTTGCAGTGAGTGGGGGTTACTATTTGTTGAGATGCACAGGCCTCCAGTTGCAGCGGCTTCTCTTGTTGCAGAATCAGGCTCCAGAGTGTAGCCTGGACTTCAGTAGTTGCAGTCCATGGACTCTAGTCCGTGGGCTCAGTGTTTGTGGTGTGTAGGTTCAGTTACTCCATGGCATGTGTAATCTTCTCAGACCAGAGATTGAACTTGAGTCCCCTGCATTGGCAGGTGGACCACCAGGGTAGTCCCATTATTTCTTCAAGCACTTTTAAGCATTACCTTTTTTCTCCTCTCCTTTTAGGAATCCAATATTGTGAATGTTAGATCTTTTCTTATAGTCTCATGCTGTACTGTGCTCTGCTTAATCAGTCCTTTTTGATTCTTTGTGATCCAGTGGACTGTAGTCTGCCAGGCTCCTCTATCCATGGGGCTTCTCTAGGCAAGAATACTGGATTGGGTTGCCATGCCCTCCTCCAGGGGATCTTCCCAACCCACAGATTGAACCCAGGTTTCCTGCATTGCAGGTGAATTCTTTACCATCTGATCCACCAAGGAAGCCCAAGAATACTGGAGTGGGTATCCCTTCTCCAGGGGAACTTCCCAACCCAGGAATTGAACCAGGTTCTCCTGCACTGCAGGTGGATTCTTTGCCAGCTGAGCTACCGGTTCAGTTCAGTTGCTCAGACATGTCTGACTCTTTGTGATCCCATGGACCACAGCATGCCAGGCCTCCTTGTACATCACCAACTCCCAGAGTTTACCCAAACTCATGTCCATTGAGTCTGTGATGCCATCCAACCATCTTGTCCTCTGTTGTCTCCTTCTCCTCCTGCCCTCTATCCTTCCCAGCATCAGGGTCTTTTCAAATGAGTCAGCTCTTCACATGAGGTGGCCAAAGTATTGGAGTTTCAGCTTCAACATCAGTCCTTCCAATGAACACCCAGGACTGATCTCCTTTAGGATGGACTGGTTGAATCTCCTTGCAGTCCAAGGGACTCTCAAGAGTCTTCTCCAACACCACAGTTCAAAAGCATCAATTCTTCAACACTCAGCTTTCTTTATAGTCCAACTCTCACATCCATACATGGCTACTGGAAAAACCATAGCCTTGATTAGATGGACCTTTGTTGGCAGTGTAATACCTCTGCTTTTTAATATGCAAGAAAGCACATAATTCCATAAATTTTGTTAACCTAGGGTCTGTTAATTTTTTTATTAGTCTGTTTTTTCTCTGTTATTCAGATTTGGTCACTTCTATTGTTCTGCCTTGTAGTTCACACTGTCTTTCCTTTGTTATATCCACTCTCTTGGTTAGTGCATACATTGAACTTTGTACTTCAACTGTTTTGTTATTCTGTTCTCAAGAGTCTTCTCCAACACCACAGTTCAAAAGCATCAATTCTTCGGTGCTCAGCTTTCTTTATAGTTCATCTCTCACATCCATACATGACCACTAGAAAAACCATAGCTTTGACTAAACGGATTTATGTTGGTAAAGTAATGTCTCTGCTTTTTAATATGCTGTCTAGGTTGGTCATAGCTCTTTTCCCAAGGATCAAGCGTCTTTTAATTTCATGGCTGCAGTTACCATCTGCAGTGGCATGGGTTAAAGAGCCACAAAAGATTTGTTATTTCTCCCATCAAACAGTGGGGTCTATTTCCCCTCCCCTTGAGGCTGAGCTGTCCTTTTCACTGGTTTTGACCACACGATCAGCAGAATAATGGCCTCCCCACGAGAGTGTGGAAGTTGGATGGCAGTTTCTTGGATGGGACAGAACCTTCATAACAGATAGGATATGATCAGAAAATCAAAATTGAATTTATGTTTACTTAAATGGATATCACTCCACCACCCAAGATGAGGGCACTGGCAAATCATGTATCTGGTGACAACTTGCTTTCTGGTTCAGTGATGGCTATCTTTTCTCTCTGTTCTCATGTGACAGAAGAGGTGAGGGAGCTCTCTAAGATCTCTTGGGCCCCTTTTAAAGGGCACTAATCTCCTCCATCCATGGGATTTTCCAGGCAAGAGTACTGGAGTGGGGTGCCATTGCCTTCTCTGAAGTGTGTTCATAGTTGCTTACTAATGCAACTTTAACATTGTTGCTTTAACATTTTTTTTTCAGATAATTCTATTTTCTCTGTCATCTTGGTGTTGGCATTTAAAAGTTTTTTCATTAATTTTGAGATTTTTCTGTTTCTTGGTATGACGAGTGATTTTTTTTATTGAAACTGGCATATTTTTATATTATCCTATGAAATGGTGGGTCTTATTTAAACCTTGTTTTAGCTGACTTTTGCCAGCATTGCTTAAGTAGTGGAGAGAAAGTGCCACCTTATTACTACCATGGAGAAGTTCACTGCTTGGCCTCCAGTGGTACCAGAAGAAGGGACTTCTCATTACTTCTGTGTAGGGATGGAAGTTATGGCTCCATGCTGGCATTGCAGGGAAAGGGAGGGAGGGAAGAAAGGTGCTTGTTACTGATCTTCAGAGGTGAAATTCTTGACTCTCTAGTTGGTCTTCTTTGACACCACTCCTGCAGAAGGGGTGAGCCATCCTGTTACCTAGCAAGGCTAGACGTGTAGGCCCTCACTCAACTTTGGTGATGTGGGTATGGGTGGGGCCAAAGCTTTTTCTATGGCATTTGCCTGAAGTAGAGTTGTAATTGCCTAAAATTTTGTGTCCTAATAGTCTACTCCTTTCCTAGTCCTTTGATTAGAGTGAGTAAACACACACACATAAACTGCTGGGCTGCACCCTATAGGCCTATATAAGCATTAGAATTGCCCAGCTGCAAGATTGAAGAAAGAGCGAAAAGTCATTGGCAAAGACATCAATGATTTCTTCGATAAGGAATCTTACACTTCCAAGAAAAGGCCCTGAAGAGACACCCCACCATGTGCAGCAGACAGAAGGTAGGACACAGCAGTGGTCTCAGTCTTCACTAGCGAGGGAAGGAGAAGTTACCAGTTAGAGAGGTAACTGATGGCAGGTTTGCGCCTCAGTTACCAGGGAAACTATCAAAGGCACATCCCCGTCACTGCTCCTTTGATAAACTATCCTGATGGAGACATTCTGATCTAAAAATTAGAACAATCACTAGTTGGTGCCAGGGAGCAAGCATGTAGGCAGTTATTGCTTAGGCTCCATGATTAATAAGGAAGGTCAGTCATGTGAGTAGGGTGTAGGTAAGGCAGGGACTGATGGAACAGCAGATGTACAAAGGGCAAGAGAACCATCATCTTGAGTGGCCTGATGTCTCTTTCACACACATACACACACACAAACACAAAGGTAGGACATTTTTTCCCTGTGTCTTCCCATTAGCATTTCCAGGTTTCTGGCTTCTTTAGCTCTACATAATTGGAGAAGGCGATGGCACCCCACTCCAATACTCTTGCCTGGAAAATCCCGTGGATGGGGGAGCCTGGTAGGCTGCAGTCCATGGAGTCGTGAAGAGTCGGACACGACTGAGCAACTTCACTTTCACACATGATATATAATAGGCAAAAAGAAAATATAGAAAACTCACCTGTGGTTATTCCTTGAGTCTTAAGGTCCTTAACCACTCTGCTTTGTGTATTTTTCAGTGTTTTCTTAAGTTCATTTTCTACATTATGAACTTGATAGGAGGAATAACAAAAAGTTTATCTATTCCATTTTCCCAGAAGTTTCAGGAAATATAGTACTTAGAAAGTTTCTTTGGTAATACAAACAAATTTATGAAATAGATATAAAAGTTTTTAAAGTTTCAGCCAGCCATCCCATGATTTAGGGGAAAACAGAAAGAGTTCCCAAATGACTGACTGCTGACAAAGTGATTGACTGATAATAAACCATCTTCAATACATCTTCAGTACAACCATCTTATCAATACACAGAATGATACATGTCTAGAAACAAAGGAGAGAGTTGACACTCACGATTCATGCTAAATATGTAAATATTATATACATTTTATATCATATTAAAATCTTGGTTTTGCTTTATCTAACAAAAAAGATAGATATTCTAGGTATTTCATCCAATGAATTTGCATCTATTTACTTTAAGTTCTCCCAGTGAGCTTCAGGAGATTTGGGAAAAAGTTTTGAGAGCATTGCTATATTTATTTTCCAGCCCAACTTTTCTTTACAAGGGAAATAAAAACGGATGGTTCTTCAGTCATCTACCCAGATAAGTGAAGCATTCATCTACCCAGATAAATTATTTGGATATTTATGTTTATTTGTGTGTGTGTGTATGTGTATGTGTGTGTGTGTGTGTGTGTGTGTGTGCACGTGTGCTCAGTTACTCGGTCATGTCTGACTCTTTGTGACCCCATGGAGCCCATCAGGCTCCTCCGCCCATGGAATTTTCCAGGCAAGGCTACTGGAGTGGATTGCCATTTCCTACTCTAGGGGATCTTCCTGACCCAGGGATCAAATCTGTGTCTCTTGTGTCTCCTGTATTGACAGGCAGATTCTTTACCACTGAGCCATCTGGAAAGCCTCAACTTTGTAGTTTTTAGTTCAGTTCAGTTCAGTCGCTCAGTCATGTCCAACTGTTTGCAACCCCATGAACCGCAGCACGCCAGGCCTCGCTGTCCAGCACCAGCTCCCAGAGTTTGCCCAAACTCATGTCCATAGAGTCGGTGATGCCATCCAACAATCTCATCCTCTGTCGTCCTCTTCTCCCGCCCTCAATCCCTCCCAGCATCAGGGTCTTGTCAGCTCTTCACATGAGGTGGCCAAAGTATTGGAGTTTCATCTTCAACATCAGTCCTTCCAATGAATACCCAAGACTGATCTCCTTTAGGATGGACTGGTTGTATATTCTTGCAGTCCAGGGGACTCTCAAGAGTCTTCTCCAACACCACAGTTCAAAAGCATCAATTCTTCAGTGCTCAGCTTTCTTTATAGTCCAACTCTCACATCCAAATGTGACTACTAGAAAACCAGAGCCTTGACTAGACGGACCTTTGTTGGCAAAGTAATGTCTCTGCTTTTGAATATGCTATCTAGGTTGGTCATAACTTTCCTTCTAAGGAATAAGCGTCTTTTAATTTCATGGCTGCAATCACCATCTGCAGTGATTTTTGAGCCCAGAAAAATAAAATCAGCCATTGTTTCCACTGCTTCCCCATCTATTTGCCATGAAGTGATGGGACTGGATGCCATGATCTTAGTTTTCTGAATGTTGAGCTTTAAGCCAACTTTTTCACTCTCCGCTTTCACTTTCATCAAGAGGCTCTTCAGTTCTTCTTCACTTTCTGCCATAAGGGTGGTGTCATCTGCGTATCTGAGATTATTGATATTTCTCCCGGCAATGTTGATTCCAGCTTGTGCTTCCTCCACCCCAGCGTTGCTCATGATGTACTCTGCATAGAAGTTAAATAAGCAGGGTGACAATATACAGCCTTGACGTACTCCTTTTCTATTTGGAACAAGTCTGTTGTTCCCTGTCCAGTTCTAACTGTTGCCTCCTGACCTGTATACAAGTTTCTCAAGAGGCAGGTCAGGTGGTATGGTATTCCCATCTCTTGAAGAATTTTCCACAGTTTATCGGGATGCACACAGTCAAAGGCTTTGGCATAGTCAGTAAAGCAGAAATAATGTTTTTCTGGAACTCTCTTGCTTTTTCCATGATCCAGCGGATGTTGGCAATTTGATCTCTGGTTCCTCTGCCTTTTCTAAAACAAGCTTGAACATCTGGAATTTCACAGTTCATGTATTGCTGAAGCCTGGCTTGGAGAATTTTGAGCGTTACTTTACTAGCATGTGAGATGAGTGCAACTGTGTGATAGTTTGAGCATTCTTTGGCATTGCCTTTCATTGGCACTGGAATGAAAACTGAAACACTGACCTTTTCCAGTCCTGTGGCCACTGCTGAGTTTTCCAAATTTGCTGGCATTCTGAGAGCAGCACTTTCACAACATCATCTTTTAGGATTTGAAGTAGCTCAACTGGAATTCCATCACCTCCAGTAGCTTTGTTCATAGTGATGCTTCCTAAGTCGCACTTGACTTCACATTCCAGGATGTCTGGCTCTAGGTGAGTGATCACCCCATCGTGGTTATCTGGGTCATGAAGATTTTTTTTGTACAGTTCTGTGTATTCTTGCCACCTCTTCTTAACATCTTCTGCTTCTGTTAGGTCCATACCATTTCTGTCCTTTATTGAGCCCATCTATGCATGAAATATTCCTTTGGTATCTCATTTTCTTGAAGAGATCCCTAGTTTTTTCCCATTCTTTTGTTTTCCTCTATTTCTTTGCACTGATCACTGAGGAAGGCTTTCTTATCTCTCCTTGCTATTCTTAGGAACTCTGCATTCAAATGGGTATACCTTTTCTTTTCTCTTTTGCTTTTTGCTTCTCTTCTTTTCACAGCTATTTGTAACGGCTCCTCAGACAGCCATTTTGCTTTTTTGCATTTCTCTCTCTTGGGTATGGTCTTGATCCCTGTCTCCTGTACAATGTCATGAACCTCTGTCCATAGCTCATCAGGCACTCTGTCTATCAGATCTAGTCCCTTAAGTCTGTTTCTCACTTCCACTGTATAATTGTAAGGGATTTGATTAAGGTCGTACCTGAATGGTCTAGTGGTTTTCCCACTGCTGCTGCTGCTGCTGCTGCTAAGTCACTTCAGTCGTGTCCGACTCTGTGCAACCTCAGAGATGACAGCCCACCAGGCTCCTCCATCCCTGGTTTTCTCACTAGGTATATCTAAAAGATAGGGGGAAAAAAGTACAACTCTGTGACTCTAATCCATTGTGTCAGCTTAATCAGAGCAGTTTTCCACAGACACAGGGAATCCGGTCATGAAGGAATTGTCACAGCCTCTGTGTGGCACAGCCAGGGGTGCCACAGTTCTAGCTGGAGGTTATGTTCTGTACTCAGTATTACAGAAAGAGTAATTTGGTAATTATGCTTCTAAGTGACTGCTATGAAATAGTTTGCCAATGTCTGTTAATGACTCAAAATGCAATTGACAGAGACAACATTTGATAGTTCGAACAAATCAAAAAGATATTTTTTCTTCCTCAGCAGGACATAGAAAATCAGTTCCTGATTGTCAGACTGGCAAATGCAATCATGCTGCCAGGCCTGATGGTGACCGAAATTGTTTAGGAACTGCTCAGTGAGTTTTCAAGAGGATTCTGGGAACAACAATAGATGACATGCTTTAATTGAAGAAGCTAAGATCAAAGAATTACAAAGTTGCCAAAAAATTATTAGTAAAAATAAAATTATTTCTTAGTTCCCTGCCTAAGAATTGATCCTAGGTAGCCTGGATGAAAACCAGAAATCCTAGCTGCTAGACCATCAGAAAAATTCCATGGACGGAGGAGCCTGGTGG
Source organism: Oreotragus oreotragus (assembly GCA_006410675.1). Taxonomy (NCBI): domain Eukaryota; kingdom Metazoa; phylum Chordata; class Mammalia; order Artiodactyla; family Bovidae; genus Oreotragus; species Oreotragus oreotragus. The sequence goes on from SJYX01006174.1 coordinate 68,982, forward strand.
GCTGCAGTCCGTGGGTTCGCTAAGAGTCGGACACGACTGAGCGACTTCCCTTTCACCTTTCACTTTCATGCATTGGAGAAGGAAATGGCAACCCACTCCAGTGTTCTTGCCTGGAGAATCCCAGGGACAGGGGAGCCTGATGGGCTGCCGTCTATGGGGTCGCACAGAGTCGGACACGACTGAAGTGACTTGGCAGCAGCAGCAGCAGACCACCAGGGGCTAGAGGCTAAAGGCAAAGTGGCTCTGGCTTTCACTCTCCCCCCATGCGGGACTCGGTTGAAAGCAAGAATGTTTCAAAGGGGCAAAAACTATAAAAATAGATACAAAGTTTATTGTTAGAGATACAGCACAGAAAAGCAGTTTGTTTACTTAAGACAGAAGCAAGGCAGAAATACACACTAGGAGAGGAGTGCAGACATCTTGAGTAAGGAGCACTTAAATAAAGAGCTGATGTAAATCAGCTTTATAGGACACTGTTTCTGGGTCTTTGTTTCTGTTTGGTCAATTATCTTGCTTCTTTCTTCACACTTGACTGATCTTAGGACTCTCCCCAGGATATGTGGACAACTTCTTACTAAAATGGATCCCACTCCAGAGGCCTGTGGGTGCATGTCCACACTTATCATAGGGTAGGGTTCCCTCCCTTTTTGACCCCTGAAGCAGCCTTCCTGGGCATGTGCAGATAGGCAAGTCTTCCTTGACCTTGGGAGTGGGCACCTTATCTCTGGACTTTTAGCAGAGCTCAGCTTTTGCCACTAGCTTTTTTTGTACTTGGAGTGTCTGAGTGAGAACAAAGTTCTAGTTTTACTTCACTTGACAAACACCAGCTGTCCAGCCAAGAGGCCCATCTATCTCCTACCTCACTGCCAACTCCAACACTTGGCAAACCACACTTGGCAACAAATGATCCATAACATGTCATTGCCAGCAATAATCATATACAGTTCATACCTAAGATAGCAAATCATCCCCAGCATTTTAGACAAATGGGGGTTTCAGACAGGCTTTACCAACTGCAATGGTTTGGCCATAAAATTTAATGGCAGAAATAAAATAGTAATAGTAATAATAATCACTGTTTTTATTTATTCATTTCTTTGGCTACCTTGGGACTTAGTTGCAACACATGAGATCTTCATTGCATTATATGGTATCGTATCTTTCCTTGTGGCCCTTAGGCTTCAGCAGTTGTAGCATGAAGGCTTAATAGTTATGGTACATGAGCTTAGTTGCTTCATGGCATGTGGGATCTTAGTTCTCTGACTAGGGATTGAACCTGTGTCCTTTGCATTGCAAGTTAGATTCTTAACCACTGGACCACCAGGGAAGTCCCAATAATAACCTTTGTTATTTCCTGTTCTCCTATAACACCAGCAGCCATGACGTGATTTTGTTTGGAAATGCCCTTTTTTTCATTGACCAGTTTTTTTAGACAGATGATGGAAGTGTGATGGTTATACAGAATGCACCAAATGCATTTATCATGTTTTTCACAGATATGTCAATAGTAAAACATGGTTCTCCTTGACACTTTATAGCAGGTTTAGTAAAGATGGGTTTGTTGTTTTGTCTCCATGACACATCACTTACCTAATGCATACTCATCAACTGAGCCCTTTATCTCTATCTATGTATCTAGTAATTTATGCATGTCTCCATTAACCCACCTATCCATCCATTCATCCATCCATCCATGTATTTTTCCCAATACCTTCCTCTCTAATTAGAAAAAAATAAGATGATAAGTGAGAGGAAGAAAGCAAATGGGAAGAAAATGTATTTTCAAAAAAGGCTTATAGAGCAGGAAGAAAGAAGAGAGAAACAGCATGATGAAATGAGAGAAACACTGTAACTGTATTCAGAATATACTTTCTTTTGCAGCTCCTTCACTTCTTGGCTGTATGATCAGTGACAGCTTCCTTGATATTCCTGAACCTCACTTCTTATGTTTTTCAAGGGGTGATATTGTATCTCTACTCACTTCAAACAATTTATGGGAAAGTGTCATTCATTAACAAACGTGAAGCATTCTGTAATTGTAAAGTGCAAAGTAAATTCTATATAGTTTTTATAATAAACTTGAATATAACATAAATAGCTTAATATGACTTAGTTACTGGACCTTTTCATTCTGTAACTGTACTTTCTCCTCCAAGAATTTCTTGTAGCATTTGTGTGATTTCATTTTTAAACATTTAAATCTCTACTTTGTTTGAAATTTATCCTCGGGTATGTGTGAAAAATCAACCAACTTTTATCTTTTTTTGGTCCATGTGAATCTCTAGTTATTCTAATATTTATTAAAAAGTCTACCTTTCCCACTGATTTGAGCTTTAGGGGCTTCCCTGGTGCCTCAGATGGTAAAGAATCTGCCTGCAATACAGGAGACCTGGATTTGATCCCTGGGTCAAGAAGTTCCCTGGAGAAGGGCATGCCTACCCATTCCAGTATTCTCTCCTGGAGAATCCCTTGGACAGAGCAACCTGGTGAGTTACCGTCCATGGGATCTCAAAGAGTTGGACATGACCAAGTGACTAACACTTTAGCATGTACTAAGTTTTCATGTGAAATTGAATATGTTTTGTATTTTTATATTGGTCTGCCTGTCTATTCCTATGTGAATACCATGCTTTTCAATTATACATGCTTCATAATATGTCTTACTATTTGCTTCTATGCATTATTTTCTTTAATCTTACGATGACTTTGTATACCCCTTGACCATGATCTTTTCTCTTCATGTTTAAGTGAGATGGCTTTTTTTCACACCCAGTAAAAAAGCATTGGCCAGCAGATTTTTCCTAACTTCACAGTGGTAGAACTCCCTCTCATTATTGCTGTGTTCAAATACATGATCTGATACTTTCTGTGGCCTATCTTCTCTGACACTTTCCCTACTTTTATCTGGATCTTTTCTTTCCTTTGGTCCCAGTGTCTTTCAACTGCTCAGTTTCCTTTCTACTCCAGAAGATTCTCCTGAAGGCTAGTCTTTGTCACACACGAGCACTGCAGTTGTTTCATTTCAAATTTTCCCAGGGTACAAACTGATGTATACCACCTGACCTTTTGCTGTCTCTTTGCTCTCACCCACAAATTGGAGCCCATGAAACCAGTTCTTAGTTTTGGTGTTATTCCAAGAATGACCCTCTGAACTCTTCCTAATGGATCCCTCAATTTGGGGTCCTTGAGCAGTTCAGTTTCTGAGTCTTCCAGCACATCCAGTTGTCAGAAATCCCTTTGCTTACTCTCTGCTTCATCCCTCAGAGTTGAGAATACTAGGTGAGGCTTGTTATAGTTTGGCCTCAATTCCTCATATTTGGGAGTTAGTGGAGATACTTTTTTGTTTACTTCTATTGTGTGTTTTGGCTGAATTTTTTTTTTTTTTTAATTCTAAGGCTTCCCTCATGGCCCAGATGGTTAAGAATCTATCTGCAGTGCAGAAGACCTGGATAAAGGAGCCTGGAAGGCTACAGTCGATGGGGTTACAAAGAGTTGGGCATGACTGAGTGACTAAATGCTTTCACTTTTGTAATTTTGGTTGTTATGCTTGTTTTGTAGAGTAATACGGAAAAACCAACAACTATGCTGTACCTGTGTGTCAGAGGGCAGACACACAAACCATAATCACAGAAAACTAGTCAATCTAATCACATGGACCACAGCTTTGTCTAACTCAGTGAAACTAAGCCATGCAGTGTGTTGCCAAGCAAGACGGGCAGGTCATGGTGGAGAGGTCTGACAGAATGTGGTCCACTGGAGAAGGGAATGGCAAACCACTTCAGTATTCTTGCCTTGAGAACCCCATGAACAAAAAAAAAAAAAAAAAAAAAAGAACCCCATGAACAGTATGAAAAGGCAAAATGATAGGATACTGAAAGGGGAACTCCCCAGTTCAGCAGGTGCCCAAATTGCTACTGGAGGTCAGTGGAGAAATAACTCCAGAAAGAATGAGGGGACGGAGCCAAAGCAAAGACAGTACCCACCTGTGATGTGACTGGTGATGGAAGCAAGGCCTGATGCTGTAAAGAGCAATATTGCATAGGAACCTGGAAGGTCAGGTCCATGAATCAAGGCAAATTGGAAGTGGTCAAACAGGAGATGGCAAGAGTGAACGCCGACATTCTAGGAATCAGCGAACTAAACTGGGCTGGAATGGTTGAATTTAACTCAGATGACCATTATATCTACTACTGCCGGCAGGAATCCCTTAGTAGAAATGGAGTCACCATCATGGTCAACAAGAGAGTCTGAAATGCAATACTTGGATGCAATCTCAAAAATGACAGAATGATCTCTGTTCATTTCCAAGGCAAATCATTCAATATCACAGTGATCCAAGTCCATGCCCCAACCAGTAACGCTGAAGAAGCTGAAGTTGAATGGTTCTATGAAGACTTACAAGACCTTTAAGAACTAACACCCAAAACAGATGTCCTTTCATTATAGGGGAATGGAATGCAAAAGTAGGAAGTCAAGAAACACCTGAAGGAACAGGCAAAATTGGCCTTGGAATACACAATGAAGCAGAGCAAAGTTTAATAGAGGTTTGCCAAGAGAAAGCACTGGTTAGAGCAAACACCCTCTTCCAACAACACAAGAGAAGGCTCTACACATGAACATCACCAGATGGTCAACACCGAAATCAGATTGATTATATTCTANTTGGCCTTGGAATACGGAATGAAGCAGAGCGAAGGCTAATAGAGTTTTGCCAAGAGAATGCACTGGTCATAGCAAACACCCTCTTCCAACAACACAAGAGAAGACTCTACATATGGACATCACTAGATGGTCAACACCAAAATCAGATTGATTATATTCTTTGCAGCCAAAGATGGAGAAGCTCTATACAGTCAGCAAAAACAAGACCAGGAGCTGACTGTGGCTCAGATCATGAACTCCTTATTGCCAAATTCAGACTTCAATTGAAGAAAGTAGGGAAAACCACTAGATCATTCAGGTATGACCTAAATCAAATCCCTTATGATTATACAGTGGAAGTGAGAAATAGATTTCAGGGCCTAGATCTGATAGATAGAGTGCCTGATGAACTATGGATGGAGATTCGTGACATTGTACAGGAGACAGGGATCAAGACCATCCTATGCAAAAGAAATACAACAAAGCAAAATGGCTTTCTGGGGAGGCCTTAAAATAGCTGTGATAGAAGAGAGGCAGAAGATATTAAGAAGAGGTGGCAAGAATACACTGAAGAACTTTACAAAAAAGATCTTCACGACCAAGATAATCACCATAGTGTGATCACTCACCTAGAGCCGGACATCGTGGAATGTGAAGTCAAGTGGGCCTTAGGAAGCATCACTATGAACAAAGCTAGTGGAGGTGATGGAATTCCAGTGGAGCTATTTCAAATCCTGAAAGATGATGCTGTCAAAGTGCTGTATTTATTATGCCAGTAAATCTGGAAAACTCAGCATTAGCCACAGGACTGGACAAGGTCAGTTTTCATTCTAATCCCAAAGAAAGGTAATGCCAAAGACTGCTCAAACTACCACACAATTGCACTCATCTCACATGCTAGTCAAGTAATGCTCAAACTTCTCCAAGCCAGGCTTCAGCAATACATGAACCATGAATTTCCAGATGTTCAAGCTAGTTTTAGAAAAAGCAGAGGAACCAGAGGTCAAATTGCCAACATCCGCTGGATCATCAAAAAAGCAAGAGAGTTCCAGAAAAACATCTATTTCTGCTTTATTGACTATGCCAAAGCCTTGGACTGTGTGGATCACAAGAAACTCTGGAAAATTCTGAAAGAGATGGGAATTCTTTTCTTTCAGTGATGTTAAATCTACCTATGAATCTATCAAAGGCATTTTTTGTTTCTGTTATCATTATTATTATTATTTTTTGTATCATTCCTTCATAGCTCAGTTGGTTAAGAATCTGCTTGCAATGCAGGAGACTCTGGTTCAATTCCTAGGTCAGGAAGACCCGCAGGAGAAGGGATAAGCTACCCACTCCAGTATTCTAGTATTCTTGGGCTTCCCTGGTGATTCAGTTGGTAAAGAATCTGCCTGCAATGCAGGAGACCCTGGTTAAATTCCTGGGTCACCAGGAATTTGCCCTGGAGAAGGGAGAGGCTCCCCACTCCAGTAATCTTGGGCTTCCCGGGTGGCTCAACTGGTAAAGAATCTGCCTGCAATGTGGGAGATCTGGGTTTGATCCTCGGGTTGGGAAGATCCCCTGGAGAAGGGAAAACTACCCACTCCAGTATTCTTGCCTGGGGAATTTCATGGACTATACAGTCCATGGGGTCACAAACAGTCAGACACAACTGAGCAATTTTCACTTCTCTGCTGACACTAACCACATGGGTTTGTATTTTGTCTATTTTTCTTTTTCACTAGAGCCTTTAACATAATAACCATAATTAATTTAAATTTTTTGATCATTGCAAAATCCATGTCATATCTGGGCCTGGTTCTGACAAATCTTTTGTCTCATCAGACTATACAAGTGTATGTGTGCACACGTGTGCATGTGTGTGAGTATGAGAGAGAATTTTGTCTTGCCTTTTGGAATGATTTCTTACTGAAAGCAAGATGTGGAACATAGAATGATAGTTATTGAAAGAAATGGGACTTTAGTGTAAGAATCTGTATTAATCTGGCAAGGAGAGAAGCTGTGTTTCATGTTTGGTGTAGCTGCTGGGTACCCGAGGCTTCAGATCCTTCCACTGGGTTTTCCCGTCCCTCCTTTCTGGGCATTTGGACTTTCCTTTTTACTGTTTCTCAGAGAGAGCCCGTGTTTCGCAGTCTCTTCAGCGTTACTCCACTCGTATTCCTACTGGAGGCTGGCTAGTGCGGGGGTAGGGTGTGGGGGAGAGGAGTGTCCTCAGACGCGTTCCTGTGTCTCAGGCTGGTGAGCCTGTCTCAGGGCTGTGCCTTCTGTCCCTCTCTAGGAGCAGAGGCCTATTTCTCCCCTCTCTCCTCCTAATCGTCTTCCTGGCTGTAATATTTCCAGTCTCTTTCCTCAGACTCCCTCCCCTGTTGACTATGGCTTGTAACGGGCCGTTGGAACATTCTGAAGGGCCCACTATTTCTCTTTCCTGAGGTGAGGGGAGAGGCCTGTGGCAGCTGGAGCGGGGCCAGTTCCCCTCGCTCATCTGGCATAAGGTGTCAGAACTGCCTTCTGGAAAAGCCCTTACCACTGAAGAGCAGACCTGTGTCAAGGAGAAGGGCCTGGGCGGAGCCCCTTTATTTCACCCATTCCCTTCCCAAGGCCATGAGGGGCACTTTCCAGTGTCCTCTTCCTAAGCACTAGGGTAGGTTCCAGAGGTGTGGGCGCGTGTGCCCAGTCATTTCAATCTTGTCTTAACTCTTTGGATCCCATGGGCCTGTCAGGCTCCTCTGTCTATGGGATTCTCCAAGGAAGAATACTGGAGTGGGTTGCTAAGCCCTCCTCCAGGGGATCTTCCTGACCCAGCGATCTAACTCAGGCCTCCTGCATTGTAGGAAGATTCTTTATCCACTGAGCCACCTGAGAAACCCAGGTTCCAGAGGTAAAGGTTGTGAATAATGGTGACCACTTAGACCTCAGCTCCCAGCAGCTTTTCAGTCTTCCACTTGTCCGTTCTCAGCCATCAGGAATTCATCGAAATTACTATTAAAATATCCTACTAGTTTATGGCACCTGCTGGTTTCCATTCCAGGTAACCAAATTCCAAGAAAACTCAATGTCCAGTTGGATCTGGTGTTGCTGTGGACTAAGGATGCTGCCTGCCAGGTCAGTAAATAAAGGCTACTGCAGCCGTTAGCCCAGAAGGTAAGACCTGAGGGAGCTCGGGATGGAAAGAGAACGTCCTCCACCGAGCCATCAGACCCGGCAGCCACCCCTGTCCAGGACGTACCCTGGGGACACTCAGGAGGAGAAGGCACAGGATACTGGCGTCAGAGAGCTGAGGTCCATATCAAAGGAAGTGATACGAGACTCCTGCATCTTCCCATACAAAAAAAAAAAGTGCTAAATTCCTTAACGTGAGGTGTCTGCTTTTCTTTAATTAACACTAATCTGTCCCTGTTCCAACAACCTGATCTTTATTACAAAAACTCCTATATATCCTGAGTCCCTCCCTTACTTCTTTGGAGCAGTCTCTTAAAGTTATCTGATAGGCTAAGTCCCAGGGTTAAGTCCCCAGTTTTGTCTGCCAAGTAAAAATCATAACTCTCAACTCGTAGGTTGTGCATATTTTTTAGTCAACACTGTAATGTTGAGAATGAAAATATCCTAACTCTCTAAATCTCAGAGATGGAGTTAGAAGTCACCTTTGCAAGGTTTTAATCTTTTGGGGTTTTCTATTTCTTCCGGGGTCAATGTAAGTAATCTATTCAAATGAAAGTCTGTTTGATCAAAGAGCCAACCATGTTCTATACCCAGAACAGGAAGTGCCCGGTGCTGCTCTCGGGAGCTTAGTCATAGACACCATGAAGGGAGTGGAACCAGTTGGGAGACCTGGCTTCTAGTTCACTGCCTGTGGGCTTTGGACCTGTGGACCCCAGGTCAAACAACAGGGAGGGAACACAGCACTGCCCATCAACAGAAAATTGGATAAAAGACTTATTGAGCATGGCCCTGCCCATCAGAACAAGACCCAGTTTCCCCCTCAGTCAGTCTCTCCCATCAGGAAGCTTCCATAAGCCTTTTATCCTTATCCATCAGAGGACAGACAGAATGAAAATCATAGTCACAGAAAACTAGTCAAACTGATCACATGGACCACAGCCTTGTCTAACTCAA
>SJYX01006174.1:80392-112326 GCA_006410675.1 Oreotragus oreotragus
AAAAAGATGTCCTTTTCATTATAGGGGACTGGAATGCAAAAGTAGGAAGTTAAGAGATATCTGGAGTAACAGGCAAACTTGGCCTTGGAGTACAAAATGAAGCTGGGCAAAGGCTAACAGAGTTTTGCCTAGAGAACGCACTGGTCATAGCAAACACTCTCTTCCAACAACACAAGAGAAGACTCTACCCATGGACATCACCAGATGGTCAACAACGAAGTCAGATTGATTATATTCTTTATAGCAAAAGATGGAGAAGCTCTATACAGTCAGCAAAAACAAGACCATGAACTTCTTATTGCCAAATTCAGACTTATATTGAAGAAAGTAGAGAAAACCACTAGACCACTGAGGTATAATCTAAATCAAATCCATTACTATTATACAGTAGAAGTGAGAAATAGATTCAATGGATTAGATCTGATAGAGTAACTGAAGAACTATGAACAGAGGTTCATGACATTGTACAGGAGGCAGAGATCAAGACCATCCCCAAGAACAAGAAATGCAAAAGGGCAAAATGGTTGTCTGAGGAGGCCTTATAAAGAGCTGAGAAAAGAAGAGATGTAAAAAGCAAAAGAGAAAAGGAAAAATATACACATTTTAATGCAGAGTTCCAAAGAATAGCAAGGAGAGATAAGAAAACCTTCCTCAGTGATCAATACAAATAAATAGAGGAAAACAACAGAACTGGAAAGACTAGAGAGCTCTTCAAGAAAATTAGAGATACCAAGAGAACTTTTCATGCAAAGATGACCACAATAAAGAACAGAAATGGTATGAACCTAACAGAAGCAGAAGATATTAAGAAGAAGTGGCAGCAATACACAGAGGAACTATACAAAAAAGATCTTCACGACCCAGATAATCACGATGGTGTGATCACTCACCTAGAGCCAGACATCCTGGAATGTGAAGTCAAGTGGGCTTAGGAAGAAGCACTACAAACAAAGCTAGTGGAGGTGATGGAATTCCAGTTGCGTTATTTCAAATCCTAAAAGATGACGCTGTGAAAGTGCTGCANGATGGTGTGATCACTCACCTAGAGCCAGACATCCTGGAATGTGAAGTCAAGTGGGCTTAGGAAGAATCACTACAAACAAAGCTAGTGGAGGTGATGGAATTCCAGTTGCGTTATTTCAAATCCTAAAAGATGACGCTGTGAAAGTGCTGCACTCAATATGCCAGGAAATTTGGAAAACTCAGCAGTGGCCACAGGACTGGACAAGGTCAGTTTTCATTCCAATTCCAAAGACAGGCAATGCCAAAGAATGTTCAAACTACTGCACAATTGCACTCATCTCACACGCTAGCAAAGTAATGCTCAAAATCCTCCAAGCTGGGCTTCAACAATACGTGAACTGTGAACTTCCAGATGTTCAAGCTAGATTTAGAAAAGGTAGAAGAACCTGAGATCAAGTTGCCAATATCCATTGGGTCAAGAAAGCAAGAGAGTTTCAAAAAACATATAGTTCTGCTTTAATGACTATGCCAAAGCCTTTGACTATGTGGATCACAACAAGCTGTGCAATATTCTGAAAGAGATGGGAATACCAGACCACCTTACCTGCCTTCTGAGAAATCTGTATGCAGGTCAAGAAGAAACAGTTGGAACTGGACATGAAACAACAGACTGGTTCCAAACCGGGAAAGAAGTACATCAAGGCTGTATACTGTCACCCTGCTAATTTAACTTATATGCAGAGTACCTCATGCAAAATGCTGGGCTGGATGAAGCACAAGCTGGAATCAAGATTGCCGGGAGAAATATCAATAACCTCAGATACTCAGATAACACCACCCTCATGGCAGAAAGTGAAAAAGAAGTAAAGAGCCTCTTGATGAAAAATGAAAGAGGAGAGTGAAAAAGTAAGCTTAAAACTCAACATTCAGAAAACGAAGATAATGGCATCTGGTCGCATTACTGCATGGCAAATAGATGGGGATATGAGACATTATTTTGCCAACAAACGTCCGTCTAGTCAAAGCTATGGTTTTTTCAGTGGTCATGTATGGATGTGAGAGTTGGACTATAAAAAAAGCAAGAATTGATGCTTTTGAATTGTGGTGTTTGAGAATACCCTTAGGAGTCCCTTGGACTGCAAGGAGATCCAACCAGTCCATCCTAAAGGAAATCAGTCCTGAATATTCATTGAAAGGACTGATGCTGAAGCTGAAGTTTCAGTACTTTGGCCACCTGATGTGAAAAACTGACTCATTGGAAAAGACCTTGATGCTGGAAAAGATTGAAGGCAGGAGTAGAAGGTGAAGACAGAGGATGAGATCATTGGATGGCATCACCAACTCGACTGACACGAGTTTGAGTAAGCTCTGGGAGTTGGTGATGGACATGGGGGCCCGGTGTGCTGCAGCCAATGGTGTCGCAAAGAGATGGACACAATTGAGTGACTGAACTGAACTAAACTAAGTAATCTATATATTTTCTAGAATTTTGCGCATTTCATTTAGATTTTTAAAATATTGGCACATAGTTGTTCACGTCATTCTCTTTGTGACTCTCTGTATGCACACAAATTTTAAAATTTCTACCAATCTTCTAAATGTGGCTGCCCAGGTGGCGCTAGTGGTAAAAACCTGCCTGCTAATGCAGGAGACATAGAAGACCTGGGCTGATCCAGATGTCAGGAAGATGCCTGGAGAAGGGCATAGCAACCCTCTCTGGTATTCTTGCCTGGAAAATCCCAAGGACAGAGGAGCCTGGCCGGCTACAGTCCATGGGATCACAAAGGTTGGACACCCCTGAAGCAACTGAGCACTCATGCACGTAACCCTGTAAATAGGCATTTTTGAATATTACTGATTTGTGGTTCCTCTCATTTGTTGATCGTATCAATTTTCATTGTTTTATCATATATTTTACTTAATTTGTACTTTTATCTTCCCTCTTTTGAGTGCTTCATCTTACTGTTATTTAGCTAGCATTTAAATTTCCTAGTTTCAGCGTCTTTGGGAATGAAACTACAGAGAGTACTTTTCTTATAAAGATATTGGTAAGAAAATGCACATTTGACAAAGAGTAAGTAATGCAAACATGGAAGATGATAATGCCACTGACTGCCCAGCGACCACAGTACTTTTACTTTCAGATATCTTTATTTTAAATTCCTCCATAATCTGGCTCATGTACAGTGCTAACAATTTCTGACCAACTTTATCTTCTGAGCATTAGGCCTGTTTGTTGAGCACTGTGATCTGCAGAGAAAACACTTAAAAGAACACAATCAAAGTAAAAGCATATTCCTTGTGCCGATAAGCGATCCAAGGCTATGACAGTTACAAAGGAAATGGCTTTCAGTTGTTTCAAGCCAGGCTGCAGACCTCCCGTGTATTTCTCTGGCTTTATCTCACCAAGTTAATAAAACACCACTTGACATTTCCTAGTAAATACCTAGTGGAGATACATATCTGCCTTTTTTAAAGTTCAGCTTAAACCCATTCTGCTCGATAAAAGTACTGACACAGGCAAAAGTCACCTACATCAGTAGAGAAAGCTCTTTCATGGTGAGGGATGCGTTCCCCTCCTAACAATCTGGGAGATGCTGAGAAGAGCCAGGATGAGCCAGCATGCCCTGCACCGAGATAAGAGCAGACACCCCAAGTCCACACCAAGAGCATCCTTGAAGCAGAGCAGGCACAAAGAAGCACGTCTATCATGCTCCTTATATTTCTCCGTGCTGTTTCACTTTTAATGCACTTCCTGTCATCTGGTTTATGCTCAGGCCACTCAAGGTGGCTGTTCTTCTGCTCAACCAGGGCCTGCTTCACCTACACCATACTCACCTGCCTATGTACTCATCCCACCCCAGCTAGCGACTGTTCTTATCAAAAGGATTGGTGGGCGGGGGAGGGGGGGGGATGTCCCTCTGCCAGTTTCCCTGGTAACTGATGACACAACCTGAGGCCAATTTCCGCTTTAACTGGCCATCTCCCTCTAACCCCAAGAGCAAAAGCTACACCCACATCCTCCCGCCATCCACAGTAGATGGTGGAGTGTTGCTCCGGGACCTTGCTTCAAGCCTATGAGCTCCTCCTCTCCACTGATGGTTCTGCTGCTGCCTCTGGGCTCTTTCTTGTCTTAAAACTGGGCCAGTGCTGGCCCTACAGGCTTGAAGAGTGTACCCCAGCAGCTGGGTTCTGCTTTCCCAGCCATGCATTCTGTACCTGTGGTAGATATACAGATGGGGAGGGCTGCAGAAGGTTTAGACAAGAGGCCCTAAATGGAGAACTGATTCAGGTAAGTGCTCCTCAAAATGTGAGAGCTCCTTAACCCACCAGCACTTACCCAGCTCAGCAAATCAACCACTGCTCTGGGTTTCTTCATAAAATAGGAACCCACACCCATGGCTAGACTGAAGGGCCTTATCCAGGAGACAATTCTTCATGATGCCTCCTCTTTTGCCCCCACCAACTGAGCTGTTAAGCTCACTGAAAATCAACTGAGTTTATGCCCTAAACAATGTATGCCAGTTTTACTTGTTAACAAAACTGTACAATTTAATTAAATACTGCAAAAGCTAATAGAATATGAGTGTTAATAAAAAGAAAATTAAGTTGAATGAGAGTTTATGAGTAAGACTATTGTGGGGCTTCCCTGGTGGCTCAGATGGTAAAGAATCTGCTTGCAATGCAGGAGACCCAGCTTCGATCCCTGGGTCAGGAAGATTCCCTGGAGAAGGTAATGAACTCCAAACTCTTGCCTGGAGAATTCCATGGACAGAGGAGCCTGGCAGGCTACAGTCCATGGGGTTGCAAAGAGTTGGANGATGGTAAAGAATCTGCTTGCAATGCAGGAGACCCAGCTTCGATCCCTGGGTCAGGAAGATTCCCTGGAGAAGGTAATGAACTCCAAACTCTTGCCTGGAGAATTCCATGGACAGAGGAGCCTGGCAGGCTACAGTCCATGGGGTTGCAAAGAGTTGGACACGACTGAGCGATTCACACACACACACACACACACACACACACACAAGACCATTGTGAAACTTTCCAGGAAAATACTTAACTATTTTCTACATCAGTAGAGAAAGCTCTGTCCAGAATTCTACACTGAAATTGCCTTGTGTTTTTAATTTTCACTGTAGTATTTAATCCATTATTAAAAAAAAAATCTCCAAAAGGAAACTGTGGCTTTATGCAGAAAAAATGTGGCTTTATGCAGAAAATTTATGCAGAAAAATTCTGCATATGGGCTTTATGCAGAAAAATGATGTAAAAATGTCAACCATGGCATTAAAACAATAGCAACAGCAACAAACACAATTCTTGGTCCAACATTAAAAGACTGGAGAATAAATGAATAATTTCTATCTTGTATGATATGTATATATAATTGTTGGTATTATGAATTTTTTGATTAACAACTACAGATCCAGACTACATCAGATATAATGGATTCTGTGTAGTTTCACTCCTAATTTTCTACTCATTTTCTCTTCATCTTTATTATATTTAACCTGTTACTTAGTCACTAAGTGCATCCATCTCTTTGCAGCCCCTGGACTGTAGCCCTCCAGACGCCTCTGTTCATGGGATTTTTCAGGTAAGAAAACTGGAGTGGATTGCCGTTTCCTTCTCCAGGGAATTTTCCCCACCCAGGGATCCTGCACTGGCAGGCAAATTCTTTACCACTGAGCCACCAGGGAAGCCAAATAATTAACTTACCAACTATCTTATCATTGTTTCTTCTTTTCACTATAATCCTGTAAATTGTGGATTAAAATCTCCATCTTTTTAATAGAAACGAAGATCAGAGAAGCCAGGTTCAAACTCAGAACCACTGTCCTCAATGGTATTTCAAACTTACATGAAGTTAATTTCACAAGAAATAAGCAACATTTTTCATAAAAGAAGAGAATAGACATTTAGATATTACTTAAGGATTGGTGATCATGATGGATTGAATCACATCCCCCCCAAAAAAAGATACAGTCACATCCTAACTGGGGGTACCTCTCACTCCAGTCCCTCAGAATGTGACCTTATTTGGCTAGAAGGTCTTTACAGAGATAATCAGGTTAAAATGAAACTATTAGGGTGAGTCCTAGTCCAATACGACTGGCGCCCTAATGAAAAAGGGAAATCTGACCAGGGACCGACATACCCAGAAGAAAGACCATGCAAAGACACACAGGGAGAACCCAGGACACCAAAGATCGCCACGCACCCCCGAAGCTAAGAGGAGGCAAGGGATGTTCTCCCCTGGAGTCATCAGGGCGAACACGCCTAAGCCAGCCTTGACCTCTGGCCTCCAGAGCTAAGACAATACATTTCTGTTATCTTAAGCTACCCCGTTTGGGGCCCACTCTTATAGCACCTAGGAAACTCACACAGTACTGTTTTTCAAAAGCCTCTGCAGAGTCCTTTTGCAGCCTGCGCTTGTGTGGCTGAGGATGGATATTCTGGTTCACAAGGTAAAATTTAATTCCTACGGTAGACTGTGACCCAAAGCAGTTTGTGAAACAGTGTTCCATAACACAGGCAAATAAAAACCTATCGGGCAATCTCCTCAAGACAGAGATTAAAAAAAAAAAAAAAATCTAGGGGGAAAAAAGAAGAGAGATGGAGCATTTGCAGGGTGGTGAATGGAAGGTGGTGCCAGCACAGAAGGAGCTTAGCTGGGAAGACGGGCAGGGAGAGCAGTACGGTGAAACAGACTAGCTGGCGATCAGGCCAACATGCTGCACGAAACTGGCTGTGTGTCGCGTGCAAGAGAAGACCAAAATAGCTGTTTTTGCGGGTATTTGGGGAAAAGGTTTTCGCCAAGCCACTTTGCATAAGTGAAAACGATTTAAACAAGCCCCAGCTCCAAAAGGAAAAAAACGTGTGAGGCATGCTAATGATGTTGGGAACTCCATCCAGACAGGGAGAAGACCAGAGTAACGGCAAAGCAGACCTTCAGGGACCCATGTGCTGTTGGCAGCAGACGGCAGAAGATTGCTTAATATTCTTACACAATTAAGCTAATTCCCTTTAAGCTGCATTCACATACCATAAACAAGATCTCCCGATCCCTTAGAAATTAACTTTTCACATCTGGGCAAATGTATTGCTTAATGCCCAAATCCCCCAAATTCTAGTCCTTTAAAAAACACACACACACACAGAAGCTAGGCATTTGACAGTTACCCTGCTTTTGCTGCTAGCTCTTCAGAAATTTGGCAGTTGACTTTTTGATCACTTTATATCTTGCAGTCCATAATTTGCACCTGCACTCAGCTATTTTTAATCCCTCATAGTTTCTGGAGGAGATATTTCTAAGTACAAGCTCTGCAGCAAAGGCCCCCAGGTCCCAGGTCCTAGCCTATCTGAATCAGACCTGGCAGTGGGAAACCTGGTTTGTTACACAACGGTAGATTCATAGGGCGGTTTGCAGCTCGTGTTACGGTAACGGGTACTGAGGTGTGCGTGAATCAGCCACTTGGCCCAGCCCAGGATTCTGGGCAAGGGCAGTGATCAGACGACCAGGTACAGCCCGGGGTGACAGCATGCCAGGCTGGCTCATCGCGTGACCTGTTCTGCTTACTGAGTAAGTCACTGGGTTTCTTTCGTTGTCCCTTTGACACCCTTACTGGCTACATACATTTGTGCGTGACTTGAGATTTGGTAATAATGCAGCTTTTCCTCTATGAATGATAATACAGTGCTAATTATAGGCACTTAAATTGTGTCACAATGTGCATTACAACAGCAAGCCTAAAACTGCTGACAAAAAGTCAATTGCCCAATTTCTGAAGAGCTAGGAGCAAAAGCAGAGTACTGTTGCATTCCCCGTGCACTCTGCACTCAACACCACCAAAGGGGCAGGCAAAACACCTCAGCCACCCAGCTGGCCCAGTCCCTGGACTCACCACCACCCTCACCCTCAGAAGGGGCCGTTCAGTCTCCCTCGGCGAGTGAGCTAACAAGGTAACCTATTATATGTTCTCGCTCCCCGCCCCAGCAGCAGCACCCCAGTAAAACCTTGCCTGAATTTATCTGCCCTCTGATCAATTTCTATTGATTAAGGAAAGCCAAGAACCATGACTGATATCAAGAGGAGAGCAAGCAGATGACCGTTAAATTCTGCAGCTCAGGCTCCTATAAAATACCCGCATGTGAGACACTGGTGCAGCGGAGTAAGACAAAGGTTTAGACAAGGAAACAAATCATTCACTGTAACACTCTGCTCAGCAGCTGCGTGTCTCTGATTCTGTGGGAAGAGGGTGGATTTATGATTACACTCTTTTCACAAAGTTTCTGAGAATTAAATGAGATGGTAACTATAAAATGCCTGGCTCAGGGATGGGCTCAGGTTTATTACATGCAACTTTGAGATCCCTTACCCATCTGTATAAGGGAGGCTCTCACCCAGTCGTGCTGTAAACACTTCAGTGTCCTGACTGGGCTGGGGGACTGAGTAGGCTTCAGGATGGGATGGCTGTCCATAAAGGAGAGGGAGAAGGAGATGAGAGTGAAACAGCGAGTTTCCCTGAGCACCCACTGGGAGACACACCTAGACCAGTGTAGAGCACAGCACTGTTGGTTAAATATCACCAGGAGTCAGGGATGTCCCAGACAAGAGCAGGTGACACTGAATGCAGGTCACGACAGTGCAGAGTAAGGAGGTGTGTGCACGTTCAGTCCCTCAGTCATGTCTGACTCTTTGCGACCCGACAGACTGTAACCCACCAGGCTCCTCTAATCATGGGATTTCCCAGGAAAGAATACTGGAGTGGGTTGCCATTTCCTCCTCCGGGAGATCTTCCTGCCATGGGGGTCAAACTCATGTCTCTTATATTTCCTGCATTGCTAGGTGGATTCTTTACCACTAAGCCACCTGGGAAGCCCAAAGGGAGCTAAAAGGAGTCATGAAAAATTAGTCTATCTTTAAAAAATGGAAAGAAATATGGTGACATGTGGTGAAGCTGGAATACAGGACTCTTAGACAACGCTGTCTAAGAGATAAAACAGGAAGACCTAGGCATGCTGTATCGTTTTGTAAAATATGAATGAGTAAAAAGCTGTCCATATACAGAAGGGGACTGAGAGTCAATCAGATGGGCTGCAATATTTCAACAAATATTTATTAAGCACCCAGTAAGTGATGGATGCTAAATAATGTCAATACTGTCAAATTATTGACAAGCATATATTTCAACCATAAGTCTTTTTGTTTTATAGAAAGACAAAAGAAATTGATAAAGATCAAAAGGGGATATATCTAGGGAAACTGTAGAGAAAAAAGTATTTAGTACTACTGAAAATAGATGGGGAAACAATGGAAGCAGTCAGAGACTTTATTTTGGGGGGCTCCAAAATCACTGCCAACAGTCACTGCAGCCATGAAATTAAGGCAGTTGCTCCTTGGAAGAAAAACTATGACAACCTAGACAGCATATTAAAAAGCAGAGACATTACTTTACCAACAAACATCTGTCTAGTCAAAGCTATGGTTTTTCCAGTACTCATGTATGGATGTGAGAGTTGGAGTATAAAGAAAGCTGAGCGCGGAAGAACTGATGCTCTTGAACTGTGGTGTGGGAGAAGACTCTTGAGAGTCCCTTGGACTGAAAGGAGATCAAACCAGTCAATCCTGAAGGAAATCAGTCCTGAATATTCATTGGAAGGACTGATGCTGAAGCTGGAGCTCCAATACTTTGGCCACCTGATGCAAAGAACTGATTCACTGGAAAAGTCCCTGATGCTGGGAAAGATTGAACACAGCAGGAGAGAAGGAAATGACAGAGGATGAGATGGTTAGATGGCATCTCAGTGGACATGAGTTTGAGCAAGTTTTGGGAGATGGTGAAGGACAGGGAAGCCTGGCATGCTGAAGTCCATGGGGTCACGAAGAGTCAGAGATGAATGAGCTACTGAATAAATACTGAAAGTATTTAATTATTAATTAATAGTCTTAAACTGAGAAAAAGGTTATTTATAGCACTAGGTTAGAAAATATTTGGGGGTCAGGTATTCACTCAGCAAATATTCAATATCTAGTCTGTACCAGGCATCCTTGCAGCTAATGGGTGAGGCAGAAAAACAAAACAGATACACATCTCTGCCCTAATGGGAGCTGAATTCTACAGATATAATTAATGTGTTCTCATTTAAAAAGTTAGAGAGAAGTAAGGAAATACTGAAAACTTTTAACCCCTTTTAAAGATTCCAAAAGGCTTCATCTGTGTGTAGATACATACAAATGCTTTATGACATCAGTTCAGTTCAGTCGTTCAGTCATGTCTGACTCTTTGCGACTCCATGGACTGCCGCACGCCAGGCTTCCCTGTCCATCACCAGCTCTCGGAGTTTACTCAAATGCATGTCCATCGAGTCAGTGATGCCATCATCCTCTGTCATCTCCTTCTCCTCCTGCCTTCAATCTTTTCCAGTATCAGGGTCTTTTCCAATGAGTCCGTTCTTTGCATCAGGTGGCCAAAGTATTGGAGCTTCAACTTTAGCATCATTTATATATACATTATGGCATATATATATAGGAAAGTATGACTTTCATATCAATTGTGAACTGTCCAAGAAACTCAGGAAAGACTGTGAATCTAATTTGGGATAAAAATTTTCTACTTTAATTCTTGTGTATAATCCATTTGCTAAAAATTTAACCTTTTATAATCTGTTGGTGACTTAACATACTGTAATGCCTCCTAAATAAATCTTATCTGCCAATGTTATTCTTTCACTGATTGATTTTTTGGGTACCTCCTCAGGGCCCAATGCTGTAGTGCATTCCTAGGAGTAGAAAAGAAAAACATAAGTAGCCCCTATTTTTAACAGACTCATTACTTCTCTAGGAGGAAGAAGGGGCAGAAAATATACATTTGAAACAACTAGAAAGCAATCAACAACGAGCAATTTATAGCATATAAAATTTATTTGCTAGTGCCCATAGAAAGTAGAACCTTGCTCAACCAGAAGTTTAGACACTCTTTTCTGCCACTTAGGGAAACAACTGCTTCATTCTATTCTGCTCAATGATGCTTCTCACCAACAACAAGCCAGTAGATTAGGCCTTGGAAAAATATTGCAGCTCTTTGTAATTAGTTAATCCATTCATTACACTGTCAATTACTGTCTGGATCAGAAGTAAATTCAACACTATTTTAGTACCTATTGTTTCTGAAATAAAAAATGCAGAGCACCCCACTCCATCCTCTCCGTTCTGAGGGCCAAGCGCAGGCTGTGCTCATCCTAGCCAAGATGCCGGTCATTGATTCACGATGCCTCACCCCTAAAAGACCCGAGGTGTGGGTATTACTGCTGATGAGAGCATATGGTCCGGTGGTTTGGCAGGCGAAGTCCTGGCAGAAGAGTCTCGAGCATCAGCAGATGCTGCCAGAGCAGAGACATGCAAACGGTGGCGTGCCTGCCGCTGCTGCTGTGACGCACGTGTTTCCCTGCGATGACAGCCATGCCTTCCTCGAGAGGCTGGGGGCAAGACAGACACCCTTCCCAGTCCCCAAGACAGACACACAGAACACACACACATGAGCCACATGCACACGCGTGCACACACAATCAGGTGAGGTCAGCCTTCCGTAGGTCTCTGTCATCTGCCTAGAATGGAAAGTCTCCTGGAAAGGGAATGGCATGTGGAGAACTATTTCGTTCTTTGTTGCCTCAGATAGTAAAGAATCTGCCCGCAATGCAGGAGACCTGAGTTCAATCCCTGGGTCAGGAAGATCCCCTGGAGAAGGGAATGGCTACCCATTCCAGTACTCTTGCCTGGAGAATCTCATGGATGGAGGAGCGTGGTGGGCTACAAGCCACGGGGTCACACACACAGAGTCGGACACGACGGAGCACCAGACACTTTCCCTTTTGCTTTCCATAACACTGACATACAGGTCCCACTCAGAAACAAGCAGTCACCCCGGCTCTGCACACACCCACAGTCACGGAAAACATGGCCTGCCAGCAGCTCAGACATGAGGTCAGGGTCTGCCAGTCTCCAGGGCGGTCCAAGGCTCTGCCAGGTCCTGAGAGTCGTCACAGACGTTTTCAGACTCATTTTCCTCAGGCTCCCTGAGTTCGTCCACAGATCCTTATTGATCATTGCTATGGGCTTGGAGGGGAGAGGGCTTCAAAAGGCACGAGCACAAAATAGCCGAGGGGTGCTGGGCAGCATGTCCTTCCAGGCTGGCCCAACACCGTCCATCAGTCGTTCCACCCTGACCGAGCTGCGGCAGTCTACCCTAAACTCGACCTGGAAACCCAGTTCCAAACAAGACAGACGCTGCAGTCCCTGGCTCAAGTAGAGGAGAGAGCCATATCCGCTGACCCACACCAGGCAGCGTGCATCCTGCTGCACTACGGAATTGGGGTGTAGAGACACAGCAGGGTGAGGGGAGCTCTGAGTCCCAGAGAGAAACCACAGCAGCCGGGTGGCTGCGGGGAGCCCAGCCGAGGCAAAGGGAACAGCCCCAGAGCCGGGCAGAAATTTGTCCTGGAGCATCAGATGCTCCCAGCGTTCCCTCCTCATCTACTATATGGAAGAAGGTGAGGAAGGAACCTGGGACTGAGGAATGGATAGCCATCACTGTTGTGATTACGTCAATGCTAACAATAGCGGCAACACTGGCAGATGCTCAGAGGTAAGGAAACAAACGGGAAACATCCGGGGAAATTACCATGCTTCAGTTGGGCTGGAATATGGTGTGTATTTGTGTACATGTGTGTGAGAGACAAAGAGAAGACGCGAGGAGGGAGAAGCAGGGAGAGAGACGCGGCTGATAATCTGAAGGTAGGTGTCCGAGTTATTCCAACCTGAGCCTGATGCTGAACTGCTGAATGGCAATGGAATGGACGTGACTGAGCAATCCAGACAACTGGCACCACTCCATGGGACAGCAGAGAAACTTCTAGGTTCTGTGGATGCCTCTCCTCTGAAGAGAGCACCAGGACGCATGTCCTGTCTATCTCAAAGAACTGTTGATGTTAACAAATCCCATCCCTCACTCTGAGGTGCCAAGGAAAACTCCAGAAAGGACAGGTAGAAGTAAGTGCCTGGAAAGAGGTCAACTGTCAGGCTCATGGAGACAAATCGCCCAGTTGGAGGGAGTGACTGACCTAAAAGCAGGAAACTGCGGAGCTGTCCATTCTGAATGTCAAACATTCGCACGGTCGGCATTTGTCATTAACTGGATGAAAAGTAGACCAGTTAATGAGCTGACAGAACACAAATCTAAACTCCATATAAATAAGAAGAGCTCAGAGTAAAAGCTTTCACATTGCCCTCCCCTGGCACAGGAACTAAGTCACTCTGAAGAACAAGAAGGAAAACATTACACACTTTTACAAAGCACAGATGCAGGAGCGAAGATGTCAAGATAAAGAACCATCCATCTACAGCCTTGGGACCAAAACTAACGGGTGAATGACAGTGATTTAACTCCTCAGTCAAAATACAAATTAAGAGCATGAGGGGCCCAACTTGGGAATGACTAGGCTAGGAAACCTTTGAGGGGACAGGGGTGTTACATTCATCTGCAAGTTTGCAAAGGTATCCTCAACTCCCCCCCGCGGAGGGAGCCTGGAGTCTGACTGCTCTAGAGCCGAGCATGACCAAGGATGCTAGTCCCGACTTGCACTCACAGGCTGAGAGACATCTTGGTAGAGTTGGAAGAACATGAGATTCTGTCTCAGGCAGACAAATCCAGGATTCAAATCTGCAGAGTTCTATCACTTCCCACTTGTGTAACCTCAGGTCAGTTATTCAGCCTCTCTGAAGCTGTTTTTGAATATTAAGTCATTCTTACATGTGTGCAAAATGCTTCGTAGAGGATTTCATCGTAAAGATCACCAAACAAAAGATAGCTTCAATGACTCCTCAGTGCCTGCAGGCTGAAGTTGAAACTCTATTCTCACATTCAAGGTCCCCCATGGCAGATGCTAGTCCCAAACTGTAACTTCAGGATTTAAGTATTTTCTCAACACGAATCATGCTTTTCCATAGCTATGCACTCTGCTCACCCTCCTTGAAAGCTTGTCTCATCCCCTCACTTCCGAGGTCCTCTTCATCCTCAAGATCAGCTTTGGTCCCAGCTGCCCCTGGAAGCCATAGAAGAGCAGCTTCACTTCTCCTTTGGAAATATAGTCAGTCCTACCCAGGTAAGATCTAGGTCTCCTCTGCAAGGCGTTGACTATCCTGGGCCCTGAAATGAGGCATCCCCATGGACTGGATGGCCCACATCAAGGCTCAGCAGATTGCCAAGGGGAGCATGGGTTCTACTGAACAGTGCTCAGGCAGCATGCAGGTAGCCGCTGAGGAGGACCTGAGGAGCAGCGCAGAACAACCACCGTGGCTCGCGGAGGTGACACGTGGTGCCGCTGGGAAAGGGGAAGGCCAGCAGACGTGGTCATGGCTGGCCCTGGCACTCCCTCCAGATGTGGCGGCTTTGCTTGTCTTCCTAGGGGATGGCCCAGGTCTGGCCCCATCACTGAAGAACCCAGACCCCTTCTCCCTGCTCAGGTCCTAACTAACTCTCCTCCTCTACCTACCTGAAGATCTTCAGCTAGGCTGGGAGGATCAGGTGGGGAGAGGGAAGATTATAAATCTTCCTCTAGTCTCTTTCCAACCTATTACTATGGCATAAACCCTATGACCAGCTTTTTCAGAGACCTTTATTTTTTATTCTCAGAAGGCTTTTCTTCTCTCAACAAAACTTAGCTCTTAGGATCAAACCCTGTGCTTTTAAAACTGTTATTTTTGATGTGGCTTTCAAAAGCCTATTTTGGAAGTTAAAAAATAGCTCTTTCCCCCATTTTTTCCTGCTTTCTTTGCTTTTCTATGGCCATGCCTCCTGCTTACTCTGCTCCCTGTCTAGAATGCCCCAATTCTCTACAAGGCAGTGAAAACTACCAGCTGATTAGAGTGATCAAAAAGTGAGGCAGTGAGGAAAAGCACAATTCAGTTTAATATGTCAGGGTGTTACACTGCTGTAATTGCAGTGTTTAAGAGAACAGCACTGGAAACAAACAGACGTGACATTTACTCTGACACTTACTAATATGTGATCACTAACTTCTCTGTCTGATTTCATCCTCAGTAAAAGGGGAAGGTAACAGTATCCATTTCTAACTGCTACTGTGAAGATTATTATAAGGCATCTCACCAAGATGAGCAGGTCCATACCACTGAGTAAATGAGAGCTTTTATTATGCACCAAGCATTTGACAACCCACCTTGAAAGTGAAAGTGTCAGTCGCTACATCATGTCCAACTCTCTGTGATCCCATGGGCTTAGCATGCCAGACTCCTCTGTTCATGGGATTCTCCAGGTAAGAATACTGGAGTAGGTAGCCATTACCTTCTCCAGAGGATCTTCTGAACCCAGGGATCAAACCTAGGCCTCCTGCACTGCAGGCAGATTCTTTATCTTTTACCTTATGGTATATCTAACATTATTAGTTTTTATTATTTAAATCTATTTTTGTTTCACTTTCCTTGAACATAACCTTTCTCTCCCCAGACTAGACTTAAGTTTTTCCAATATTTTCCCATCTGTAAAACAAAAATAAGAATAACTTGCCTTCTGAAGTTATAAGCATTAGCAGAAGTCTATTTAGTCCAATGCCAGGACAGAGACCAACAGAACAATCGATAGGGATGGGAGACACTGTCAGGGCCCCCATGATATCCTAATAACTTTGCCATTTCTTATCATGCTACCATCATAATCTTGGCCTTCTAGTTTCTAGAACTGTCAAAGAATAAATTTCTGTTTAATCCATTTAGTTTACTGCATTTCAGTTAAGCAACTGGAACTGTTTAAAATACCTTAACAATAGTTTTTCAATGTTCTGAATTTTCGTTTTCTTATCTATAAAAATGGGGCTAACAATAGCATCTGTGCCACAGTGCTATTCTGAGAATAAAGTGAGAAACTCTGTGTGCTACTGTGGCATTTGCTGGACACAGCAGGGAATAGAAAAATTGAATAGACAGAGGTCTTACCCCAAAGAGGCTCTAGAATAGTGCAGAAGACAAGGCTCAGACCCGAAAAACTGCAATACAAAGAAGCACAGATGAAATGTAAAGAAAAGTCCAATTCAGGGAAAAGGATATGACCTTCAACAAGTATGCCATGTCGTTTAAACAAGGTAAGCAAGCATGTAGGCTGCCCAGAGAGACTCCTCTCCGAAGAATTCCTGGCAGGAAGGAGAGGATGGAGAACATCACGGAAGCATGCACGCTAACACAGGCAGAACAGCCAGCCAGGGGGAAGCTGCTGTATGCAGGGGACTCAGACCAGGGCTCTGTGACAACCTGGGGGTGGGGGCTCAAGAGGAAGGACACGCGTGTGATCCACGCTGACGCATGGCAGAAACCAACACAACATGTAACTACCCTTCAGTTAGAAGTGAGCAAATTCAGGAAAAAAACGCCTTAGCACTTGCTAGGCAGTTATGCTCTGAAGCCCCAAGCTGCTTTGGATATACTTCTGTTATAGTATTTTACTGACTGCTTTGCTTTTATTTGTTTGCAAACCCATCTTCCCCAAGAAGTTTATACATGCAGCCCCCTCATCACCCCAGCAGGAAACGCACTACACTCTCTGATACACAGCAGTAAGTTCCACATAAACGCCACTGAAACATGCACAATATTCTATCCTGCCTCTATATACGTAACATATGAAACATGGAGAAGTAAATTACAGTCACGGCTTCAATTTTCTGAATAATTACTTGCTTTTTTGACTGAAGTATAGTTGACTTGCAATCTGGTGTCAGTTTCAGGTGTACAGAAAAGAGATGCAGGTAGACATATCTTTTTTTTTTTTTTTCAGATTCTTCTTCTTTATCAATTATTACAAGATATTCAGTATAGTTCCCTGTGCTATAGAGTAGGTCCTTGTTGGTAAACAATTCAATAAACAGTGTGTGTTTATGTGAATTTCAAATTCCTAATTTTTCTTCCCCACCATGTCTTTTCCAGGAAGTCTCTTGGCCCGAGGCACTGAGCACCATAAGGTAAATGGGCAAGTATCACTCTCCACCCCATTGGGGATGGTCAGAAGATAAGGCAGCATCTTCTAAGGCTTCCCTGTGGCTCAGCTGGTAAAGAATCTGCCTGCATCGCAGGAGACCTGGGTTTGATCTGTGGGCTGGGAAGATCCCCGGAAGAAGGGAACAGCTACCCACTGCAGTATTCTTGGCTGGAGAATTCCACGGACAGAGGAGGCTGGCGGGCTACAGTCCATGGCGTCTCAAAGAGTCGGACAAGACTGAGCAATTTTCATGGTCACTTTTTCTCTTGAGGAGCATACAAAATGACCTGACCCACTGTTGGCGAGGGAAGGGCAGCACGGGGCCAGACTCAGCCATGAGGTGAGGGCATGTTTCCCACTAGGAACTGGTATTTCCTTTATTTTGAAAAAGAACACATAAATAATGATACGTCCACAAACCATGTTGAAATCATAAAACTTCTGTTACTGCAGGAAAAGCATCAAAAACTAGCAGTGTCAATTTCCATCTCCCTGCTTCTAAGGGCTGCCTCCAATAGCCTAGCAAAAGTCCCCAATGGAAGTGAGTTGTTCAGATTAATTCCCTTCACCAGAAAACATCCTCTGGTGTATTTAAAACAAGCAGGGCACACCACGGTTCTTTAAGAAGACAGAACTTGATGTTCACCAGTCACTCCCAAAACCGCTTAATGAGGAAAAGCCAGGTGACATATATTGATCCAGGATGATCGCCTGCATGACGAAACCCACACTTTAGTGCCTGTGTGGTGCCACTCCTATCAAAAGCTCCATCTGATATGTCAACATCCGAGCCTCCGTGCTCAGTTGTATCTGACTCTTTTTGATCCCACGGATGGTAGCTCACCAGGCTTCTCTGTCCGTGGGATTTTTCCAGCAAGAATACTCGAGTGGGGTGCCATTTCCTTCTCTAGGGCATCTTCCTGACCCAGGGACTGAACCCACGCCTCTGCGTCTCCTGCACTGGCAGGCAGACTCTTTACCACTGAGCCACCTGGGAAGCCACCTCTGATGTGTTAGAGCTTCATAAAACCCACCAGTATGTTTGGCATCTTTCCACATGAACAGTGACCTTTCTCCTACATACTAAATCTAGATAAATGGTCTCACCAGCCCACGCACATCACAAGCTAGAAGCCTGAGGACCGTCACTAATTCTGTCATTAATCACGCCCCCAGCATCACCATCCTTCCTCCCAGCACAGGCGTCCATGGGTGGCCAGATTCTGTGACTTCTCCTTCCTTAATATCCTGTGAATTGGCTCCTTCCCTGCATCCCTGCTGCCCCACCCTTACTCCAGCCGCTTAATTCTGGATTTTCCACAACTAGTCGTGCCAAATCATCCTGACTCCAAGTACACATGGCTCTTGACGAGCTTTCCAAACTGCTGTCCTGGCCAACTCACACTCTACTTAGAAACCATCAAATGACAACCAGCATAGAGCCCCATACCCTTCATCCCCCTAGACCTCTACCCATGCTGAACTGAGGGTGACTGTTCACCTTCTCACCTGTCTTTCTTTTTGCAGTCTTTGCAATTGCCACTCTTGGGACTTTAGGTTGCAATGAGCCCCACCCACCGTATGAAACTAATCCCTAGCCTTTTACTGGGATGTAGTTCCAACTGGACCTCCTTGAAGGAAGGATGTTCTGATAACTTCTCTCTCCAACACTTGTTCACCTTCTCACCTGTCTTTCTTTTTGCAGTCTTTGCAATTGCCACTCTTGGGACTTTAGGTTGCAATGAGCCCCACTCACCGTATGAAACTAATCCCTAGCCTTTTACTGGGATGTAGTTCCAACTGGACCTCCTTGAAGGAAGGATGTTCTGATAACTTCTCGCTCCAACACACATAAGCGTATACACAAACACACACTGGCCCCTACAGGCCCTGGGCATTGCTGACTTTCAGCATGTATTGCAGTATATTGTAATTCCCCTTTGAGTCACAGGTCTCAGTAATTGCGTCCCCTACAAATGTCTTTGCAGCTCCAGAATCTGACATGGCTCTTGCCACTCGATAAGGACTTGGGAAATGCTTATTTAAAAATAATTTAAAAGATGAATGCCATGGAGCCTTATCATGTCTCTTATTCTGTGATGGAATGATCTGGGCCTGGGTCTGCTACCCACTAACAATCAGGCTATAATGGGAGTAGTTTAATCAGATGAACACACCAAAGAAAAGAAAAACTGCCAAATAAAATAGCTCCTGGGGAGCCCTCCCCTCAAATGGGTACCAAATAGATCACAACTTACTTATTCAACGTACATATTATTTCAAAAATCTTATCTTCTTCTCGCTCTAGTTTAAATGACCCAAGGCAGTGATAGCCAGGCAGGCTCCTCTGTCCACGGGATTCTCCAGACAAGAATCCGGGGGTGTCCTCCTTCAGGGGATGCTCCTGATGCAGGTGTCGAACCTGCATCTCTTATATCTCCTGCATTAGCAGATGGCTTCTTTACCACTTGGAGAAGGCAACGGCAACCCACTCCAGTACCACCTGGGAAGCCCAGGGACCAGATATACAACTTCATATCCGATGGGAAACACTCCACCTATGTATTCACTCAGTGTCTTTTCCCACAAACATGTATTGAACGTTTTCTAAGTTGAGGTCTTTTAAGGGGATCAAGGCATTTTCTTGAAGTAGGTATCCTTACTGTAGCAAAGAAGGAACTGAGACATAGAGAGATAATTGCCCCAAATCCCACAGCTGAGAAGTGGTAGAGCTTCTATTCCAATGCAGGTAGTGGTTTCCAGGGGCTTCCCTGGCAGCTCAGCTGGTAAAGCATCTGCCTGCAATTCAGGAGACACTGGTTCAATTCCTGGGTCAGGAAGATCCCCTGGAGAAGGGATAGGCTACCCAGTTCAGTATTCACGGGCTTCCCTAGTGGCTCAGATGGTAAAGAATCCTCCTGCAATGTGGGAGACCTGGGTTCGATCTCTGTGTTGGGAAGATCCCCTGGAGTAGGAGACGGCAACCCACTCCAGAATTCTTGCCTGGGAAATCCCATGGACAGAGGAGCCTGGTGGGCTACAGTCCATGGGGTTGCAGAGAGTCGGGCAGGACTGAGCAACTAAGCACAGCACAGTACAGCTGGTTCAAGAGCTCTCTCTTTTTTTTTTTTTTTTGTAATCCACTAAACAAAACCGCCTCTTGCTCATGGCTTCAGAAGAATAAGAAGTTATTTTCTCTCACTTTTTAATTACTGCCTCCCCCCTTTTACTGCTTTTTTTTGTGTTTTCTACTTTTTCTACATTGAGCCCTGTCATTTTGAGCATAATTTATAACAGGGAAAAAAAATGATTTGGCTGACCACATAGTGAAAACAGTTGCTGCTACATTATAAAGAAAATATGCAGAGAGATCATAAAATGCTAATTTGATGAGCTGTCTAAAATCAGCATGAGTCCATTTCCAGACTCTCCACTGACGAACACTCAGGGCCACCAGCCCGCGTCCTGTGCTGCCTGCTATCCCAACTGTAGCCATAGCCAAGAAAGATGCTACCTAATTTCACTGCTTTAAAAAAGATCCCTTCTTGAGTTCAGAGAGAGAGGTGATCAAGGGGGAAAAAAACCAGGAAGACCTGGAGGTTGGTGCTGTTTTCTTTGGAGGAAACTACAGTGTGATTTCCAAGTGAAAACAGTCCAACTCAAGCTCTGTGGTCAGCACACAGAATAGGCGCTCCAGGTGCCCACGCTGCGCTGTGCAGATCCTCTCTCTGCTCTGTCTTCTGGGCGTCTGCAGAAATCTGGGTCACTCAGTCACATGGCTGACCCACATTTACAGAAACCCAGCCTTTCCATCCTATTAGAAAAACAGCAGCTCTGTGGAAGCAAGATTTATGAATAACTAAATTTACAGATAAGCCCATTTTAATTAGCTCGAGAAGACGAACTCCACTCCTTCTTTCAGACAAAGCCAATACTGATTTTTCTACATCAGCACATCTGCAAACAGCTCCCCTGATTAGTCTACTTTAAATTCCTTTTGAGTATCATTAATTTGCTTCCCCCACTTTTTAAAATCTGTGCATCAGAAGGGCAGTGCTTTTGAGCCATCAGTTTGAGAGGGATGATGGCACTGCATGATCCCCAGACGCCTGGTACTCCGGCTTCTGCATGCACCTAAATTCAGTACACTTCAGGTTTTCACAGTGAATCACCATATCAGGGGCTGAGGGGGTGGGGGGGTCCAGCGGAGGGATTAGCTTAAGTGAGTTGTGAGTCAAAGTTCTTTTCTGCAGTTTCATGGTCAGAATTCTGGGACACACATATTCCTACTATTCTCTTTCCTTTTTCTAGGAATAAACCCTCTGAGAAATATAGTTTTGTCATTCAAATGCACTACAGGAATTTCCCTTTTTCTTTGGGAAGCCACCCTTTCCCTGTTTCCTCCCTGATATACCAGACAGAGAAAGAGTGAAGGCTGTTTAGCAGGGGGTATGCAGATGGGAAGAAAGTGAGGGGTGACCAGTGTGAAACCCTCAGAGATTTTTACAAGGAAATGCCATCTCTGCATGCTGCCCCAAAATCGCTGCTTCAGAATTAAAAGATAGCCCCTCCTCCCCCCACTTCCAATCACACAGAAAGGGAGGCTGGTATTAATGAGTTATCACACTTGTGTCTGCACATGTTCCTGTGGGGAGGCAAAACCTCCTGTAAAACACATGTAAATTTCTTTGTTAGGCTCCAGCGACTCCTGGGAAGTATACCTTACAATCTGCACATTCCAGAGGAAATTTGTTGGTTCAAGCATATATGTTTGGATCAGCAGGCAAAGAGATAACATGCCAAGTTAATCTCATTTTTCTTTTCCTTTAAAAAAATGTGATTTGCCCATCCCTTTTCTTCTTTCCTTTCAAAAAATGTGTTTGCTGAACTGTGGATCAGGGAAATTCTGTAGATCTAGCATAGCTGGATGACAGCGAGGCATCTGACAAAATCTCTCATGAGATCCCAGAGGACGTGACAGGGGAAATGTGAGTTGAAGGACAAGCCAGGGAAAAGGTATAAAAGCGTCTCAATTTCAGTATACAGAAGGCAGTGCCAATGTAGAATAAGAGTCTCCGAGGCTTTGTCTCCGGACTCTGAATCCAGGCTACTTGCCTTTGTCAACATTTTTCTAATGACTGGAATTAGGTCCTGAACATCTCACCCAAGTTTCTCATGACTCGACATCAGGAGGAAAAGCAAATATCCTGAATAATAAAGCAAGGCCCCCAGTAACTTCAACAGGCTAGGACAGTGGCCTCCAAGTGTGTTCTGCACATCCCTTATCTCAGAATCATCTGATTTAGAGTGAATTAGCCACTTTTAAATGCGGATGTTTGGTTCTCTCTACACCTGCTATCTTGTGGCAGACACTCTTTAAGAAACACATGCACACCAATGTCTGTTGCAGCATTATTTGCAATCGACAAGATATGTAAGCAACCTAAGTGTCCATCCACAGATGAATGGACACAGAAGAAGGGGTATGTGTATACAGTGGAATATTACTTAGATATAAAAAGAACGAGACAATGCCATTTGCAGCAACATGGATGGACTTGGACGGCCTTCTGCTAAGTGAAGTAAGCCACACAGAGAAAGACAAATGCTGCATGACACCACAAAAATGTGGAATCTGAAAAGTAAATGAGCCAGTGAATAAAACCAAAAAGACGCAGACTCACAGACACAGAGAGCCGACAAGTGGCTACCAGCAGGGAGAGCGACGAGAGGGCAATGCAAGGGTTCTTCTCCCGTAGCTCTTTTATTCTTTGCTGCACTGGGGCTTCGTTGCAGCCTGGGCTTTTCCCTAGCTGCAGCGCCCATGGGGTTCTCCTTGCAGGGCTGGCCTTCTCCTGTCATGGAGCATGGGCTCCAGAGCCCGTGGGCTCAGCATGAGCGTCTCTAGTTGCAGTGAGCTGGCATAGTTGCCCCACGGTGGGTGGGATCCCGGTTCCCTAACCAGGGCTCAAACTCATGTCCCCTACACTGGAAGGCAGATTCTTCACCACTGGACCACCGGAGAAGTGCCAAGGTAGAGGACTTTTTTAAAAGGCTTATTGTGGGCTTATATAAAATCACGTGTGTGAAACTTGGAACATTGTAAAGCACTGTGGAATTTTAAAATATTGTCATTCAATGAAAAATAAATAAATAAATAAACTGAACAAGAACAGAGTAACCTGAAATAGTACGTCTTGATCTATGATTTGGTGTGTCCATGAACATCCTTCCTGATACACACTTGAAAAAGGCCATTAAACTATGGCAATCTCAAAATGAGCAAAACTGAAAGGAGGTAAAACCCTCCAAGGTATTTGTTTGTTCTTGTTGTGTTTAATTTAGAGAAGACCAAGGCGTATCTCAAAATGGATTTAAGTTGGGGCTGACAGGCATCTAGGTGGTGGCAGAAAGATTAACGCCAAAGGACACTCTTGAAGAATCAGAGACTGTTCCTGTTTAACCTTCAGGGGACTCTCTTGTGAGGCAGAACCTCATAATCTCCCCTCAGTATATGAAAGGTTTTATTCCCGGTGCCTTCCTGAGAGAAGCCACCCCAGCAGGTAACTCCAATAGCTTTGTCACTTTAAGAACAACCAGATTCACCAAATGAAAACTGAAAAAAATATTGAAAAAGAATAATGTAAATACTGCTTATTCTGGAAAATGACACTCCAGTTGACCATCCCACCATTTTGGTCTCTGTGACTCTTGTATTTTAAATACCAACTCTGAAATCCACTTCCAAGGGTCAGTGTGAGACTCATGCAACTTTCAAACTTGAGAAAATTAAAAATACATGTGAAACCGTGTTTTTTTAATTATTAAATACTGGAAGTCGATATTTAAATCTAGAATCAAAGGAAAATAAGGCTTCTGCCCCCTTAACAGGAGGTGTTTTCATGAAGTCTGCTGTCTTCTAACATAATATGCAATTGATTTGAGCCAAAGCATTCAATTTTCTCCTGGATATTTTGGCATTTTATAAGATCAGGCCCTCTGAAAGTAACTAATACTGCAATAAAGAAGCAACAAAAACTCATGAAACAAAAATCCCGCTGCAAGCACACAAACTCCCCTCCAATGTTTGAGAAAAAGACAGCATCTCATGTTTCTTTCAGTCTCTTTCTTAGGCCTGGCATGCTTATTCTCCCATAATGAATACCTAGTGTTTCAAAAATATTTCCCTCCAAGGGAAAAAAAAAACAAAAACAGAATAGGATACTTAAAATGGGCAATTAATCCATACACTTTCATACTGTTACTAGGATTCATCAAAATATACAATTTTAAAAAAAAAAAAAAAAACAGTTCATCAACTCATTATTTTTCAGCTAGCTGGCTATCTGCTCAAACAAAATGTATAGGTTTATTCCTTCAAAGTCAGATCAAAGGTGCTTCAGAAATATAACATCTTTCTTTTATCACTAAAGGGAAGATAAAGCAAGATGTGGTTTTATCCTTGAAACTCACCTCCTGGATTTATGATAACATAAATCCCAGTCCCTACGATTCCACCTTCTCTTTTAACCGTGGGGTCCCTGAATCACATGGCTATACTCTGTGCTTAGGAACAACAGAAACGGAAGGTGGAAGACAGACTGGTGGTCTGCAGGCGATGGGGAGAGGGGCCTGAGAGTCCCTGCTCAGTGAGTACCCGGTTTGGAACTACAAAGAGGTCTTGGCTGTACCACAGTGTGAATGCCACAGGATCCAACACTTGAAAACGGTAAATTTCATGTTATGTGAGTTTCACCTCGGTACAACAAAAGCCAAAATCAAAACCAGGAAGATCCCCATGTTTCCCTAAGGACATCATCCCTCGAACAGCTCATGGACAGAAAGAGGTCAGCTAGGGTAGGGAGCGTGGAGCAGTCTATATTCTGGCACCCACACGCGGAGATGTGACCGCCGCCCCCTTCCAACCCATGAACGAATTCTAGCTGCTAAATCAAAGACTGGTGTGTTACCAAGACATTCTCTCTCAGAAGGGAACTTCCTTAAAGAGAAAGGGATCTGGGTTTTGCCTTGACTCTGTGAAAGTGTTAGTCACTCATTCATGTCCAACTCTTTGCAACCCCATGGATTATATTCCACCAGGCTCCTCTGTCCATGGGCTTCTCCAGGCGAGAATACTGGAGTGGGTTGCCATTTCCTTCTCCAGGGGATCTTCTCAACCCAGGGACTGAACCCAGGTCTCCTGCATTGCAGGCGGACTCTTTATGGTCTGAGCCACCGGGGCAGCCCTATGAAGACAGCTAAATTATACTGACTATCCTTAACCCTGAAGGGTGGGCAATAATCATGCCTGTGGCTGTCAAGGTCGCATGGGCGCCACCTCACTTAGGAAGGCACAGTCAACACGGTTTCTTTCAGGGTGCTCAAAAAAGAAGAAAAGAAAGAGCTGTATGATCACAGGAGACAGATCAAGCAGACAGCCAAGTCAGCCTGGAAAAGGGTGACGGAGCTGGGAGCACTGAATAGCCACAAAGCACCAAAGGCCACAGAGCAAGTGTGATGTCCACATCCCAGGAACAGACTGTGCACTCCAGCTATTAGCAAGAGGCACGCTAAGTGTCAAAGGTCACAAAGGTCAAATGGGAATTGTGAGGATAAGAGATGCCACTTCTTGTAACAGACATACTCACATTTGTTTTCAACCCGAACCTTTCCTGCATATCATTCCTGTTATAAAATTTAACCCCATTTATCTTGAGAACAGATCCTCTTCCTTGAATACACACACACACACACACACACACACACACACACACACAGAGCAATCTGATTACATGATGGCATTCCATCCCAGCAACGTCATCAAACAATGGTGCTATCCCTCTTGTCTCATGGTTAATTCCCCCAAATGTTCTTCCAGTGATGACCTAAACAGCCCCTTCAACCTGACCTCACCTCACAGCCCCGTCCTGGGACATCCATCTTTCAGAACTTGCTCTGATTCTTTGTCGAGCTTCTTCCTTCCTCAAACAGAGAGAACTTCACCCCATATTTTTTTGCTCCAAAAACCCTATTCTAGTCATGTTGGCAATTCTAAAACAGTGACAAAGTTCAAACCCAAACGCACAATTTTGCTTTTCTTTTTCTGATACTTAGGTTGTTTTTGATGACATCAGTGAAGACTCTCACCCTGAGTATAAACAGATGAAGAAGCCAAAGCTAAGGGCTGACCTGCAAACCTCTCTCTCATTTGTCCACAAGAGTCTCTTGGCTAACAGAAAATGAACCACCCTAGCCCAGAGTATCAGGCTGCTTTCTCATCTCTCATTCAACATAGTCAATTTGGTGGGGGCCAATCCAGAATAATCTGCCTTGGTCTGGGTTAGCACCAGTGAGAACTGCCTGGCCTGTACAGAAGAGATGATTCCCCATCTATGAGGAACATTTTCTTGGCCACATTAAACAATGTAACTCATCAAAAGTAGTATACACTACCTGTCAGAAAAAAAGGAGTCATGGCTTGGTAAATATAGAAATGTCTGATAACTGAATGCTCTTGTGTTTCAAATATATGTTACAGCCTTTGGGGGCAGGTACAACTGAGCACCATTAATTTCCATTACATTTGTTTTGGAATGAGAAAGGCTAAAGAATATATATAAGGAATCTTAACCATGGGTGATATATAAAATAACTCATTTAGTATATACACAAAATCAGTTGTGGAACAAGCTTAAAACCATGCTATTCTAAGAAGAAAAGTAGATTATTTTCTGCTGAAGAAGAGGGTAGAATTAAGGAAAAGATAAAATTGTTAAAGAAGTCAGAGAAGCTTTGCCAATAGAAAGCACGTGGATGGGAGGATGGTTGGCGGGTGACAAAAACCTAACTTGGAAGAACAGTGAAGTACTTTTGCAAAGAAACAGCAGAAGAAGGCAACACACATCAAGTAGAAGCTGAAGGTGAAGATTTTTTTTTTTTAATGCCCAAAAGAGAGTGGTGAAATCGGAGGCCCTTGGCACAGTGGAAACAGTATGGAATACCCTAGATAACAACCACTGTCTGAAATGATCCCAAAGTGCCAGCCAGGGTGTGAGGCAGCGGCTGCTGAAAGAGACAGGGATGCGCAGGGCTTGGTGAGCTGAAGTTGCCGGTAATAAGTTGATAGCGCCTTACTGAAAAAACAGAGTGGAGAAAAGAAAGATAAAGGAATTATGTGGGTGACAAAGTCCTTCAGATAACAGAGTCAGCCTAAGAAACGGCCACGAGAACATTAAACAAGAGAAGCGGCCGGTGACGAGAAAGCACAGGGAATCAGAGAGGATGCTTACCCAGCAGCGGCGGCAGGAGCTTCCCCGCTCGCCAAATGGTGAAGACTCTGGCTGCCAATGCAGGGGGAGTGGGGTCACCCTCTGCTCAGGGAACTGAGAGCTCACATGCCTCTGATGTGCCCAAAATATTTTCAAAAAGTGACGGGCAGCTCTGTGGACTTTTTTTTTTTTTTCCCTTTTGGCTCTGTTTGGGTATGGAGAAAGAACATTTAAATACAAGCTAAAAAACCCTACTGGGGTCAATGGGACAATGAAAAGTTATTACAAAGTAAAATTACTTTAAAATATAACCTATTTTTATTTTTGTCTCTACCTTCAATAACTAGGAGAAAACAAGCCATGGATCTCCAGCACTGGCAAGCAAGCTCTTCAGGAGAGCATTTGTGTCTCAATTTTCTTTATCTACGTACTAGTTATTCAAAACTTTGAACCACAGTAGAACAAGAAAGCTCCTGGGTCAAATCCCCACCTGCTCAGAGGTGAAGCTGATTACCAGAAAACATGTCTCCTTCACCTCATCCAGCCTTTGCAAGGAATGAGACAGAAACGCAGAGCTGCGGCTGCAGGTACACAGCCAGCCCTTTCCTTTCCCTTTTCCCTTTCTTCCAAAAACCCCCACTCAAGCTCTGCCTGGTGAGCACAGGACACAACTGTGCTTAAGAAATAACTCTTTGGAAATCCTTTGTGGTGTATATACCTTTACCTAGATCTAGCATCTGGAGAAGGCAGTGGCAACCCACTCCAGTACTCTTGCCTGGAGAATCCCATGGATGGAAGTGCCTGGTGGGCTGCAGTCCATGGGGTTGTGAAGAGTCGGACACAACTGAGTGACTTCACTTTCACTTTCATATATTGGAGAAGGAAATGGCAACCCACTCCAGCGTTCTCGCCTGGAGAATCCCAGGGACAGGGGAGCCTGGTGGGCTGCCGTCTATGGGCTCACACAGAGTTGGACACGACTGATGCAACTTAGCAGCAGCAGCAGCAGACTTAGCCTCTGTTGGTAGATACTTGCATTGCTTCCAAGTCTTGATATTGTAGATAGCACTGTTTATGAACATTGTGGTGCATGTATCTTTTCAGAGTCTTCTCCAGACATATGCCCAGGAGTAGGATTGTTGGATTAGGAGTACGGGATTAACAGATACAAACTATTATATACAAAATAGATAAACAACAAGGATTTACTGTATAATACAGGAAACTACATTCAGTATCTTAGAATATTCTATAATGGAAAATCTGAAATACATATATATATATATATAAAACAGTCATTTTACTCTATACCTGAAACTAACACAATATTGTAAATCAACTACATTTCAATATTTTTTTAAAAGGGAAAAAAAGAAAAATAAATCCTGCCAAAGGAGCTTACAATTAAGCAGAAAGTATAAGACAGATACACAGCTGATGCTCAACTAAGATGAGGGATATAGTTCAAGCTAGGCCTATACACCCAAATCTTGCACATGCCTGGCTAATCCAACAAAATCACAGAGCTAGCTGGAAACAGTCAGTTCAGTATCTTGGTATTATGAGTATAAAAATGTTTTGAAAAAGTTTTGTCATCTGCCCTCTGGGCATCTGAACAGAATCTTGATACATACAGTTTTATTTCCTAGGTAAATGTGGAGCACAGTTGGATTTTTTTTAAAGTATTCCTATATAAACTATTAAGTTTAACCACCAGTAATAACTCCTATTGCTGCCTGAGAGTTCCTGGAAGAAAAATATAGTTAAACTTTGAAACCGGATTGTTCAAACCGATAGTCTTAAAAATTACATATTCATAAACACAAGAAGAGGCAACATGTTGGAAAGATGAAGTATTTGGGCAAGTCACCAAACCATCTTGTGTCTCATCTGTAAAATGGAGAGAGGGTAATAACTCACAGGATACTGCAACAGTAAATGAGATGGCACACGCAGCAACACCTTTAAAACCCTGTTACGTGTTCTCATTCAACTTGCGGTATTCAACTACAGATGGTGGTCAGAAACATGTTTTGCTATGCATGAACTCTTCTTGGGTTTTATTCATTTCTTTTTATCCATATGTGTACAGAACACACAGGTTTGAAAATTTGTACCTCAATATTCTTAAGCCTTTAAAGCTGCTTGCAATTGAAAGTCATATTTTTAATGTCTGCTGAAGGGAATTTACACTGTATTTATGGCCTGGACATAATCATTACCTTCCAATAAAAGTGACTCATTAAATAAAAAGCAAGTTTCAACCATAAGCTTCTAGGATATATTTGCTTACTAAAGGAAATCCAGTAACTTCCTGCTCAGTATTTTCTGCATTTCTTACTACAGTTATTGGGGGTTCATATGTTTATTCAAGATCTACCAAATCTGAGCGACTCACAGACACTGAAAGACAGAAAACAATAACAAGAAACACACAAGCAAAGAAAACCACACTCGTTATCTGAAGTGAGAAATGCTAGGATCCATTTGAGAGGGATAGAGAACTTCTTAACTTCATTCAGCTTCTGGTTAGAAGCTGAAACACAGCAGTGTTGCTATTTCCAACATCTTCATTAAGAATCCCTTGGGCCAACTAGGAGACTCCCCTGCAAGCAGAGAAATCTTCCTGAGTGACAGGGCATCTACTCATAAACCCGGGTACCAAGTTCTTCGTGTTAACTGAGCGTCCAAGGTCCTCGGAATGCTTCAGTGTTTGTCTCAGAACCAGTCCCACCTGCATGCTCCCACCCGTGTGCTTTGCCACTGCAGCCCTGTCAGCCTGAGATCAGCATTGGCAACTAGACAAAGCGACGGTTTAATTTTACCAAAGGGCTGGAAATTCGACCTCACAGCTGGAGAAACTGCATTGAGTTTGATCAGAACAAAGAAAGCAGAAACCTCTCCCTTTCACCAACCCACACTAGCGGCCTGGCCAGCCAGTTTCAGTAGAGAATTTTCAGCAGCCCAGTGTTCTCCCAGCAAAGCCAGAGGAACAGGGCTGGGCATCACTGGGTTTACCAGGCACTGCCAGAAGCCAGAGGGGGATGTGTTGTGCTCGTGTTTTTCATAGCTCCCTAATATTTTAGAATGATAATGCTACTGTTTCTCATTTTAATGTATAGTGTTCTAATGTTGGACTTATTTAATCTTATCCCAAACAACACAGTAATTGCAGAGTAAAAATCCACTTTGGGAAAAGGAGTGTTTGCATATGCTAATGATTTCCAGAGTTCTGTGACTAAAAACTGAGCATGTGTGATTTAAAAAGAAAAGTGTGTCCTGCCCTTTGCTTCAAATGGTAAGTGTGATGTTTTTAGGTCAGTAAACAACAGAATGTAAAAAT
Organism: Oreotragus oreotragus; assembly: GCA_006410675.1. NCBI lineage: Eukaryota > Metazoa > Chordata > Mammalia > Artiodactyla > Bovidae > Oreotragus > Oreotragus oreotragus. Next base: position 111,010 of record SJYX01006174.1, read on the forward strand.
AAGTTGCAAAATATCATAAAGCATGGTCACCCAGAATCCTCACAAGTATAAAGTGCACAGTCAACTCTGGGGTCAGCCATTCTAGTAAAAGATGATGTCTGCTTATCACCAAGTCGGTACCTCCACGTCTCAGTAGTAAATATGGTTGACAGTGACAACCTAAGACTCAACAGCATCTTCTGAATCATGGAAACAGATCTCAGCAAAACAGTGGCACATGATTGCAAGTCCTGCGTTCTAGGCTCAGTTGTACCCTTGACCATTTTGGGATGGCGGAAAAGTCACTTTATCTTCATAAGTCTCATCATCCTCAAATTTCAAAGCAGGGTCCTGGACTAAATATGCTCCAAAGAATCATCAAAGAGTGTTTAAATATCCAGTTCAATTACAATTTTGGCCAAAAAAGGGATATTAAATTACTCAAATTCTTTGAATATTAGTAATTTAGGTACAGGGTATATACATGTTTCTTTTATTAACAGGACAGCACACTTCCTCTTTTCCCACGGGCATGCCTTATACTTGCAACTAGAATAGAAATTCTCCAAGCAAGGCACCAAGCACCTCACTCAGCAGCTAAGACATCACACCTGATACAGCATCTGCTCAGTTCGACAGTTAGAAAGACAGTGAGTGAGCGAGCGCTTAGTTATTCAGTCATGTCTGACTCATTGTGGCCCCATGGACTGTAGGGTCCTGGGTTCCTCTGCCCATGGAATTTTCCAGGCAAGAATACTAGAGTGGATTCTCCTCCAGGGGATCTTCCTGACCCAGGGATCAAACCCAGGTCTCTTGCATTGCAGGCAGATTCTTTCCTGATTGTGCCACTGGGAAAGCCCCTTAAAGACAAAACATTTGATAAAAATCAAAGTAGAGTTGCTGTAAAACAGTATTCAGAAAAACAGATTCTAGAAGGAGGATGGGAAATAATTATATCATTACCAAGGGAAATAGATTTTTCTCTTAAGATGTGGGCATGTTGGAATTAAAACAAAAAATTTGAGATGGAGCAGACTTCCCTGTCTCAGACTGGTAAAGAATCCACCTGCAAAGGCAGTAAACCTGGGTTCAGTCTCTGGGTCAGAAAGACGCCATGGAGAAGGAAATGGCAACCCACTCCAGTATTCTTGGCTGGAAAATCCCATGGACAAAGGAGCCTGGTGAACTACAGTACATGGGGTTGCAAAGAGTCAAACAGGACTAAGCAATTAACACATACACATTGATATCAAGACTTTTGATTCACTGGAAAATATTTTAAAATAGGATACTTACGGGTTGAACAAATCTGCATTTACAATTGTGTCTTTTTTTTTT
>SJYX01006174.1:122739-164276 GCA_006410675.1 Oreotragus oreotragus
TGACCATAAATGAAAGTGTGGCTCATTCTGATTATTTGCCTTCTTGAATAAAACTACCAGACAGACAGATGGACAAAGGCTGCACTTTTAGCAATTAGGACAATGTTTTAGGAAATTGTTATCCAAAACTAATCTCCATGTTTTCAATGCAAGGCTTATTCAGTCTAATCATGTGGCAAAAATTTCTTTAGCAGTATCCTCAAGGTGTGAGAAAGAAATACAGAACTCTACCCAGGTTAGGGGAGAGATACTGATATGCATGAGGGCAGAGGATGAATATACACAAAAGAATGGTTTAACCTTGCTTTCCATCACCACAGTCTCACTCAAGATCTCAGGGTCTCATGCTGGCTCATGTATGAGATGATATCCCATGTAGAGATGACATACGCTTTATCAAAGCTGATCTCATCAATGTTTATTTTTAATAATAAAACTTTATCAAAGTGCAGTCAAGGAAATCAGAAACATCCTACCAATGCCAGCAGCCCATGGGGATGGAAATGACCAATTGTGAGATGTGCTGCTGACATGTACAATATCATAGTAATATATTAGATTATCCAAAAACAGTGTAATAATAATCTGGAGGCCTTCTCTGAAGGTCCAAGGGCTAAATTCCATGCTCCTAATGCAGCTGTCTCTTATACACATCTAGNTTTATCAAAGTGCAGTCAAGGAAATCAGAAACATCCTACCAATGCCAGCAGCCCATGGGGATGGAAATGACCAATTGTGAGATGTGCTGCTGACATGTACAATATCATAGTAATATATTAGATTATCCAAAAACAGTGTAATAATAATCTGGAGGCCTTCTCTGAAGGTCCAAGGGCTAAATTCCATGCTCCTAATGCAGGGGGTCTGGGTTCAATCCTTGGTCAAGGAACTACCCTACATGCTACCCCTAAGAGTTTGCATGCTGCAACTAAGACCTGGTGCAGCCTGAATAAATGATTTATATATATATATATATATATATATATATATAGTATGAAACATGAAGTGTTCGTGGCTCAGTCCTATCTGACTCTTTGCAACCCCATGGACTGTAGCCTGCCAGGCTCCTCTGTCCATGGGATTTCCCAGGCAAGAATACTGGAGTGGGTAGCCATTCCTTTCTCCAGGGGACCTTCCTGACCCAGGGATCGAACCTGGGTCTCCCGTACTGCAGGCAGATACATTACTGTGTGAGCCACCAGGGAAGCCCATATATACATGTGTGTGTATATATATGTATATAACGCCGAAATTATGGTTAAGTGAAACCCTCAAAGTCATGCTTTTAGGATAAGATGGGTTGAAGAAAAAGAACTCTGACAATCATTAGGACAGCTCTCAAAGGCCATTTTTTTTTTGGCTTCCAAGAAAAACTGGTATATCCTTTCTAGTAAATTCCCAAATAGGAGTTAAAAAAAGAATTGGGCCCAAGGAATAATACAATTCCCTCAGCAGCCAACCACTCAGAAAAAGCAGTGCGCTCAAGACCATCTTTCTTGAACTCTCAGACTTATCCTTCGAGTGTTGTTTTGGCTACACGACTTCAGGGCACCTCCTTTAGATACTTGGAGATACCAGGGAACCCGGATCCACTCACTTGCAACCTTGATCTTATATCCTTTGCAATGTTATGTTTGTTGGTTCAATAACACACCAGAGTGACAAGAACCTTAAACCTGGTCTAGGTGTCAGCAAACTACAAATCAACACTAGACTTGGTGGCCTGGCCCAGCTCCAGTGACCCACCAATGACCTTAAAAATGTCAGAAAAAGTATTCATGTACCAGTACTCATCACAGATGCACATTTAATATGAAGCCATCAGGACCCAAGTAATGGTTCACAAGATTAGGCATTTGGCGCTAGTGGTAAAGAATCCGCCTGCCAACGCAGGAGACATAAGAGATTTGGGTTGGATCCCTGAGTGGGGAAGTTCCCTTGAAGGAGGAAATGGTAACCCACTCCAGTATCGTTGTTGGGAAATTTCATGGACAGAGGAGCCTGGTGGGATATAGTCCGTGGGGTCTCAGAGTTGGAAACGACTGAAGCAACTTTGCACACACATAGGCACACTAGGGATCTAAGTGAGAATGAGTTGAAGATACATTAGGCTTGCATTTAATGGCTCACCATCAATGCCACATATAGACAAATTGTTACCAGCTGCCCAGGGTAGGATGGGCTTACCAGAAGCCTTCTCCTACCCATTGCACTGAAACAGCAGCACTGTAGCATGGATGTGATGGGACAGAGCTTGCATCACCACACAACCATAACCTGGGGTGGCCAGTATTAGAATTACAGCCACTGGGGAGGTGAAATTAGGGACCAGGTGTAGAGAGCCAGGAGCTAGCCTGTGGAAAATTCCCCAATCAATAGACATGCAAGCTTGTAATTGGAAGATTTGGTTCTGAAAGTTTTCTCCTGAAAAGAAGCATACAAATTCTAAGTGCACCATAAGTTATTTCCTTTGGTTGATTAGATTCTCAGAAATGGAAATTACTAGAATTTTTTGTTTGTTTACAGAGCACAGACAAATAGCAGTCAGTTATTATTANTGTAATTGGAAGATTTGGTTCTGAAAGTTTTCTCCTGAAAAGAAGCATACAAATTCTAAGTGCACCATAAGTTATTTCCTTTGGTTGATTAGATTCTCAGAAATGGAAATTACTAGAATTTTTTGTTTGTTTACAGAGCACAGACAAATAGCAGTCAGTTATTATTAACAGCAAGTAGATCTATAACAGTTCATATGAGAAATAAACTTGACAGAGATTTATTTAAACTTTGACAGCAATGGAGAAAATACATATAGCCCTATGAATAACAAGCTGTGTCTCTAGAAAAACATTTCTAAACTCTGAATTAAAAAATTTTCAGTCAATCACACTGAGGGAAAAATAATCTTTCTGAACTTTTTATAGAAACAATTATAAGATTATTATCTTATAAGAGACAATCAAAGAAAAAATGCAACCAAAAAGTATACAGGAAAAAATGTATTAGAAATGTGTGGTAGACACTTTATAAAATACAAACAAAATATTATATAATTATAAATCACATTTATATTTAAAATAAATATAAAAATATAAACAAGATATATTTTTTCTGAGATTTGTGATACGTGTTTGTTGACTTTCAAACTCATGAATTACTGTTATTTCTTTCCTCATTCTAAGCAAATATAAAAACTTTGTAGTCATACTGTTTATACTTTTTTCTCAAAGAAGCCACCCAAATTGTATGAGTTTCAAGCCTCATAAAACCTCGATCTATTTCTGGGGGTATGCATTCCTTGACAATTAAGCCTTGCTGATATATCATCATCAACTGACTTTAATGCTCTGGTTATCTCTCAGACTGTCCTTTCTCCAATTGGAATTTGTAAGAATCATCGCATAATGCCAAAGGGTGATGCCCAGGCCACAGTGAACATGATAAACGGCCAGCACAACGCTCTCACTTAGGTCATGTCACCTGTGTATCCCATAGTTTGCAATTACATGCTTTTCTGTCTCTACTGCTCATCCTTGACTTAAACATCTATGCATCTTCTTCACCCCCAAAGCCTGCAGGGAGCCCATGTACTATATAAATGTGGCAAGCAAAGAAGGAAGAGGAGGAAAATAAAGAAAAAAGGGAGCAGAGAAGCAGCGAAAGTGAAGAGCTAGACTTTTAAGGAAGAACGTGTAGAAAAAGAATTGAAAATGGTTTAAGCACTGTTTCATAGATCGTGCAGCTAAATCACAAAGCCTTTATGTTTTTACCCTATCATCCTTGTGTGTGTGTGTGTGTGTGTATGTATGTGTGTGTGTGCTGACCTGTATGCACCACAAATTTTAATCTTAATTCCTTCCATTTTTATTCAAACTTATTCAAACTTTTAGACTCAAAATATTTCTTATTCAATATATTATTTTATTTGGCATTATTCTCACCAGCATACTGCTTTTTAAAAGCAGCTTGAATGTTACCTATATTATGCAAATGAAAATCGGTGAATTTAATCACACAGGGTTGTTCTAGAGGAGCCATTAAATTATCAAACGTCCAAAGGAAAAATTTGGAGAGTCCTAGTATATTCAATATTTCGCGTATCAGTGCCCAGAATTTAATATAAATTGATTGAATCCTACACACAACTCTTCGTAGATTCTGTCTGTCGATAAGACAAGCTTTCATAAAAACTGGCAAGCTAAAACTACAGACTGAAGCCCATTTTCATTTTCATTTCATTTTCTTTTCAATGAAACACTGTGAATATAGAGGCATCACATAAATATTTATCAAACTTTATAATTCTTCCAAATGTAATAATAAATGAAAGTATCCTTCAACGTGCATATGAAACACTTGCAAAAAATTTTCTTTGAAAAGACTGAAATGAGATACAAGCTACCTGAAATCACAAACAATAAATTTATCCCAATACCTCTTCCAGAGAGCCAGTAATACATGAAGCAATCATGATCACTTTTGTAACCTCTGCTTACTAGGCCTCTGAAATTTCATTCTTTGCTAATTGAAGAAGTAAATATCATTCAGCATCACCTAGCACTGAGGAAATCATGATGCTGCTGACAGGAAGGGCCAGGTAAACCATGGGAAACCTCTATTATTAAAACATAAAAGGAAGAATGGATTCAGAGGAAAGACCACACAAGCTTCCAGATTGTTGGCTTGCCCCCCAGTGTGGATTTCCTCTTTATGCTGGTCATTATATTTATCATTTACTAGCTACATGGGAACAATGGCAGCATAGAGTTGATACACAAGGCAGAAATAATCACAGATTTGAACCAAGGGTCCTCTATTAAAGCCTGAATTGCCCTCAACCCACTGCTAAGAAAAGGTCAAGAAGAAGGCACCTGCTGAAAAGAGTAATGAAAGCATGCTGTTCATTATTTTCCAGAAGCTTCCAACCCTCTCTCCTGCCTGATTTACATGACAACTACTACATTCATCTGAATGTCGTGGAGTATTCAGAGCTCCTCCGGGAACATTATATTTCTCTCAGATAATTATGATAAAAAAGTCTAGAGCTAAGGGTAAAAATCCAGAGCCAAGAAAAGCTTCTGCTATCACTTGACCATAACTTCATTCCTCTCCTTAACTTGCTCTGATCCCAGGGGCAAATTTTGAGCCAAATTCAACGAATCTCTTTCGACCTAGATGGGTGGGGGATACAAATATCACCTGGAAAAAATAATGAGGATGGGAATCACCATTTAGTCTGGAATTATCGTGAACTACACCAAAGTTACCGAGTAATATCTGTCTTACTCCTCAAATTGTCAAAAAGAAATTGAAACGGCAAGTTTTCAGGAAAGAAGCTGGAACAGTTAGCAGCTGTCTATAAGAAAAAATATGATTTCCAATGCCTCTGAGTATCAGAAAACGGAAGCTTATACTTTATGACATTATGCAAGAAACATGATCCTATGGAAATTACCCAGCTCTTTCAATATCTGACTTCTGCAATGATAAAAGGCTCCTCAAATTTCTAACAATACAAATGTTTCTCTTCCTGGTTTTGATTCACCCACTCTTGACACTTGATTAGAGTCTGCAGATAAAGAGTATTAGACTCAGCACTGGCAGCTAGCAAACAGTTCTTCATTTGAACTAACTAAATAAATGCTACATAGTTGCATATCTTTATTCTTTCCCTGGCCACCAGTTGAAATGAATTCTTCTCCCTATAAAAGATCAAGTATAGCATCTCAACACTGGAGAGCTAGAAAGATCCTGATCGCACTGGAGAAGGCCCAGTCTGACACCTGTGGCCCTTTGTGTCACCGTGAACTGACCCAGTGCGTCCCACAAAGGTAGTGCCCAAACAACAACAGATTGTGAAGACAGCAGTGACAGTTGTCATATGCTGTCAGGCTGCATTATCATTCAGTAATTATCCGTGTCTCTTCCTCCCTTTCTCTGTAAGAGAAGTAGTCTTCTCTGCTCCACATCAATATTAAACTCGATCCCAGGATGGTCTTTGGTCAATGGAATGCAGATCAGTCTTGAGTTAAGACTTCAAGAGGCACTGCAAGCTTCCATCAGTCTCTGGCACTCCTGACTTGACTTCGAGAACACTACAGCCCAGACAGTGAGTACTCTCTTCAGCCTGGGTTCTGGAGTAGGAAAAGCATGCAGAACAGATCGTAACTCACACTACACCCTGCAACAACCTCAACTATTTTGCCAGACCCAAGAGCAAGAAAAAAAAAAATCTGCTTTTATAAGCCACTGAAATTTTTTTGATTGTTTGTTACACAGCAATAATACAGAAAACCTGACTAATACATACACTTAGCAAGGTTATAGTGGCAGATTGGAGTAGAAAAGAGGGGGACTAACATGAGATTTGGAGTCCACGTCACTAGACTGTCAATTCCAGCTCAGACAGCTCCCAAATGCTTGACCCTGGTTAGGCAAATCTCACTGAACCCCACCTTGCTGGATTAATGTGACAATTAGAAAGTACCTGCAAAGCACCCAGCACAGTGCCTAGCAAAAAATAGGTCCTTGATAAATGGATCAATAATATAATTAGTAATAATGAATGGTAAAATATCTTCCAAATTATCCGTGATTAATATTCTGAACTGAAAACTATTTGGATTAAATATTTCTTTAATACCAGCTAAATAAAACAGTAAAGTCACTGCAGCTTACAAAAGTATCTAACAGAAAATTACTGTTTAAAATGTACAATGTACTCTATCTAAACCTTCTAAAACTTCCGAGTAGCCAAGAATATGAATTTTTATCTTGTCAAAGAATAAGAATGTGTTCTTTGTGAAGAAAAAAAAAAAAGATTAAATTGCATGTTCCATCTTCCAGACTGGTCACTGGTCATTTAAACTGTGATCGAATCCACTGTAGTTGAAGGCCCCTCAGCTAATCTATTTACTGTGAATGTTATTAAACATTTATAAGTGCCTGTACATGGTAAAAAACTCCAAAGGTATGGTTTTGTTCACTGAGTTCCAAAATAGTAAAGAACATAACACTACTAAAGTATAAGTGATAGTCGCTCAGTCATGTCCAACTCTTTGCAACCCCCTGGACTCTTCTGTCCATGGAATTCTCCAGGCAAGAAAACTAGAGTGGGATGTCATTCTCTCTCCAGGGGATCTTCCCAACCCAGGGACTGAACCCGGGTCTCCTGCGTTGTAGGCAAAGTCTTTACAATTTGAGTCACCAGGGAAGCCCCTAAAACTACTAAGTGGATCAACTAATCCCAGCATAAGCTGATTCACAAAACAGGAGCACGGCAGTTACTAAAGCGTATAAATAGATTTTTGATTCATCAGGAAAGCATTCAGAAAACTATCACTACTAATGAGTAATAGAAGATTTATTGGGGTTGGAAAGCTTGCTTAAAAAAGAAATTCATCCAAAACATGAGTTCAATTCCCCGCCTTTCCAAAGAATAAGGAAAAGAAATTTATAGGAAAGAATCTGTACACATACTCCAAAGAGCCCAGGTAAATTTAGGGCCGTGTTTCTGAACCACATGCAGAACAGCTTGAAGAGCTCACGTGAAGATTCTTAGGCTCCCACCCCAGAGCAATGGAATCAGAATCCTTGGGAATCAGGCCTGGGGATCTGCATTGTGAACAAACTTTCCAGGTGATTCATGTGCATGCATAAACTTGAGACCCATGAATCAAAGCAAGCTATGACACAAGCTTTGGCAGGAGTCTTCAAGGTTCTTAAAAGACCAAATTCCAAACAAGTTTAAGCCGTTTTATGCCTGGGGGTGAAATGAAGAGCAGAGTCCAGACTTCAGACCCAGTAACAGTAGTAGGGCTAAACAGCCATTCATTCACTCTGCCAGTGGCTCAAGCCATGACTTTTAGCGGTTGCAGGCAGAGCTGATGGATCATTCAATAGGAGCATAAGCCAAACAGCACATAGGGAGGGCTTCTCTTGTTGCTCGTACATTTTCCAAACTTCTCCCCAACCTTAGCATCCCCTGGCACAAGTCGAGGCAATTATTCCTTGTCAGCTTCTTAGGGTGGGATGTTAAAATCTACAAGAAGTGAGATGGAAGAAAGATGGCTAAGAATACTACCATATGGGAACTCTAATCTTCATTAAAACATTTCATCAAGTCCAAGCCTCTTTTCTGATAACCAGAGAAAACCATAGTTTTACTTCCTTAAACAGTGAAACCACATGAAATATAAAGGAGAAAAAGAAATAGTCACTATAGTTTTAAAGCTAAGTAATTCTCAAGAAGTTAAATCAGAAACACAGGTAATGAATGCAAAGGACAGAGTACTGAGTTAAGACTGAGAGGAAATGGTTCTAGATATATCCCCAAAACAGGTACATGACTTTACATAAAGCACTCAGCTACTCTTTACCCCAGAGGAGTTAATGTCCTAAGAAAAGAGATTAAGTCACAAAGCAATGTCAAAATGAAAGTGACATTATTATCACTTATGGCAAAATTTATTTTATGCCATCCAGAATAGAAGGGAACAAATGCAAAACAGTGAGCTGACTTTTCAACAGAGGCAAANTACATAAAGCACTCAGCTACTCTTTACCCCAGAGGAGTTAATGTCCTAAGAAAAGAGATTAAGTCACAAAGCAATGTCAAAATGAAAGTGACATTATTATCACTTATGGCAAAATTTATTTTATGCCATCCAGAATAGAAGGGAACAAATGCAAAACAGTGAGCTGACTTTTCAACAGAGGCAAAAGACACCAAATTCCTGAAGTCAAAAACACTAACTGAAAAAGGTACATGCACCCCAATGCTCACAGCAGTACTGTTTACAACAGCCAAAGCAGGGAGGCCCCCTGAACGCCCGCAGACAGACGAACAGGCAAGGAGGAGAGATGAGTGGTTAAAGGAAGGTGAGTGGAGTGTTATTCAGTCATGAAAAGCATGAAATGATGCCATCTGCAGCAACATGGATGGACCTAGAGATTGTCATGCTAAGTGAACTAACAAAGACAAATGTCATATATCACTCACACGTGGAATCTAAACAAATAATACAGATCAACTCATTTATCAAACAACCAGACATAGCAAACAAATTTATGGTTACCAAAGAGGAAGGCGGGTACAGGATAAATTGGGAGTTTAGGATTAACAGATGTGTACTACTCTACATATGCTGTGCTGTGCTTATTCACTCGGCTATGTCTGAGTCTTCGCAAGCCCATGGACTATATACACAACAGATAAAGAAGGACCCACTGTATACACAGGGTGCTATACTTGATATCTTGTAATAACCTATCATGGAAAAGAATGTGAATAGGGATAGAATATATATATATAAATATGTATGTATGTATGTATGTATATACATACATATCAGAGAAAGCAATGGCACCGCACTCCAGTACTCTTGCCTGGAAAATCCCATGGACGGAGGAGCCTGGTAGGCTGCAGTCCATGGGGTCGTGAAGAGCTGGACACGACTGAGTGACTTCACTATCACTTTTCACTTTCATGCATTGGAGAAGGAAATGGCAACCCACTCCAGTATTCTTGCCTGGAGAATCCCAGGAACGGGGGAGCCTGGTGGGCTGCCGTCTATGGGGTCGCACAGAGTCGGACACAACTGAAGCGACTTAGCAGCAGCAGCAGCATACATATATGTAACTGCAAATCAACTATACTTCAATAAAAATAATTTATATAAAGAGTTATAAAACCAGCTATATCATCAAATAACTATACATACATTTTCTGCAGTAATACCCAAGATGAAAACAGAATAGTACAAACCGCGAAAATCTAGGCCTCTCTCACCAAACTGCTCCTGCTCTTGCCTGCATCAAGCTACACCAATGTGAAACTTCCTAATAAAACAATCCACTGTGGCTTGATGTAGCCATCTAGGCTGCAGTGGTTACTGATTCAGCCTGACACCTTACTGTTGACCTACCTACCTATATCCACCTGAGTCCCAAAGGGAAGCTTCTCACACTGGAGACGCACACAAACAACGGGACTGCAAGGGAAAAGGATGGCGATTAACGGCTGGTGCCAACCATCTCTGAGCTCAGGACTCTAAGGATTTTGACACACATTTAACACTGTATTCTTACAAATGTTAGATCAACACCAAATTCAAGTGTCTCTAGAAACAAGCAAGGAAGCCGTGCTTGTCTTTAGACTGGAGATTGCAGTGTACATCACAGTTACTCAGAGCTAAACTTGAAACTAGGCTCCAAGTTATGTACCTTCTCTGAATATTGGTTCATGAATTGAGTATTAAGATTAGTGGGACTATTGGAAGAATTAAATAAGACTTGACTATAAAACCCTTCATACAGTATGTTGCCCATTGCAAGTACTCAATGAAGCCATTACGGTTAATAGTAAACTAGTAGCACAGAATAGACACTCAGTAAAGATGGCTACTTTTCCTTTCTCATTTTGTATTTCAAAGGTAAAAATACATTCTAACTGAATGACAAGTTACATACAAAAGATAGAGTATATGATTAAATCAGAACCCAGTTTTCCTGACATTTACCTTTTCCTTCTTTGTGGCTATGGGTTCGGTTTTATGGTTTACACTGGCCATAATCAGAAATCACATATTAAAAATTTACAACTTAAACTTTAAATCTGTGATGGTACAGAAAGTTTTGCTCCTTCTATCCAATATTGAAACAGCTTCTCAAATCCTTTTTCTGGTATAACTGCTGTAAACTAGGATCCTTATGACAACCCCTTCCTACTACCTGTTCTCATGACCATCATCAGCACCATCACCGTCTTCCTTACTGGGAACCAAACACCCTGTGAGAGTTGTAGAAAATACTTTCCTGGATCCAAATGTGTCCCCGCAAATGAAAAGCGCCAACAGTACCATTCACATGGGAATAGAGAAGATGGAGCCCCTGTCTTGAGATGTCCACAACCTAGAGAAGACTAGACAAAGATACTTTGGGGACTTCCCCAGTGGTCCAGCAGCTAAGACTCTGTCCTCCCAATGCTAGAGGCCCAGGTTGGTCAGGGAACTAGATCCCACAGGCTGCAGCTAAAGATCCCATGTGCCACAACTGAGGCCTGGTGCAGCCATGTAAATAAATAAAAATAAATACTAAAAAAGAAAAAGTTACTCTGCTGATCAAGGCATGCACACGCACGCATGCACACACACACATATGGCCAAGCATCTGTATGTTTAAAGGCAAATAATGACAGTAAGAATAGAAATAAAATACATATCTGTAGCTATGATGATGTGTAAATCAGCAGGTAGGGGACGACAACAACAATATCAGGACAATTTTGTCCCACGTCTTAAAGTGTTTCTATAAAATGTAAATTCTTACAGGTAAAATCTTAAAACCATTTTTTAAAAATAAATAAAATCCACAGCATTCCTCCTCTCGTCTATCATGAAAGTATTTGTAGAAGGATGCCTCCATGTATCAGTGGGGCCGATACAGTGCAAACGCCTGTCAGTCAAGGGCCAGAGGTGCCTATGAGACCCCAGAGACCAAGCAACTAATGCCAGATAGCTTCAGCAAAGCCTGTCTATAGAGGGAAACAAGAGCCATTTGAAAACTCATTTCACACTACTAATGTAAAGCCAATGCAAATGTAATTTACTTTATCAGGACCCTTAATTTAGTGAAGGTCATGAGTATACTCAGCAGAGGTGAGAATTATCTACGCTTATCAAAAGATAACCTGGTGACCACGTGGCTGGACAGGAAAGAAACCAGGGACTCCCACTGAAAACCACCGGCTCTCATGTATAAAGAGGTCTTCTTACAAGTCAGTGCATTCTAAGGAAAAGCTTTGACTTGGTCACCTCTGCGCCAGTGCAACCTCATTTGTCATTCCACTTGAGTTCAGGAATAGCCCTTCACTTTCCCAGTGTTGACAACTGAAGAGACGTGAAACAACACTTCTGGCACAAAACATGAAACTTACCACTCTCGTCATCAATATTGAACCTTCCAAGACCACTGCCATCCCTGATGGAGTACTGGATCTCCCCATCCCTCCCCGAGTCCTCATCGTGGGCAGTCACCTGCAGCACGCTGGTTCCAATCCGTGAGTTTTCTTTTACAGACCCAACAACAGCAAAGTCCGGGAAATAGGGAGTATGGAGGTTTTCGTTGACATCCACCACTTCCACCTCCACAAAGGACACAGATGACAGTGAGACAGGCCGCCCTTTGTCCTTGGCCCGAACTGTGAGGTTATAGAACTGCTGCTTTTCATAGTCAAGCTCCCTGCTCAGGCGGATGGCGCCACTTGCTTTATCTATTTCAAATCTCCCATTGTAATCATTGACCAAAGAATAGCGCACTTGACCCCCCAGTCCCAGATCTGGGTCATGGGTCTCCAGCCAAGCAATGACAGTGCCAACGGGGAGGTCTTCAAGGACTTTCACACTGTAGCTACTGGGAATGAAAGCCGGGGAGCAGTCATTGACATCATCCAAGAAAACCTTCAGGGTGACAACAGAAAAGAGCTGCTGGCCACTTTCTGCCTTGTCTCTGGCTTCTATTTTTAAAGAATAGTTCGCTTTGGATTCCCGGTCCAGCTGGTCTGCTACATACACGATTCCAGTGGAGCTATTGATGGCAAATTGCTGTGTATCTGTCAAGACTGAGTAAGTCACTTCACCATTAGAACCTAAATCTTTGTCTCTGGCTTCCACTTGAATAATCTCCGTGCCAATACTTGAACTCTCAAGAATGTTAACTGAATAACTGTCTTGAAGAAAAACTGGGCTATTGTCATTGGCATCCTCCACGTTGATGGTAAGCAACCTCCATGAGGACTTTTGTGGATTCCCTAAGTCATAGATGGTGATGTTAAGGAGATAGAGGTCTCTGTGCTCTCGATCCATGGGCATAAGGACTTGAAGTTGCCCAGTCTCCATATCGATATTAAAACAGCTATCCATATTCCCATCAGATATTGTAAATAGCACCTTCCCATTGAAGCCAGAGTCGGCATCATAGGCTTTAATCTTCAGGATGTTAGCACCAACTGGCAGATTCTCCTTCACAGCCACATCAGAAGGAAATGACTTGTCAAAACGTGGTCCCTGCCGGTTAACTGAATAAAAGTCAAGAAATCCATCTTCTAGATTCAGTTTCCCATTTGCTTTAGCCTTAATGAGGAGCTTCTCTGCCAGCTTCTGAGCCACACGAGTTTCTCGGCAACTGAAGCTCTTTGAAGACACCTTCCCATGTAGGACTGAAATGTTAACAGACATGGGGTCCGCAAGATTCTCTCCATCAGTGGCTGTAATCCTGAGGGCAAAATTTCCATTTGTAATGCCAGAATTCATCAGTGACTTTTTAAGCTGCAAAACACCAGAGTCTGGGTTTAAATAAAAGAAACCAAGTTCGTTTCCAGAGATGATTTTGTACTTTACAAGCTCCAGCTCGTCAATATCGATCGCTGAGACAGCTGTGATATGACCCCCAACTGGAAAGTCATAGGAGATCACTCCCTGGCAAGCCACTTTTTCAAAGAGGGGGCTGTTGTCATTGACGTTTCCGACTCGAATAGTCACATTGACCTCACTCTCGTGGCGGTATGGCGAGCCCCAGTCAGAGGCTCTGACGATGAACCTGTACGTTTCTGGAGAGGATTCAAAGTCCAAGTCTTCAGTGGTGCTGATGACGCCTGTAAACTGGTTAATGGCAAACGGCAACACGTTCAAGCTGGCAATACTGTAGGTGATGTACCCATTCTCTCCTTTATCCTTATCAGAAGCTGAAACTGTCAGAACGCTTGTTCCCACGGGAACACTCTCATTCACAAATGCCTCATAGAGCGGCTGCTGAAATTCGGGGGTGTGGTCATTGGCATCTTCTATGCTGATGGTGACTTGTGTTTTTAAATCTCCTTCTTTATTTGTCACTCCCAGTCTATAAATCTCCTTCTTAATGGTATTCAGTGGCTGTGCGGTGACAATCAGACCTGACCGGGGATTGATTGTGAAGTACTGGGCATCCTCTCCAGGGGATAATCTGTACTCCGCATCTAGTGGTTCAGGACTTAATTTTACTATAGCAACCACAACACCAGGAGGGGAAAATTCACTAATGCTTACTTCGTACCCTTCTTTCTCAAATCTAATTGGAACAGTGTCTCTTTTGGGGTTGGCGATGTGGACTATCTTGACTGCTGAAAATTTCTGAGGTGTCCCCTTGTCTTTGGCTTGAAGGGTGAGGTTGTAACCATAGGGAAAGCTCTCCCAGTCAACCGGCTTCTTCTCCTTAATCCTGTACTCATTCACCCATTTTCCTTCCTTGGCCAGGAAGAACTGGTCTAAAGGGTCCCCAGCCACGATGGAAACAGACTCAATCTCTCCATTGGCCCCTTCATCGAGGTCTTCAGCTGTCACCACCGCGTATACAGGCTCTGTGTCCAACGAGAAAGGAACGTGAGCGACCACGTGGAGAGCAGGGGCATGCTCATTTACCCGTTCAACGTGAACATAAAGCTTGGCAGTGCTGCTCACGCCATTATTCCCATACAGCTTCATCCCCCGGTCCACGGCCAAGATCTCCAGATCGTATCTGCTCTTTTCATCATAATTTAATCGTCCGCTTAAGGAGATGACCCCGCTCGTGGGGTGGACTGAAAAGAGCTCAACTTTGTTCTTGAAGTAGTAGTAGAATTCGCCGTTGGAACCAATGTCTGCATCTGTCGCCGTCACCTGGGCGACACTAGTCCTTAGTGGTGTGTTTTCTGCGATTGTAACTGAGTAGGTTGTGGGTGAAAATAAGGGTCTCAGGTCATTCATATCTAAAACCTGTATGCTCACTTTGGTCCATGCTTCCAAATCCTCGCCTCGGACAGAGCCTTTGACTATCAATAAATAATTGTCCTGAATTTCCCTGTTCAATATGGCGGAATTGCCACCTTTAGTTCTTATTCTGAGAAAACAGAAATCTGCAATGACGACTTCCTCGGCTTTGAAAAAGCCCTCCTCGTCTCCAGACACTATTCTGTATTTGATGTCCCAGGACAGATCGATCAAGGTGACACCCATGCGACTCTGACTGTTGACGTAAGTCCTTGCTGCCGAGTTCTCATACACGGTAGCATTATAAATGGAATGTGTGAAGTGGAAACCCAGGGCTCCGGTCCCAGGCAGCCCCTGAGATAGTGTAGCCAAAAGCTTGAGAAGCAGGAGAATGAGGCAAGAGGGAGGCCGTGTGCCCACACAGTATCCCATAGTTATATCCATCACATCATACTTCCATCCTGGAGGGGAAAAACAGAGAGAGAAGAGATAAATCAACCTAGAGGAACATGAGAGAAGGAACAGAAGTAACTATTATGAAACTTTGTTTTGAAAACTTTATTATAAAATCTTTTTACTACAACATCAATACAAGAAAAAAAAAAGTAGAACACTCCCCACTATTAGATGACAAGGAATTAAAAATCACTAGGATTTACACTTATCTTGCTCGATTTTTTTGAGCGACACTTCTACAATGCTAATAGGATTGACTGTTCACTGGTGTAAGCATTCTTGTATTCTGAAGGTTAGTTTAGAAATACATACTGCAAGGCTTAAGAAGTTCATTTACCACTGACATAATATTAAATTCTAGGCAATTATCCTAGGGAAATAATTAGCCAAGTGTACATTTACAGGACAGTTTAAAACACAAAAAATGAAACAATATTAATGCTTATCAATTGAAAAGCAAACACTTTGTGGCACACTTTAGAAAACAAAATACTATGCAGCCATTAAAAATGACTAAAAAGGTATGTATTTTCAGGTGTAGTAAAAATATAATACTACATGGAAAAAAAGACCATAAAACAGTATATGTGATATGATTCTATTATGACTTAAACATTTACATATAAACTGCATTTTTATCTTTAAAGTGAATTAACTATGTTGTGAGTTTTGGGGAGTATCTTGCATCTTCTAATATTTCTTAAATCAACATTGTACATCAATGGTTGTATAGTTACTTTTTATATTTAGGATATCTAAAGAAATGTATTCCAAGTATTACCATCTCTGTCGTGCTGAATTTTAAACTGATCAAGAGTTATGCATAATCCAAAATGATGAAGAGTAACAAAATATCATGTAACAAACCAAGCAGGGAGGACCATCCCTAAGGAGTTACCTGATCTAAGCGATATTCACGAGTGGACTGTGCCTCTCAGAACAAGAGAGGCAAGGAAGATTTTGTGCAGGGAAAATTTAAAGAATGACAAGAGATTTATCTTCTTATGAGTAATTGAAAGAATTACTTCCAATTATTTTTATCAGCTACTATTAAATTTCCACAGTCACCACAGCTCTATGACTGTGTAGAAGGAAAGATTAAAAATATTTTCCTATTTTAACTGTAAAATCTGTCAAGTGCTTTAAAAACAGGGAAGGGGGATGCTATTTAACAGGAAAGAGCTTTCTATTTATATGCTTTGGCTCAGATTTTTAGAACAACCAAATGTATGAGTTCTTCCACCAAGACATACTCACCAGACCCTCACATTTCCTTTCTCTGTCTCTTCTATGGGAAACAGAATGGACGAGAAGAGGAAAAAGGAAATGAACCCTTCTGCAGGCATTCTGTGATTTAGCTGCTTTGTTACATTTAATCCTCGCAACAACCTAAAGTACTGCAGCAGCCAACTACATGTTAGAAAACTGAAAGCTAGAAGACCGTTAACCCATTTGGCTGAACACTGGCCCATCCAGTTTCTAGCAGCAGAGCAGCATCTCAAACCCTGGTCTTTCCTGCTCCAAAATCCATGCTTTTTCCCATCACACCATCAGTCTTCCTAAATTCTCTATCAACATAAGCAAGAATGAAATTATTAACGCTTCCCAGAACCACATATTAGCTTAATTCTACGGAACTAGTCAGTATTTATCACTGATGGAAAAACATAAAACTCACCCACCTTCTCTATTTGGTTACCTCCATTCTGGTTTTAAACTAGTTACAGTCACTGATTGTAAGCTGAAAAATCCCCCAGGGAAGTTTAGCATCTTCAAATATTACCAAGTATTCCTGTAGCTTATAAAAATATCCATGGTTGGCAAGGCACATATTATTATAATTTTTTTGTAGATAATAACATCAAACCTCACTTTCCTAATATCAGAACTCAGACTCTCTCCACACTCCACAATGCTTTCTCATTTTTTCCCCAATTCTGCCTTCCAGGAAACTCTCATAAGTGAAATTCTGGGCCTGCATTTGCTTAGTTCTACCCGAGAAGGAAATACACCTTGCTGCTATCATCAGATGCAGCATCTAGGAGACACTGAATAGGTGAGCAAAAAGAGTATAGTTTAATATAGGAATTTCATAAGCAAAATAAGGACTAAAAATAAAACATGCTGCTGTAATGACCTTTTGTATAAGAAGTTTATTTCACAGGCAGTTCCTCTGGCTGTCTGTCCTTGGGAAATGCTCCATGTGCTAAGTTACGTGCGAAGAAGCAGCTTGGAGGCAGAAGTTCAAATATCCCTCCCAGGAGAGTGAACCCCAGGGGACCAGTGCAACTGGGGGTACCTCTCTGTGGGTCACGCTCAGCTGAAAGAAGGGATCCTTAGGGATTACAGATAGAAGCCAGGAGAAGCTTTAATAAGAACCCACATGACTTAAGAGACTACTTCAGTTCACCATCTGAGAATGCTCCAAAATGGAAGAGGCATTTTCGCGTTCACTATGAACACAGTGGAAGGAGATGGGTGTTTATAAGAGAATAATTGAAGGCATGCACACTCTCTTAAGGTAGAAAAGAGATTACTCCCAGCATTTCCAGGGAAATGCAAATTCTGTTTCTGCCTTGTTGCCTACTCACCAGTCCTCCCTGGTGGCTCAGACAGTAAAGAATCTTTCTGCAATACAGGAGACCCAACTTGGATCCCTGGGTAGGGAAGATCCCCTGGAGACAGGAATGGCAACCCACTCCAGTATTCTTGCCTGGAGAATTCCATGGACAGGGGAGCCTGGTGGGCTATAGTCCATGGGGTCCCCAAGAGTTAGACATGACTGAGTGATTAACACTTTCATTTTTTCAACAGAGTCTATGTCCAGGGCATTTCTGTGGTTTTACCAATACATCACCCAAGGAACCTGGACTCTTCGGTCACCAGGAAAGAAAACCACTCCAATGGTGAATTCAGTTCAACTAAAGTTTTCTTAGTCTGTCCCCACATTTCCACCCTAAGCCCAGCCTGAAGGAAACCTGTCAGGATGCGCCCAAACTGGACACCATCCTATTCCCAGCATCGATACCAGCACGTACCAAGAACCACGTACCACGAAGAAGGTATACCGTACTGGTGTACTGAACACAATACTCTTTCTAAAGCTTTTATCAAATTTGTTACAATATTGCTTTTGGTTTATGTTTTGGTTTTCTGGCTGTGAGGCACATAGGATCTTAGCCCTCCAACCAGGGATCAAACCACACTTCATGCATTGCAAGGCAAAGTCCTAACGACTGGATGGCCAGGGAAGTCCCTGCTAAACCCAATATTAAGGCAGGGAAGTAAATAGAGACCCAGAGGCCTGTAGTATGTTCAGCCCCCAAATCCTCCAAATAAGCACATCTTACTTCAGGAAAGAGAATCAAGAAATTATACAAATTCAAAGGAGGCTGAAGGGCTTCCTAGGTGGCACTAGTGGTAAAGAAAGTGAAAGTGAATGTTAAGTCGTTCAGTCGTGTCCAATTCTTTGCAACCCCGTGGACTATAGCACACCAAGCTCCTCCATCCATGGGATTCTCCGGGCAAGAATAGTGGAGTGGGTTGCCATTTCCTTCTCCAGCCTGCCAATGAACCAGCCTGCCAATGCAGGAGACACAAGAGATGCGGGTTCGATCCCTGGATCAGGAAGAACCCCTAGAGAAGGGAATGGCACCCTACTCCAGTATTCTTGCCTGGAGAACCCCATGGACAGAGGATCCTGGCGGGCTACAGTCCATGGGTTGCAAAGAGTCAGACATCACTGAGGGCCTGAGCACACACACATACAAAGGAGGCTAAAAGATTATCTGTTTCACTCTCTTGAGTTTACAGGTGAAGAAACTGCTGCCCCAAAATAGGATGAGATCCCCTAATATAAGGTCTCAGATCTCCCAGGTTCTAGACAATACCAAGTGGAAAATTTTGCCAACTGAATACTAATTCAGTTTCCTTTGAGTTTTATGATAAATTTCACTCTGTGGTTTATCATCATTTTGCAGTCATCTTTGTTTTCTAACATCTTATTACTCCGCCTGGAGTTACTCCCTCCTCTAAGTAGTTAACTGTTTATAAATAAACACTTAAGTGCCCTGGGGGAGAGTTACTTTTACAAACCCTTCTGGTGAATCCGTCAAAACAAAAAATGTTGTCATAATATGAAAAAACATTATTCATTTTAACTATTTGAAAATGATATTTTTGCATATTGAGTTTATTTTTTTAGCAAGATACACTGCTGGAATATTTTTCTTACAAAGCAGAATTAACAATCTTAAATGCAAATGAAAAGACTTTCAAGCCACACAAATAAAATTGTATTCTTGTGTTCTAAAATCTGGATTTAACTTCAAAACCCTGAGCAAGACTGAGTTGTCAACTTCAGTTGTTAAAACAAAAATATCTCATGAGGATTTAGTATTTTTAGTTTTGTGAAAAAAAAAAAAAGAACCCTATATGGCACAAATTAATTCAAAAGCTTGCAGTTTTCTTCATCAATTTAGAAAATAAAGGAGTGCCAGAAGCAAGAAATTCTTTAAAATTCTGTAAAGTAAGTATTAAAATAAGACTTTGGCTTCCTTTTTTTAGTATGCGAAGATGACTGTTAAGATGTTTTCTTTAAAAAAAAAAAAAAAGAGTTTTGCTTTTCCACATTGGGGACAAGCTATTTGTGAACCCCGAGTATGAGAGTGATGGTATTTGAGAAGCTCTGCACATTGATTTATTTTACTGCTTCTGGATTATTTTAAAGAAAGCACTTAGTTCCCAACCTCGGAGCCTATTTTCTACGACTTAGTAACATAATCAATAATTTTTGATATAATCTCTGAAGAGATCATCGAGTCATCAATCTTGGAGACATTTCCTTTCCAGAGGCAGCGCAGCATGCCTCACCGCCCAGCCCTGTCCGCTCAGATGGAGGTTCTCAGGCTGGGCTGCAGAAGGGCAGGGTGTTTCTTTTCCAGGGATGAAAAAACACCACAGACCCCAGGGCAGAGAACAGCTCTTATAAAAGCCACCTCTCTGTGAGCCTTGGCTCAGAGCCAGGCTCAGCTTGCTTGGGGAACCTGGGGAAGTTCCCTTTTGCCACCATTAAACTGGGCTCCTGAAACAGCTGGGATTTCCGAACAGTAGAACAGCGCTTTAGAAGAGTGTTCTATTTTTACTCCATCTCTTCCTATCTTACAGATTTTTGAAAGGGGTTGATAAGCCAGACAGAGATGGTACTTGGGGAATGAGCTCTGAGAGCCTATGAGACAAAGTCAGTATCTGAAGGGCTTCCCCTTCACAGGCATACTTATGTGAGAAATGCAAAGAAGCTTAGGTGAGGCCTGCGACTGAGCCCGGAACCTATGCAAACCCTGTGTGTACAGTGGTTCCAGAACACACGCTCTGGTGCCTGACCACCTGGGTTTGAATCCCAGCACTACTCTTGAGTAGCTGTGTGACCTTGGGCAAGTTATTTAACCTGTCAGCGCCTCGCTGTCTTCAATTATACAATGAGAACGACAGTGCCTACTGAATTGGATTAGAGTTAATAAATATAAAGCACTTAAAACAGTCCACGGTACATGGTACGGTTCAATTGCTACCCATTAATATCATTAGCTAAGGCAGTTTTTAGAGAGGACACGAATCTGTGAGTCAGAAATGCAGGATAAGGGAGGAAATTCACAACCTATGCTGACATTTTCTTTTTCAACAAGAGAATCCACACCAAAGGTAAAGGAAAGGATTACTTTTTTACTAACAGCAAAGGGCCACTCCATGAGACCCAAAGGTGGCTTTTCCACTTACTGGCTGGGTGACTTTGGGGTAACACTTAAAGCTTTTCAAATAGGGCTTATCTTTAAAATACGGGGCTTATACCAGTTCCCACTCTCATGAAACAGGCTTACAACTGTGTTGGGCACACAGTAAATGTTCCACAAATATGAATTGGCATTACAGATAGTCCCCTACACACGAACAAATTCCGTTCTGAAGCACCTTCGTAAGTCCAATATGTTCATTAGTCCAGGTTAGCTTAGGTACCCAAGTGACACAATCAGCTATACAGTACTGTAATAGAATAGGTTCATTAATACTTTTCACACAAATAATACGTACATAAGAAACAAAAACAAAGGACAACATATTTCATATTATAAGACAGTACCTTGAAAAGTGCAGTAGTGCAGTACAACAGCTGGCACACAGGGGCTGGCACACAGGTTCCCATCTTTGAAAATTTGTAACTCAAAGGTTTGTATGTAGGGGACTACTGTATAATTATTAAAGTGTTCCTAAGAAGGGATACGAAGCAGAAAGCAACTGAAAACTGGGAAAAGGATACAGGGTCAAAAAAAAGACCATCCATGGAGTGTGTGCATGCTGAGTCACTTCAGTCGTGTCTGACTCTTGGTGACTCTATGCACTGTAGCCCACCAGGCTCCTCTGTCCATGGGATTCTCCAGGTAAGAACACTGGAGTGGGTTGCCATGCCCTCCTCCAGGGGATCTTCCCAACCCAGGGATCGAACCCATGTCTCCTTTGGCTCCTGCATTGCAGGCGGGGAGCAGTCCATCCTTAATAGGAAAGCCACTCTTCCACAGACCCAGGCCCCTGCCATGGGTGGGGGTCAGAGCCAGGGAGAGGTCCCACGCATGGTGACATGGGCTAAGGACTCTTGCCACAGTTCTGTAACTTATTTCCAACTCCTGAGTGTACACTTTCAAACTTAGGAAACCAGAGTTGCATTAGGGAGCTACTCCTTAGACTTGGCATTTAGTCCTGGGGAGTTCTAGCAGGATTTCTCCTTGCAACGATGAGACCCAGCACAGCCAGATACTGCTAAACCTTATCTTCTAGAGCAGCTTATTCCAATACAGCTTAAATTACCCCCCTCATGACATTACTTGATGTTCTGGGTCCCTGCTCCTGAAATCAGTTTCAGACTGTCTATACAACACACTTGGGAATAAAGTTTTACTCTCTGGCTCATGCTAATGGCTCCCTGAAAAGTAGAAAAAAACATTTATTGTGTAGTTTTTATTAATACAAATCATTGTAGCTAGAGAGTCTACAGGATAATATACTAGGTGTTTGGGTCATAAATAATCCATGTCATGCCATTACTCAGAAGATATTATGATATACTAAACCAGAGGCACATAAACCCACTGAGGACCATAAAATTGTCTCATGCAACACCCCAGGTTTAGAGTTGAGGAAATACACCAAGAAATGTTAGGTGATTTGGACAAGGTCACACAGATTGCCAGTTTAAAACAAAAAAGCTAAAAACCAGACCTCAGATTTCTACTGTGAATTTGTCTCATTGCTATTGCTTCGTTTATAATATAGGCCTCCACTGGTTTGACTCTTCTTCCTTAATTTAGCTAAACAGTACATACTCTATGAAGCAATCCTAGAGATACCCTCTACTCAATCCAGTGAGCTCCACATCTAAGGCTGTGATTCTTAAACTTGAGCAAATATCTAAAACATGGCAGGACTTGCTAAAGCTCACAGTGCTGGGCTCCCCTCCAGAGTTTCTAGATCGGTTGGTCTCCAGTGGCGGCTAAGAATCTCATTTCTAACAGGTTCCCAGGAGAAGCTGGTCTTGGGGCAATCAGCGTTCTGAGGACCACTTCTCTAAACTCTGTCTGTATTTTATCTATATGCACCTCCCCCCGATAGCACTGCCTTCCTTGTATTAAAGTTTCTTACATGGGTTAGTAAATTACATAGTGCACTGCAATCTCCCTTGTTTCTTCTTCTTAGAGTATTTAACAAATGCCTTGAAAAGGCAAAACTTCAATCAAATTGTGGAGTGACTCGTGTCTAGCCAGTGTACACTGCCGCTCCACAACATGCTCCAGAGAGGGAATGAAAATGAGCCTTAGACAAATCAGGAATTATAATCATCGAAACTAGAGACCCTGGTGAAATAGCTAGTCCACCATTTCCCAAACTGTATCCCATATCACTGTATGGACATGTGAATATGTGTGCAACTAGAAAACATTTTAGGAGACACTGGTTAAACAAAGGTAAACAGATTTTTTCATTTAGAAGTTTTTGGAGTCTTTAGTATGCTCCAAAATAAACTTCTCCCATCTCCCTTCCTTAGTCATCTCTAACAATTTCATCCTGCAACAATTTTTCCTGCTTTGCAATCTCTGTAGGAAAGTACAATCTATATTTATCATTTCTACTATAGAAATAAAGTTCCCTGATACTCGGTCAGGAATCAGTAAATGCTTGTTGTGTGTACAAGCATATTATGTAAATTGTGATTCCAAGGGATATTATATACTCAATTTCTAAAATCTTTTTGATCATAGATTTCCTCTCCATTCCTCTCCCCACACTGCCACTGGCAAGAGAATAAGGAATATTTTGTGAATACAGTTGGGGAAACACTGATCAAGTCCAAGTTAGATATTGTGGCCTAGACAGGTCAAACAGCTGCCCGGAAAGCTTTGAAGGCAGGAGGTAATCCCAGGATTCTTGAGACTGGTTCATTATTCTTGCTACATCATAGCACAAGGTATGCATTCTCATTTCAACTAAGCAGGGACTTATCCCTGAAGAAACTGCTTCAATGCTTATCACATAAACACATCTCCATGCTTCAAATGAAGGAAAAGCTGAAAGTGCCACAGTGTACTGAACATTTTCTTTTCTCATTGAAAAAAAGGCAAATTAAGAATTTTCACAGTCCTAATACAAAGACTCTATGTTAATCGTTTCATAGTTTTTATTATCTGTTTTTACTTATTCAATAGCCATAAGGTATTTTGCCAAGTCAAAAATACTCTGAGATGCAAAACCTTAAAACCAAGCTCCTATTTCACACCTCACTGGAAAATTCTGCTTGTCTACTTGAGCCCCAAGTCTAAGCAGGGTTTTATAAGCAAAAGAGTATTTCATCAACAAGGATAAGATACCTGTCATTCTGAACAAGAACTAAGTAAGTCCCAAACCAAAGCCTCCAGCTGGTTCTGTCAACTAGCCAAGCAGACCGTTACCCAAACTCAATCTTTTTCCTTATAATAATACTATAAATTCTCATTTTTTTCCAGTGGTGCAAATCTTTCTATTGTCTAAAAGTGGTCTCTCAGGAGAAAAGTCAGTCAGCATGAAGCAAGTGTAATTCAAGTTGGTTCTGAGAAAAATGGAAGATTCAGCCACACAGTGGCAGTATTATGAACACCCGCCTTTATTTTCTCCCCAGGTGCTAGAAATATTTCCATACAACAGTGGTTAATGTCAAGTATCATTTCATCAGTAAATGCTTCAAATTCAGGGGTAATTCAACCAGGGGCTATCAGAAGGAAAGATTAGCATGTTGTTCAAGCCTTTTAAAAATCACTTCTCCCTCTGGAGAAAGAAATTCATCATGGAGTAAGAGAAAAAAAAAATATACAGAGAGGATGTAATTTGCTTCTACGCTTGGCTGTCTAAGAAAATGTTCCAGAAAAATGCATGATTTCAATTTTCTCTGGTGAGCTTCACTGACAGAAACCAAAGAGTAAATACATTAGTATTCGCTTACTCCCAAGATTTTTTTTAATGAAGAAAAGAAAGCAAGGGAAAAAAGAAAAGAGAGAGAGAGACTGTCCAAGTAATAACATTTACTCTGGGATAACCACCTAAAAAAGAAAAAAGAACCCAAATAGTTTAGCTGAAAGCATGCCTTTAAATAGTGTTCATTCTAATAGATATGGAGCAAAATGCAGCTGAAGGGAAATGTGTTCTCTAAGCCCTGATGGCTCAGTGATGAAGAGTCCACCTGCAGTGCAGGGGAGGCTGGTTTGAGCCCCGGGTCGGGAAGATCCCCTGGAGGAAGACACGGAAACTCACCCCAGTATTCTTGCATGGAAAATTCCATGGACAGAGGAGCCAGATGGGCTACAGTCCATGGAGTCACAGAGTCGGACACGACTGAAGAGACTTAGCACAGATAACACAGTTTTTATGCTGCATTAGGCATTATAAAGTAATCCGGAGCCCTTTGCTGCCTACCTTTTGACATGACCCATACTTACTGCAACCTCCAGGACCTGGACAGGGAAGCCTGGCGTGCTGCAGTCCATGGGGCGGCAATGAGTTGGACACAACTGAGCAACTCAACAACAACAAATACTTACTGCTGTGTTAAGTCCTTGCGGTCTGTACTATTTGTAAAAGTTAACATCCTTTCTGCCATCCCAATTGCTGTCCCCCTTGAAAAGTGGTCTTTAACGAAAAGAGTATTCTGAATAGTAAAATCAAGCATCAGGAAAAGAGAGTATGGGGAATCTCTGTCTATCTCCCTTTTCCCTCAGTGATAAGTGATGCTAATGCTAGGAAGGGCATCCTTCAGAGAGCTGAGGAGGGGTGAGGGACCCAGAGTTCCAGGACCAAAGAAAGGTGAGGAGAAGCATCAGGCTCCCCTCTTCTTGCAGCACTGAATCACCAAAGGAAGATGCAGAAAATAACATCCGAAACACTGTTGGAAGTCTTCTGGGAGAATTCAATTCCATAGTTTTCCAAAATCGCANTGGAGTCTTTAGTATGCTCCAAAATAAACTTCTCCCATCTCCCTTCCTTAGTCATCTCTAACAATTTCATCCTGCAACAATTTTTCCTGCTTTGCAATCTCTGTAGGAAAGTACAATCTATATTTATCATTTCCACTATAGAAATAAAGTTCCCTGATACTCGGTCAGGAATCAGTAAATGCTTGTTGTGTGTACAAGCATATTATGTAAATTGTGATTCCAAGGGATATTATATACTCAATTTCTAAAATCTTTTTGATCATAGATTTCCTCTCCATTCCTCTCCCCACACTGCCACTGGCAAGAGAATAAGGAATATTTTGTGAATACAGTTGGGGAAACACTGATCAAGTCCAAGTTAGATATTGTGGCCTAGACAGGTCAAACAGCTGCCCGGAAAGCTTTGAAGGCAGGAGGTAATCCCAGGATTCTTGAGACTGGTTCATTATTCTTGCTACATCATAGCACAAGGTATGCATTCTCATTTCAACTAAGCAGGGACTTATCCCTGAAGAAACTGCTTCAATGCTTATCACATAAACACATCTCCATGCTTCAAATGAAGGAAAAGCTGAAAGTGCCACAGTGTACTGAACATTTTCTTTTCTCATTGAAAAAAAGGCAAATTAAGAATTTTCACAGTCCTAATACAAAGACTCTATGTTAATCGTTTCATAGTTTTTATTATCTGTTTTTACTTATTCAATAGCCATAAGGTATTTTGCCAAGTCAAAAATACTCTGAGATGCAAAACCTTAAAACCAAGCTCCTATTTCACACCTCACTGGAAAATTCTGCTTGTCTACTTGAGCCCCAAGTCTAAGCAGGGTTTTATAAGCAAAAGAGTATTTCATCAACAAGGATAAGATACCTGTCATTCTGAACAAGAACTAAGTAAGTCCCAAACCAAAGCCTCCAGCTGGTTCTGTCAACTAGCCAAGCAGACCGTTACCCAAACTCAATCTTTTTCCTTATAATAATACTATAAATTCTCATTTTTTTCCAGTGGTGCAAATCTTTCTATTGTCTAAAAGTGGTCTCTCAGGAGAAAAGTCAGTCAGCATGAAGCAAGTGTAATTCAAGTTGGTTCTGAGAAAAATGGAAGATTCAGCCACACAGTGGCAGTATTATGAACACCCGCCTTTATTTTCTCCCCAGGTGCTAGAAATATTTCCATACAACAGTGGTTAATGTCAAGTATCATTTCATCAGTAAATGCTTCAAATTCAGGGGTAATTCAACCAGGGGCTATCAGAAGGAAAGATTAGCATGTTGTTCAAGCCTTTTAAAAATCACTTCTCCCTCTGGAGAAAGAAATTCATCATGGAGTAAGAGAAAAAAAAAATATACAGAGAGGATGTAATTTGCTTCTACGCTTGGCTGTCTAAGAAAATGTTCCAGAAAAATGCATGATTTCAATTTTCTCTGGTGAGCTTCACTGACAGAAACCAAAGAGTAAATACATTAGTATTCGCTTACTCCCAAGATTTTTTTTAATGAAGAAAAGAAAGCAAGGGAAAAAAGAAAAGAGAGAGAGAGACTGTCCAAGTAATAACATTTACTCTGGGATAACCACCTAAAAAAGAAAAAAGAACCCAAATAGTTTAGCTGAAAGCATGCCTTTAAATAGTGTTCATTCTAATAGATATGGAGCAAAATGCAGCTGAAGGGAAATGTGTTCTCTAAGCCCTGATGGCTCAGTGATGAAGAGTCCACCTGCAGTGCAGGGGAGGCTGGTTTGAGCCCCGGGTCGGGAAGATCCCCTGGAGGAAGACACGGAAACTCACCCCAGTATTCTTGCATGGAAAATTCCATGGACAGAGGAGCCAGATGGGCTACAGTCCATGGAGTCACAGAGTCGGACACGACTGAAGAGACTTAGCACAGATAACACAGTTTTTATGCTGCATTAGGCATTATAAAGTAATCCGGAGCCCTTTGCTGCCTACCTTTTGACATGACCCATACTTACTGCAACCTCCAGGACCTGGACAGGGAAGCCTGGCGTGCTGCAGTCCATGGGGCGGCAATGAGTTGGACACAACTGAGCAACTCAACAACAACAAATACTTACTGCTGTGTTAAGTCCTTGCGGTCTGTACTATTTGTAAAAGTTAACATCCTTTCTGCCATCCCAATTGCTGTCCCCCTTGAAAAGTGGTCTTTAACGAAAAGAGTATTCTGAATAGTAAAATCAAGCATCAGGAAAAGAGAGTATGGGGAATCTCTGTCTATCTCCCTTTTCCCTCAGTGATAAGTGATGCTAATGCTAGGAAGGGCATCCTTCAGAGAGCTGAGGAGGGGTGAGGGACCCAGAGTTCCAGGACCAAAGAAAGGTGAGGAGAAGCATCAGGCTCCCCTCTTCTCGCAGCACTGAATCACCAAAGGAAGATGCAGAAAATAACATCCGAAACGCTGTTGAAAGTCTTCTGGGAGAATTCCATTCCATAGTTTTCCAAAATCGCACACAGGATCAGGTCTTACTCCAGACAAAGCAGGTCACAAGTTCAGAAGGCAGTTCTGGAAAGGTCTATGTGTCTGAGTGAATACTTGCCACCCCTCCACCCCCCACCGCCAGCTGATGTAAGGCAGCAGCCCTGAGCCCTATATATTATGCACAAAACAGCACTGCTAAATGAAGATAGCAAGAGAATGATTCTCCACAATGGAGTGATACTACGTGTGTCTCCTCATGAAGGCTGGGGAACAGGCAGATGAGGGTGGAAGAAGAATAAGTGGGCAGAAATGAAAAAACAATGTATCGGGAAATTGGTAAAACTCTTAGAAAACAGCATCTTAGGCAGCAATCTCAATAAATCAAAAAGGAAAAGAAATGACAAAACAGGCTAATTTATGAAAGACAAACATATTATGTGAGAGGTTTTTGTTTTTTTTTTTTTTAATGTAAGAAAAGGCAAAGCAGATGATTTGGGAATAGGCAATGAAAAAAATTGTCCAGGATTTAAAACAGCTCACATGTAGTTCAAGAAATAAAAAAAAAAAAAAGAAATGCAGTCTTGAAGTTTGCTGACAATCCAGAAATCGTCAGTCATGTTTCCTCACGTTGCCATCACTGACAACTGGCTCTCAGCAAACAAGGCACAAATGCAAATTGCGTTCCTTCAGCTCTCCCATACTCCCCATTAAGGTTATTTATTATCAACTCATGGGTTTAGGCCAACATTGCTTGGATTAGTACCCTGTGCTAATGAGACCAGGGTCACAAGTTCAGTCCCCACATGGGATTACCCAGAGTGTTCCTAAGAACAGGTCAACAAGGATTGCTGAGCATTGACTACTCTTCATCTTGAGACACCCAGGGATGCAGAATCATGTGTCTGTGGGGTCCTCATGTTCACTAAAGAAAACGTGTTTCCAGAGAGAGCTGAGACATTTGTGAACATTTCCGTAGACCCAGATTGAAGGAGTTCCCAAAGAACCTCTGAACACCTAGATAGTAATTTCAGCATAACCAACCTTATACTGACATGCNATTGACTACTCTTCATCTTGAGACACCCAGGGATGCAGAATCATGTGTCTGTGGGGTCCTCATGTTCACTAAAGAAAACGTGTTTCCAGAGAGAGCTGAGACATTTGTGAACATTTCCGTAGACCCAGATTGAAGGAGTTCCCAAAGAACCTCTGAACACCTAGATAGTAATTTCAGCATAACCAACCTTATACTGACATGCTGAGTGCAGGGCAAGGTGACTATTCCAAAACAGCTGTACATGAGCCAGGTGTGAAGATTCAACACTTCAGAGTTGGTCTGAGGACGACTCTGGGCCTCAAACGAAGCCAAAAGGCCAAGGGCAGACCCTCCCTTTGGAGAACAGCTCGTAAGCACCGAGACTGCGTCACTCCACGGAGCCACCCTGAGAGACACTAAACTACTGCTTCCCATCTCTGTCAATCCTGCCGCACATCCTAATTTTGGAAGAATGAAGACCCGGCATGGTGGCGTGGTTAATGAAGTGCTGGGACATTACCTCTGTGCTCCCCACGCCATCCCCCGCCTTCTGGGGACCTTGGTATAATTCTGGATCCTGAGACCCAGAAACAGAAAACCAGCCAAATGTAGTAAGTTCAAAAAGAAAATGAATGTTACGAGAAGGCTGTGAGTTCAAATCCAGGACTCTGGAGTTGGAAGAGATTACAGGTCACTCACGGCTGATGAGAAGGAGGGTATTGCTGAGGGCACATTTCCTGGGCTTTCAGGATGATAAAGACCCGAACTGTCACCAGTGATGCCAACATCACGCATGTCGAGTGAACTGCCCTCACTTCCTGTCTGGACTCCCCTCCCACCACGGCGTGCCCAGGCCCTCGGCCCTCACTTCCTGTTTAGGCTCCCCTCCCGCCACGGCGTGCCCGGGCCCCTGGCCCTCACTTCCTGTCTGGGCTCCCCTCCCGCCACGGCGTGCCCGGGCCCCCGGCCCTCACTTCCTGTCTGGGCTCCCCTCCCGCCACGGCGTGCCCGGGGCCCCGGCCCTCACTTCCTGTCTGGGCTCCCCTCCCGCCACGGCGTGCCCGGGCCTCCGGCCCTCACTTCCTGTCTGGGCTCCCCTCCAGCCATGGCGTGCTCAGCACCCCCGGCCCTTCTTCTGCCCCTGGCAGACTGCCTCCCCTTTTCGGGCTCTGCTCGCATGGCCACCCCGCCCTGAGCTCCTGTCCCAGATTCCCCATCAGGAATCTCGGGCACATTCCTCACAGCTTCTGTCTTTCTCCAGGCACATTTGTCTGATCCCCAAGTCTAGTTGCAGCTTCCTGTTATTGGTCCTCAGAGCACCCAGAACTTTTCCTCCCTAAAGGTTATCACTATTTTAGCTATATTTTAGTAAGACCATTCAATTAATATCTGTTCTTTCAACTGGACTATAAACTACATGAAGGAAGGGACTGTCTCTTAGGTTATCACTGCTGTCCCACATCAGAACTACTGCTTGGCACATAATGGGTGCCTAGTATTTGCAAATATTGGGTAAACTATAAATGTTTTATGAGAATACAGGATTAGAGCAGTGCTTCTCAACTGGGGCTGGTTGTGTCCCCAGAGTACATTGGCAGTGTCTGTGGACATTTTTCACTATAACAATGAAGAGCGAGATGCCACTCGCCTTTAGTGGGCATGGGCCAGGGATGCTGCTAGACATCTTAGAAGACACAAGATGCCCCCCAAACAAATAATTATCAGGAGAAAAGGTCAATTAATGGTCAACTAAGGTCAATTAATGCTAAGGCTGTGACTGGTCTAGGGGAACCAGGGCAGTTATATTGGGAAGCGTGCCTGTGTGCATGCTAAGTTCCTTTAGTTGTGTCGGACTCTCTGTGCCCTCATGAACTGTAGCCCACCAGGCGCCTCTGTCCATGAGATTCTCCAGGCAAGAATACTGGAGTGGGTAGCCATGCCATCCTCCAGAGGATCTTCCCGACCCGGGGATCAAACGTGAATTTCCTATGTCTCCTGCACTGGCAGGCAGGTTCTTTACCACTAGTGCTACCTGGGAAGTCCCCTTTGAGAAGGGTAGAATATGTATATGAATAAAACAACTCCCAAGAAGCATGGTTCATAGCAGAGACACTGTGCAAAGCATTCTGCTGCCCTTGAGATATGCCCAGGGTATACCCAGGGAGACCAGCTCTTAGTGTCTGGTACTAAGAATTGAGCTCTCCTCTGCTAGGAGCTTCCCTGGGGCTTGATTGGTAAAGAATCTGCCTGCACTGTGGGAGACCTGGGTTCAATGCCTGGGTCGGGACAATTGCCTAGAAAAGGGAATGGCAACCCACACCAGTGTTCTTGCCTGGAGGATCCCATGGATAGAGGAGTCTGGCGGGCTACAGTTCATGAGGTTGCAAAGAGTCAGACATGACTGAGCAACTAACACTTTCACTTTCTTTCTGTTAGGGATGGGATGACTCCTAGGCCTAGACTATGAGCCCCGCTGGGTTTTCAGCTCCCCATCTATAACGAGAATGAAGAAACCTTCACCTCTCGGAGGGAGGACCATTTGACCTGATTTCTCCCAGAAGCAGTCACGTGTGGCCAGGACATCAGTCACTCTGACAGCCAGACTCGCCGCTCCAGTTTTCCACCAACCTGACTTGGATCTCACTCTTTACAGAAGCATTTATTCTGCCAACAAAATCAAGACCTTGGAAGGTTGATCTTTCCAGGTCAGTGGAGGGCCACGTCTCTTGAGGTTTACATAATTTTTTTCTGCATGCCTACTAAGACCACAGACTCCCCAGTCTTTGAGCAGCTTCCCTTTTCCATGGCTTCAAGGGAATCATTTTCCTCTGCACCATGGTGTACAAGGCAGGGGTCTCAAACCCAGTCTGGATTGAGAGACCAAGCACAACTTCCACAATTACCCCAAGCTGCAAAAGCCCAAACAGATTTTTCAACACCGCTCTACGTCAACAGCTGCTGGCAAGTCAGTGGGATTGAGACACTTACAAGCCTTAAACCAACTACTCCCATTCCGTGAAGTTAAATAGAGCTTTCTTCTTGTCTACCCATGAGTATATGTAGCTAAAAACCAAGTATACATTTTGCCACTAATTATGTATTACAAATAAACAGTTTACACAAGCATATGTAAGCGGTCAGGGGGTAAGCTGCCAATCTGAGCAGCCATGAGGAGCTGATGAGAATTCAGATGAAATTTACTTTAAATTCCCAAAGAGTGAGAAAAGGTTTGTTTAACCTTTAGCAAACCATTCTACTTAAGGGGTTCAGATCTGAATTTTCCTTGAGAACAGACTTCTCTTGCATTTAACATGCCTTTCCCACTTCCTTTTTTAACTAAAGAAAGAAGCCCCAGTGGTTTGCCCATTATGAGCAAATGTCATCCAACCATGACAAACGTAAGCCCAGAAGTTTCTTTTCAATGGCCATGTGTTATTAGTAAACAGACTAAGCATTATTAATGAAGAATTTAGCAACAGAAAAGTCTGTATGCCAAACACTCTAAGTTCCGAGCTTCAAAAATCCACTAGGCTACTCTATTATTTTTAAAAATCTCTTGCCTTCCACATCAAAAAGAAAGAGGCCAGCTCTCAGCCTACAAGGGAAACAATACTGTCCTTTCACTACTTAAACATCTTTTTAAGAGAAAGAACTGATATTAATGAGCAATTACTTATATTAAATGTCCCTAACTAGAATCATAGGCATCACTACCCTGTGCCTCCCATATATTCTGCAAGATCAAATACCAGACATTCAAAAAATATTTGTTGACTTGGGAAAGACTAACAAGAGCTAACACAGGATGAGTGCCTACCACATGGCCAGTCTTGGTGCATTGTTTTGTTATCTAAGATAACTTGATAACTGGTGCTTCTAGAGTTAGAAAGGTTAAGAAAGAAGGAACTTAAAAATAAAAAAAGAAGGACCTTTAGAAGCAGTTTTGTAATTATTGTTGTTGTTTACTTGCTAAGTCCTATGCAACTCTTTGGGACCCCATGGAATATAGCCTGCCAGGCTCCTCTGTCCATGGGATTTCCCAGGCAAAAATTTTGGAGTGGGTTACCATCTCCTTTTCCAGGGAATCTTCCCGATCCAGTGATTGAACCCATGTTTCTGGTATTGGCAGGCAGGTTCTTTATCACTGAGCCACCAGAGAAGCCTAGTTTTATAATAGGGAAGAACAAATATGACTCCGTATTAGATCTTCTTCTGTTTCTTTAACCTTTGTGCCCTGTCCTGCTGGTTCTGTACCTTTTATTAAAGAATGGTGCCTATAGCCTGAAATAGACAGGCTAGCCCATTATCAGGTCTCTGTCCTTTAAAGGTATACCACTTTTCCACTTGTACAGAGATAAAAAGTTTCAGAACAGAGAGAAGAAGACTTATCTTGCAGGTTTACATGAACAGATCACAACTTGATCTACCAAGACAGCTACAAGAACAAAGGATTCCAACACCTAGAGGTTTGCAACAACTAACCACGCCCCTCCCTCACCTTGCCTTGACAAAGGCTCTGCTAAAGGAGAGACTCAAGGTTTGGGGGTCGTGAGCCACCTGTCTCCTTGCATGACCCTGCAATAAACATTTCTCTGCTCCAAACTCTGACATTTTGGTATTGTTTGGCCTCACTGTGCATTAGGCCCTTGAACTTGTGCTCAGTAACAGTTTGATGCAGCAATCATGGCATGGAGGTTGAATGACGATAGAATTCAGTACTAATCACAAGGGCTTGCTGAAGGCAGGGCCAGGATGAGAACTCAAACTCTAAACCAAAAATAAATAGTTATAATACTATTAGCTTTTAAAATAAGTTTCTAGAAGTACAAGCTCAGTTCAGTCGCTCAGTCAAGTCCAACTCTTTGTGATCCCATGACTGCATGTCCATGTCCATATAGAAGTACAAAGAGAATGTTTATTTACCACACTCTCATAGAATTGCAAATGGAAGTCATATGGCATATGACCCTACCTCTCCCACTCCAGAGTGTATTTGGATTCAACATGTCACTAAGAAACAGTCAAGAAACATTATTTGGTAGCTGAGGTTATTTAGTTTTACAATAAAATAGCTACTAGTGACTTGATTTTATTTTAAAATGGCTCCCAAAAGTCAGTTCTGTTCCAGATTATCAAAATGCTGATCTCTCCACTAAGAGTGAAGCCAGTGAATAAATGACTTGTATGTTTTTGCCCTCCCACAGTTCACATACAAATTATATAGGNATCCCATGACTGCATGTCCATGTCCATATAGAAGTACAAAGAGAATGTTTATTTACCACACTCTCATAGAATTGCAAATGGAAGTCATATGGCATATGACCCTACCTCTCCCACTCCAGAGTGTATTTGGATTCAACATGTCACTAAGAAACAGTCAAGAAACATTATTTGGTAGCTGAGGTTATTTAGTTTTACAATAAAATAGCTACTAGTGACTTGATTTTATTTTAAAATGGCTCCCAAAAGTCAGTTCTGTTCCAGATTATCAAAATGCTGATCTCTCCACTAAGAGTGAAGCCAGTGAATAAATGACTTGTATGTTTTTGCCCTCCCACAGTTCACATACAAATTATATAGAATATACACTCATATGATTCACCACATATCAACCTGCCTTTGAAAGGTTGGACTTTATTCTGTTTGATTTTGGGGGCGATTTTGGACTGTCCTTCTTGCTCTAGTTAGTTCCTTTTCCACTGATTCAATTTTAGTTTCAGTTCCAGAATTTTTTTTTTTTTTTTTGAATAACATGTTTACAATCTCTGTCACATTATAACTACTTATTTCTGGACTGAGACCTCCTCAGTATCATTAGCTTATAGTTAGAAAACAATGTGAATACACTTAATGCTACTGAAGGATATATTTTAAAATGATGATATATTTTAAAATGATGATATATTTAAAAGTGATGATGGTAAATATTATATGTTTTTTATGAAATTAGACTTCCTTTTTTGCATCAAATTTATACACTGATGCTTCCCTTGTGGCTCAGCTGGTAAAGAATCCACTTGCAATGCAGGAAACATGGGTTGGGAAGATCCCCTGGAGAAGGGAAAAGTCACCCACTCCAGTATTCTGGCCTGGAGAATTCCACGTATTACAGTCCATTGGGTTGCAAAGAGTCAGACACGACTGAGTGACTTTCACTTTCATACTATGCAAAACCATTGAGATTTTCAGAAAAGCCATATATTTTTGGAAAGAGGGAGTGGATGTTGTAGATTACATAATAGCAAACAATCACCACACTCAAACCAAGGACGTATACAATAATTCTAATACATTATCTCTGTCCACTACCCATCCAATGGATCACAAAACTCCCCTACCTGACCAAAAAAAAAAAAAAAAAAAAAANCTATGCAAAACCATTGAGATTTTCAGAAAAGCCATATATTTTTGGAAAGAGGGAGTGGATGTTGTAGATTACATAATAGCAAACAATCACCACACTCAAACCAAGGAAGTATACAATAATTCTAATACATTATCTCTGTCCACTACCCATCCAATGGATCACAAAACTCCCCTGCCTGACCAAAAAAAAAAAAAAAGCCATAATCAACAACTTAACTCAAATAAAAAGTCAAACGAGTGAAACCTTCCATTTCAAGTTATTTGGAAATTTGCATACATTCAGTGTCTGAGTCAGGGTAAAGGACAATTGGTAAATTGTTGCTGTTTTTTAAAACAAAAACAAGTATGTAGGTTTCCCCACAGAAATCAACAGGAGAAGACTCCAATACACAGGCTAGGAGGAAATGGGCTAATAAAAGGAACTCCTGGGGAGTCTCACAGTGAGCCGATGACGGGGTGGTGTCCGTCTCGTGATGCATGTCCCCGGTGCAGCACCCTCAGACATTTAACACAGTTGGTGCTTCTCCTTTCTAATTCATGCGGGGTTCCTCAAGATCCTGGCATACAGTGCCTTCAGGATAAGAATGTCCACAGGTCTAATCAATGGTGGACATACAGGGCAGTCCTTCCAGCCCAACATTCCTCATAGAAGCCTAATTTAACTGTGACCAGTTCTTATCTGAGTCAGCTCTTCACTGACAGAATAGAGCATCTCTGAACAGGTTTCACAAATGCTAGCCCGGGGCTGTCTCAAAGTCTTTCCATAATTAAGACAGGTATCTTTTCTCCTCAAGGTGGTGTCTTCCTATTTTACCAGGGAGAGAACTATAAGCTCAATATGAATGGCATTGTCTGCATGTGAGATGTGCCCTCCTAACTCACAGAAAGGCACGCCTTTATCAACCGCACTCTGGAATCCCTCTATGTGTTCAGTCAGTTCAGTTGTGTCTGACTCCATGTGGCCCCACGGACTGTAGCCGCCAGGCTCCTCTGTCCATGGGATTCCCTAGACAAGAACACTGGAGGGGGTTGCCATGCCCTCCACCAGGGGATCTTCCTAAAGCAAGGCTAGAACCTGTGTCTCCTGTGTCTCCTGCATTGCAGGCAGATTCTTCACTTCTGAGCCAACAGGGAAACCTGGAATCCCTCTATAGATGAGTGAAGTTTAGAAATGGAGGAAGAAGGAAAACCATCAGCTACAGATTAGCCTCTTAGGTAAGAGTGTGAAGTGAAGCCTGATAATAGTCATAAGCCATTTTGATAGGCATTTTGCAAAGTCTATCAAAGATAATGATGTTGCTCTCTGTAAGTCAGGACTCTCGTTTCATGAAGTCTAAAAGAGAAGAAAGGCAAGACGGAAATATTGGAGTACAGGTCAGTTCCTTTGCTTAACAGTTCAATTTTCACCCTCAGTCCTTTATCAGTTGTAATCTACTTAACTGGGAACCAAGTGAAAAAGGTTTCTCCCCTTTTGATTTGGGGGTTAGGGGAGTGAAGGTTGGAATCAGGGGAGAGTCATGATTAAAGAGATGTTTTAGGAAGAGTATTAATGCATCGAAGCTCAAATGCGTGGGTTAAAACTGGGGAGAACCCCTAACATCTTGTCCTTTCTTCAAATACATCTCGAGGCTGCCTTAATGGAGAAAAAAAAAAAAAAAACTTTTAAAGTAAAGCCTACATTTAAGAGGTAGATGAAGGGAGGATGATAATTAGAACATGATTTAAGGTTGGAAAAAACTTTCACAGTTACTCTTGATTTTGATGATTCAAGATGAGAATCTGGAGAATCCTGAATGTGTTCCAGGACTTGTGGCTCCCAACTCCCCACCAGATAAGAAAATTCAGAGAGAAACCACAGGCACATAGAGAAGAGGAGGAGGGGGCAGGACAGCCAGAGAGGCTGACTACCCTTCCCTCTGGGTCACAGGCGGGGATCAGCTGCTGCTTGACTTGACTGCCCAGCTCTCTTACAGGACAACTGCAGTGAGTCAAGTAAGGCAGGACGAATGGAAAGCCAGCACTGCTAATATGACCTGTGCTCAGCCGCTTCAGACTCTTTGGGATCTCATGGATTGCAGCCCACCAGGCTCCTCTGTCCATGGGATTTCCTAAGCAAGAATACTGGAGTGGGTTGCCATTTTCTTCTCCAGGTGATCTTCCTGACCCAGGGATCGAACCCAGGTCTCCTGTGGCTCCTGCACTGTAAATGGAATCTTTACCACTGAGCCACCAGGGAGGCCCTTTCATGAGAATGTAAAATACAGAGAAATCACCATTACAGTAAATATTTGTAACTTTACAAAGAGTGCAGATCAAATCACGGGTGCTAATGTCCAAACACCCTACACAGAATTCCATGCTCAATGGCCGCATCAGTTATCTGCCTTCTTCGTCCTTCCCAGTTGTTTATAATTTAAGTATCTGGCCTCCAGGGCTGCTTATTTTCAGCTCAGTTTCAATCATTACACTATAAAAATGATGCTTGAGTTCTGACATGACTTAGAAATCATTAATTATTTAACATTCCCATTTATTTTACGTTGAAATCATTTAAACCCCACTGTTATTAAGTACAGTGGTTCAGCAACTCAATTTTACTCAACCAACGTTTGTGAAACACCTAGCAGAGATAAACTTCAAGGAGCTTAAAGAAAGGAAAATGCTAACTAAACATGGCAACACTATAAAGATGTAAATGTTATCAGAATTCAAGAAGGAGGCTAATTGCTTTGTAGGATGAAAAACAGAGAAACTCCATGGAGGAGGAGGTGTTTAATAATATTTTACTGAATGCCTACTAAATGCCAGGCATTGTTCTCCTATGCACCTTTCCTGTATTATTTTATTTCATTTTCACAATAAATTCATGAGGTATCACTTCCTCTGTTTTATAGATGATGAAACTGAGGTTTGAAAAGTTTCAGGTCTGAGCCCATGCTCTCATTCACCTATGATGGAACTACAATTCCATCTGTGTGTGCCAGACTGCAGTGTTTTCCAGGCTCTCACCCACCACAGAATTACACTGTCACGTGCAGGGGTCATAAAGTGCAGAGAGAATTCTAGTGATCAACTCCATGGAAGCGAAAACACACAGGTGGGACAGTGGAGACCAGGAAAGAACCAGTGTCCCAGAGCAGCTGGACTAGAGAAAGCAAGAGGCCACAACAAGGAAAGATGAATAGAGCTCAAGAGAATGACCTCCATGGCGCAAGTATCACACTGAAGACCATGAACTTTAGAGGCCATTCTGGAACCCTCTCCCTGCCTGTTTTTGTTAATCAGGGAAACATCATGATGGAAGAGCTGCTTCTGGAAAATTCTAGCTCTGTAGCT
This sequence comes from Oreotragus oreotragus, assembly GCA_006410675.1. Classification (NCBI taxonomy): domain Eukaryota; kingdom Metazoa; phylum Chordata; class Mammalia; order Artiodactyla; family Bovidae; genus Oreotragus; species Oreotragus oreotragus. The sequence goes on from SJYX01006174.1 coordinate 161,661, forward strand.
AATGTGTGTGGGATTATAATGGTCCAGGTCTGATGAATGAGACAAGGTGCTTGGGGCAGGTGCGCAGGGATGAACCTGAGAGATGGGATGGGGAGGGAGGTGGGAGGTGGGCTCAGGATGGGGATACATGTACACCGTGGCTGATTCATGTCAATGTATGCAGAAACCACCAGAATTTTGTAATGTAATTAGCCTCCAATTAAAATAAATTAATTTAAAACAAAAACAAACACACACCAAAAAAATAAATGAATACTTAAATCTTTTTAAAATGTTAAAGAAAAAGAAGAGATAAGAGCCAAGGAAGTCTGATAAGAAATGCTAAGCTAGGGGAAGGCGATCTTAAGAAACATAATATAATAGCCCTTAGTCTAGTTAATTCATTTCAGCTTTAGTATATGCATTCTTATTTAATTTCTCTNAAACAAACACACACAAAAAAAATAAATGAATACTTAAATCTTTTTAAAATGTTAAAGAAAAAGAAGAGATAAGAGCCAAGGAAGTCTGATAAGAAATGCTAAGCTAGGGGAAGGCGATCTTAAGAAACATAATATAATAGCCCTTAGTCTAGTTAATTCATTTCAGCTTTAGTATATGCATTCTTATTTAATTTCTCTATTTATAAAGCCCCTAGTTACATATCTTGTATTTAAGGGCTTCCCTAGTGGTGCAGAGGTTAAAGCGTCTGCCTGCAATGTGGGATACCTGGGTTTGATCCCTGGGTCAGGAAGATCCCCTGGAGAAGGAAATGGCAACCCACTCCAGTATTCTTGCCTGGAGAACCCCATGGATGGAGGAGCTTGGTGGGCTACAGTCCACGGGTCACAAAGAGTCAGACACAACTGAGCGACTTCACTTTCACTTTAGTTACATATCTTGGGCTTCCTTGGTAGCTCAGCTGGTAAAGAACCCGCCTGCAATGTAGGAGACCTGGGGTCAATCCCTGGGTTGGGAAGATCTGGAGAAGGGAAAGGCTACCCACTCCAGTATTCTGGCCTGGAGAATTCCACGAACAGTATAGTTCATGGGGTCACAAAGAGTCGGATACGACTGAATGATTTTCACTTTCACTTTCAATTACATAGCAATACTACTTTACTCAACAGAGTGAAAAATGATTGAGTCACAAGAATACAGTAAAGTCTTTTCTAAAAGCAAAGTTCCAGTGCTGTTTTTCATTCACATTAGGTTTCACTGTATTATGAATTTCACAAGCTAAAGACAAGAATATCAGTACCTCACTACTGGAATGTCAGTCCATGATCAGGGCAAAGAAGCCAGGATGTGTGTTACAGTCACTATGGACATCAGCTGCTCCTGAAGCCCTGTGGCAGAAACTTTCATAAGGAGGGGTTCTCTGCTGAAATTACAGCCTGCACCTGCCTTGGGGGGCTGTGTCCAGTGCTATTTTACTATGATCTGCACTTCATATGTCTCTGCCACAGGCCTTTATTTGGTCAAACAAACTATAATATATGACCTGCCTGAAGAGAAAATATTTATTCAGATCAGAGAAGGACTTTTGATATCGTAGAGAGGTTTTGATGGAAACCACATTTAGAAAAAAAGGGAAGAAAGAAAACATATCTTATGTACACTATATTTCATGATCCATTCAACCATAGATAATGTTTAACTGTGCAATAGGAGTGCTCAACAATGTTAAATTACTGTTGATCTATTACATCTAGAGATAGCCTGAAAACTTATCTCAAATGGCACTCCTAAGTATACATTTTACTTGACATGATAAAGGATATTATTACAGGTTTCATTTTCTTAACATTTATTTACACAACTGCGTACAGATTCAATAAAAGAATCTGAAAAGCTGTAATTGTGGTTGTAGATGTTTTACATACACACACATACACACACACACACACACACAAGCATACACACTACTCCTGTCAGTTTCACTAACAAGAAATCCCTTCCTTTATTCCATTACCATAATTTGCAAACTAAAGTCAATGGAAACTCATTAAAATGCTTCACATTAGTCAATATTTGCTATGTTTGTCAGATATTTAAATCTTTCCCTTCCAAAGTGCTAATGTTCCCAATAATAAAACAATTATAAATTTTGGAGACATAATAGCAACATGTAAATGTTTACTTATATAAATAACAATTAAACAATAAAACAATAAAGTACGCCACTTATTTGTATCTGGGTCCTCAAGATTTTTTTTTTTTTTTTTTGTATAGTTCTGTGTATTCTTGCCACCTCTTCTTAATATCTTTTGATTCTGTTAGGTCCATATAATTTCTGTCCTTTATTGAGCCCATCTTTGCATGAAATGTTCCCTTGGTATCTCTAAATTTTCTTGAAGAGATCTCTAGTCTTTCCCATTCTGTTGTTTTCCTCTATTTGTTTGCATTGATCGCTGAGGAAGGCTTTTTTTTTTAAATCTCTTCTTGCTATTCTTTGGAACTCTGTGTTCAGATGGGAATATCTTTCCTTATCTCCTTTGCTTTTATCTTCTATTCTTTTCACAGCTATTTATAAGGCCTCCCCAGGCAGCCATTTTGCTTTTTTGCATTTCTTTTCCATGGGATGGTCTTAATGCCTATCTCTTGTACAATGTCACGAACCTCTGTCCATAGTTC
>SJYX01006174.1:165515-180075 GCA_006410675.1 Oreotragus oreotragus
AGATGGTGATGGACAGGGAGGCCTGGCGTGCTGCGATTCATGGGGTCGCAAAGAGTCGGACACGACTGAGCGACTGAACTGAACTGAACTGATCCTTTACCCAGCTTCCCTGTGGGCTCAGACGGTAAAGCGTCTGCCTGCAATGTGGGAGACTCCGGTTTGATCCCTGGGTTGGGAAGATCCCCTGGAGAAGGAAATGCAACCCACTCCAGTACTCTTGCCTGGAAAATTCCATGGACTGAGGAGCCTGGTAGGCTACAGTCCATGGGGTTGCAAAGAGTCAGACACAACTGAGTGACTTCATTTCACTTAATCCTTTACCTAATGTAAGGTTCCCACGGTTTATAATAAACCCTAGCCAAGCAGTGAAGCTAAAGAAACTGGATTTGGGAAGTGAGTGTAAGCTGAACTCCTGCTTGCTTATGATCCTGGGCAAAATGTTTCAGCTGCTCCACCTCTCCTATTCCACAGAGCTACTATGAAACTATGTATTTGAAAGTAACCTGAAAAGTAACCTGTGAATTGTTTCTCAGTGTACTGAGGAGGAAGCCATCCACAAGAGAGAGGAAATGTATTGCAAAGTTAAAATCCAGGGGGCAACAGAGCCAACAGAGCTGGAGTGCATTCCCCAATAAGCAGACTCATGATTGCTAGGACATCAGCAACGCAGGAAGCAGAAGGGAATAGCTGCCAAGTCCATGCCAAGTCCTTCAATCATGCAGTCAAGAAATACATTATTTTAATTTCAACGTTCTTGGAGCCATGTGATATTTCTCCCCAGATAGTACTTTATTTTGATTTATATATGATCTCTAGGATAATAATTCTACTTTTTCCTTCAGTTTTCTGTCCACTACCCTACAATTGCTTTGGGTTTTGTCTGTTAGTTTTCTTCTCAGCAAAATTCTTTGCTAAGAATTTACAATCTTTGCTTTAAAATATTTAAAGTCTCAGTTAGATAATGCATGGAAAAAATGTTAAATTCAAAAGTGCTATTCAAATAAAAGTGTTAGTGATCTACCAACTTATAGGTAACTTGAGTTGGAAAACCAGTTTGTGATTTTCTGTACTAAATAAATCAATTAATATTTGATCAATTTTAAGTGCAATGATATATAAAAATAAACATTTAAAGTCCAAAGTCATTTTAATGTTTGACTTTAAGACTATGCCCATTTTCTAATGACTATGAAAGAAAAACAGTCACACTGTCGTGTCTGACTCTTTGTGACCCCATAGCCCGCCAGGCTCCTCTGTCCAAGGAATTCTCCAGGCAAGAGTACTGGAGTGGGTTACCATTTCCTTCTCTAGGCATCTTCCCGACCCAGGGATCAAACTCTGGTCTCCTGCATTGCAGGCAGATTCTTTACCAGCTGAGCCACTAGGGAAGCCCAGTGACTATGGAAAGATACATTCAAATGAAGCTGAAGTTTATTAAGCCCAGGCAAGAACTTCCTGGGCTTACCAGGTGTCTCAATGGTAAAGAATCTGCCTCAAGCACAGGAGATGCAGGTTCAATCCCTCGACCGATCCCTGATTTGGGAAGATCCCTGGAGAAGGAAATGGAAACCCACTCCAGTATTCTTGCCTGGAGGATCCCATGGACAGAGGGAGCCTGCTGACAGTCCATGGGGTTGAAAAAGATTCAGACATGATTAAGCAACAGCAACAACAACAAGAACTTCCTATGATATCACCAAGTGTACAAGTTTCAGTCCTCCTCTACAGCTTATGACTGCAGAAACTGTCAAGATACTGACTCACTGACAGGTAAGGCTCACAAGGGTTTTGGAGTAACAAGCTAGGAAGGGAGAGGTTTTGGGGTGTGTATGTGTGTGTGTGCATGCATTTTGTTTGGGGGCTTTTTTTTTTTTTTTTTTTTGCATTTAGCACCAGCCTCCTTTTTGCAAACTGTTCAGATCTCCTTGTATGAAGCTCCCAGGCTATCACAAAAGAACTGGATGCTTGTGCAACCATTACCCTCTGTTTACTGTCTGAGACAAGAAACAAAGAAAGATAGGTGCCCAGCAACGGAAGCGCAGCAGGAAGAATCTGAGTTGGCCCCCATCTTTCAGAAGCTGCAGTTAAAACAAGTTAGCAAACAGCGGCAGTTTTCCCCCAGCAACTCCCTGAATCCTCAGGCTCAGCTGGCTTGAGGTTTTAACTGACAAGACTGTGTTAGGTGCAAACAACTCTTAAGGATCTATGAAAGTAGAAAGCAGAAAGCCTAGTGCCTGTTCAGAAATTGCCTGCCAAGATCCATTTCCCATAGAGTTCTCCAAGGTCTAGTTTGTGGAAATGTGAACTCTGGAGTAAATGAGAAGTCCTGGGTTTTGTGGCAGGTAAGTGAGAACACAGCCAAAGGGTGGATGAACGCCCTGGTGCCTCTCTCTGAGCAGCTCTTCCTCTCCCCCAAATGGGAGGTGGTGGTGACTTTTTGATATTTCAGCTGGAATTCCAGCATTTTAGTTTGAGCTGGTGCAGAAGCAACACAGAAACACCATAAGATTATAAGAATACACTGGCAAGCCCTAACTCTCCATGCTGCAGGTAAATTTGCAGCACATTTCAGAGATAATCTGAGCCTTTTGCTTAGTGTCTTTAAGGCACACAGCACTACGCTAGTTGGACACTAGCGGATTAAAAAAAAAAAGTAGACAATGAAATCATCACTTCAGAGAGCTTACCTCACCACCCACCCTGACAGTGTGAAAAATACAATTCAGACTTCACTTTTAATGCCACAGTTCTTCAAAATGTATCTATAATGCCTGGTGTTTCAGGGCACAAAGAATCAAGATACAACCTTTACTGGCCTCAGAGGAACCTTGATCTATATCAGAAAAAGTTCCAAAAAAGGGTTCACATTTACAGCACTAGTATCACATATCTTAAAATCTCACCCTCTGCACAGAATTTTCCAAATTAATCAAGTAACTTTTATATGGACAAGTTAGCATTTTCTTCATTGCATCTCTTTGAAGCAGGCATTATTTCTCAATTTATAGGGAGGGACAGTGAGCCTTGGAGAGACTTAGTGACTTGGGAAAATTAATCAGCTCTTAAGGCCCACAAAAAGAACTAACATCTCAGGGTTTTCATTCACAGATGCCTTGATTATTATGGATCCCCAAGCAAAATAACTTCAGCCATGCTTTTAGTTAGAGGAGGAAAGTATTAATTCATGGATATATATATATTTTTCTCTTTAGTTCATTTTAGCTTAGGTTATAACTGGTTTAGTGAAAATCTAGTTTTGGAAAATTTCTCTTGCAAAAGATTTTGAATGCCCTTTTGTGACATGGTGAGCATCGTCACGTGTCTACTCCTTCCTGACAGAGACATGGCAAGGCTGGGGGTTTGGTTCCCTCACCGCTCTGACCTTGGGAGGACCACATCCTTCTCACCCTGAGATCCATTCCTGTTCCTTTTCATGAATTTAAAGGTGTCTTCAGAGAAAAGGGGACTCAGAATAGATCAACACTTCACCAGTGTTCTTCAACTGCCTTGCAGCCTACTCTCTTCCTAACCTAAGATGCAGTTTCTGTTTTTCTAAGAAAGACTTGCTGAGGATAAATACCTTCTACCTACATTTCTGTCCTGACCTCATTTCCTCTAAAAGCAATCCTCTAAGCCAGTTACCTATATATATCCCTTAGTCATTCATGTACTTATAGTACTTGAAGACATTTTTCATGAATTCTGCTATTTTCTCATTCTATACCGACAATAATGCATCTGTTTGTGGATGGGATTCTCCTCCAGAAGAAATACACTAAATTCTGTAACCCTGTGTAAATGCAGGTCTTTGCCACACTCCACTAAGTTCTGTTCTTCATCTCAAGATGTTTCCTCTAGCAAATATCTCCTTGGTCATCAAGCATGTTCATTCACACTGTCTACTAAGAAACCAATTCAAATGACTGACTCATTGTCTTTCATTAGTCACGAAACCAAGGTGGACTGGTCCCAAAACATATCTTGATAGGCTTAAAGTAGGGACAGGGGATAGTTTATAGCTTTTCAGATCATGGGCATCCCTCACAGCTCAGCTGGTGAAGAATCTGCCAGCAATGCGGGAGACCGGGGCTCGATCCCTGGGTTGGGAAGATCCCCTGGAGAAGGGAAAGGCTACTCACTCCAGTATTCTGGCCTGGGGAATTTCACAGACTGTACAGTTCATGGGATCACAAAGAGCTGGACATGACTGAGCAACCTTCACTTTCACTTTTCTCAGATCTTGGTGGGGAGATGGCGTCAAGAGAAACCAATACCCTTACGTGATCTGGATCACCAACCTCATGCCATACAGGCCTCCAGACCCTGGATCACTAGGAATTCATTTTATTTTTGGTACAATTTTAAATTTTATTTTCTTTCCTAAATAATTGTCCATTTTTAGAACTTCAAAGTAAAATGAGAAGTCTACCTACCATCATACATGAATCAGGAATCTATACCCTAAAACAAACAAACAAAAGCAAAAAGCAAAAAAAAAAACCCAACAAACGTCAAAAGGACTAGAAAAAAATTCAACTTTTATATTGGAGAATAGCTGCTTAACAATGTCGTGATGGTTTCAGATTCACAGCAAAGCGACCCAGGTGTATACATGTATCCATTCTCCCTCAAATGCCCTCACATCCCGGCTCTCACGTAACACTGAGCAGAGTTCCATGTACCGTAGGTGCTTGTTGGTTACCCATTTTAGATATACCAGTGTGTACATCGATCCCAAACTCACCCACTATCTTTCCCTGTTGGTAACCATAAATTAATTCTCTTAAGTCTAAGAGTCTGTTTCTGTTTTGTAAATAAATAAGTTCATTCACATCTTTCTTTTTGGATTCTGTGTATATGTGATATAATATGATATTTTCTCNTTTTTTTTTTTTTTTTTTTTGCATTTAGCACCAGCCTCCTTTTTGCAAACTGTTCAGATCTCCTTGTATGAAGCTCCCAGGCTATCACAAAAGAACTGGATGCTTGTGCAACCATTACCCTCTGTTTACTGTCTGAGACAAGAAACAAAGAAAGATAGGTGCCCAGCAACGGAAGCGCAGCAGGAAGAATCTGAGTTGGCCCCCATCTTTCAGAAGCTGCAGTTAAAACAAGTTAGCAAACAGCGGCAGTTTTCCCCCAGCAACTCCCTGAATCCTCAGGCTCAGCTGGCTTGAGGTTTTAACTGACAAGACTGTGTTAGGTGCAAACAACTCTTAAGGATCTATGAAAGTAGAAAGCAGAAAGCCTAGTGCCTGTTCAGAAATTGCCTGCCAAGATCCATTTCCCATAGAGTTCTCCAAGGTCTAGTTTGTGGAAATGTAAACTCTGGAGTAAATGAGAAGTCCTGGGTTTTGTGGCAGGTAAGTGAGAACACAGCCAAAGGGTGGATGAACGCCCTGGTGCCTCTCTCTGAGCAGCTCTTCCTCTCCCCCAAATGGGAGGTGGTGGTGACTTTTTGATATTTCAGCTGGAATTCCAGCATTTTAGTTTGAGCTGGTGCAGAAGCAACACAGAAACACCATAAGATTATAAGAATACACTGGCAAGCCCTAACTCTCCATGCTGCAGGTAAATTTGCAGCACATTTCAGAGATAATCTGAGCCTTTTGCTTAGTGTCTTTAAGGCACACAGCACTACGCTAGTTGGACACTAGCGGATTAAAAAAAAAAAGTAGACAATGAAATCATCACTTCAGAGAGCTTACCTCACCACCCACCCTGACAGTGTGAAAAATACAATTCAGACTTCACTTTTAATGCCACAGTTCTTCAAAATGTATCTATAATGCCTGGTGTTTCAGGGCACAAAGAATCAAGATACAACCTTTACTGGCCTCAGAGGAACCTTGATCTATATCAGAAAAAGTTCCAAAAAAGGGTTCACATTTACAGCACTAGTATCACATATCTTAAAATCTCACCCTCTGCACAGAATTTTCCAAATTAATCAAGTAACTTTTATATGGACAAGTTAGCATTTTCTTCATTGCATCTCTTTGAAGCAGGCATTATTTCTCAATTTATAGGGAGGGACAGTGAGCCTTGGAGAGACTTAGTGACTTGGGAAAATTAATCAGCTCTTAAGGCCCACAAAAAGAACTAACATCTCAGGGTTTTCATTCACAGATGCCTTGATTATTATGGATCCCCAAGCAAAATAACTTCAGCCATGCTTTTAGTTAGAGGAGGAAAGTATTAATTCATGGATATATATATATTTTTCTCTTTAGTTCATTTTAGCTTAGGTTATAACTGGTTTAGTGAAAATCTAGTTTTGGAAAATTTCTCTTGCAAAAGATTTTGAATGCCCTTTTGTGACATGGTGAGCATCGTCACGTGTCTACTCCTTCCTGACAGAGACATGGCAAGGCTGGGGGTTTGGTTCCCTCACCGCTCTGACCTTGGGAGGACCACATCCTTCTCACCCTGAGATCCATTCCTGTTCCTTTTCATGAATTTAAAGGTGTCTTCAGAGAAAAGGGGACTCAGAATAGATCAACACTTCACCAGTGTTCTTCAACTGCCTTGCAGCCTACTCTCTTCCTAACCTAAGATGCAGTTTCTGTTTTTCTAAGAAAGACTTGCTGAGGATAAATACCTTCTACCTACATTTCTGTCCTGACCTCATTTCCTCTAAAAGCAATCCTCTAAGCCAGTTACCTATATATATCCCTTAGTCATTCATGTACTTATAGTACTTGAAGACATTTTTCATGAATTCTGCTATTTTCTCATTCTATACCGACAATAATGCATCTGTTTGTGGATGGGATTCTCCTCCAGAAGAAATACACTAAATTCTGTAACCCTGTGTAAATGCAGGTCTTTGCCACACTCCACTAAGTTCTGTTCTTCATCTCAAGATGTTTCCTCTAGAAAATATCTCCTTGGTCATCAAGCATGTTCATTCACACTGTCTACTAAGAAACCAATTCAAATGACTGACTCATTGTCTTTCATTAGTCACGAAACCAAGGTGGACTGGTCCCAAAACATATCTTGATAGGCTTAAAGTAGGGACAGGGGATAGTTTATAGCTTTTCAGATCATGGGCATCCCTCACAGCTCAGCTGGTGAAGAATCTGCCAGCAATGCGGGAGACCGGGGCTCGATCCCTGGGTTGGGAAGATCCCCTGGAGAAGGGAAAGGCTACTCACTCCAGTATTCTGGCCTGGGGAATTTCACAGACTGTACAGTTCATGGGATCACAAAGAGCTGGACATGACTGAGCAACCTTCACTTTCACTTTTCTCAGATCTTGGTGGGGAGATGGCGTCAAGAGAAACCAATACCCTTACGTGATCTGGATCACCAACCTCATGCCATACAGGCCTCCAGACCCTGGATCACTAGGAATTCATTTTATTTTTGGTACAATTTTAAATTTTATTTTCTTTCCTAAATAATTGTCCATTTTTAGAACTTCAAAGTAAAATGAGAAGTCTACCTACCATCATACATGAATCAGGAATCTATACCCTAAAACAAACAAACAAAAGCAAAAAGCAAAAAAAAAAACCCAACAAACGTCAAAAGGACTAGAAAAAAATTCAACTTTTATATTGGAGAATAGCTGCTTAACAATGTCGTGATGGTTTCAGATTCACAGCAAAGCGACCCAGGTGTATACATGTATCCATTCTCCCTCAAATGCCCTCACATCCCGGCTCTCACGTAACACTGAGCAGAGTTCCATGTACCGTAGGTGCTTGTTGGTTACCCATTTTAGATATACCAGTGTGTACATCGATCCCAAACTCACCCACTATCTTTCCCTGTTGGTAACCATAAATTAATTCTCTTAAGTCTAAGAGTCTGTTTCTGTTTTGTAAATAAATAAGTTCATTCACATCTTTCTTTTTGGATTCTGTGTATATGTGATATAATATGATATTTTCTCTTTCTCTGTCTGACTTCACTCAGCACGACGATCTCTATGTTGCTGAAAAGGTCATTATTTCATTCTTTTTAATAGCTGAGTAATATTCCAGTATATATACGTACTACATTTCTTTACCCAATCCTCTGTTGATGGACATTTAGGTTGCTTCCATGTCTTGATATTATAAACAATGCTGTAATGAACATTGGGGTGTATGTATCCTTTGGGACCACGGTTTTAGATTTTTTCAATGTTTGCAAATCAATCAGTGTGATACAGCACATCAACAAACTGAAGAATAAAAACCATATGATGCAGAAAAAGCTTCTGATAAAATTTAGAACTCATCTGAGATTAAAAACTCTCCAGAAAGTGGGCATATAAAGAACATATTTCAACATAATAAAGGTCATATATGATAAACCCACAACTAACATCATACTCAATGGATGTGAGACAAGACAAAGGATGTCTACTCATGCCATTTTTAGTTGGCATAGTTATGGAAGTTCTAGTTCTGGCAATCAGAGATGAAAAAAATAAATAAAACAGAATCCAGATTGCAAAAGAAGAAGTAAAATTGTCTCTATTTATGCTGATAACATGATTCTATACATAGAAAATCCTAAAGATACTACCAGAAAACTATTTAGAACTCATCAATGAATTCACTAAAGTTGCAAGTTACAAAAAGTAATACAAATAAATTTGTTGCATTTCAATACACTAACAGAAAAAGAAATTCAATAAACAATCCCATTTACCTTTGCATCAAAAAGAATAAAATACCTAGGAACAAACCTACCTAAGGAGACAAAAGACCTGTATTGCCAAAAATAAAAGACACTGATGAAAAAATCTTGGATTGGTAGAAAAAAAAATTATAGTATTTCCAAAATATTGCCAGGGAGAAGACACAATGCTTAGAAAGGCAGAAAGAAAAAAGCTAACGGATTTGATTGCATGTAAATTAAAAACATCTGAGCAGCAGAAGATACCATAAACAAAAGATGAATAAGAGACTAATGACCAGTCCATCTTAAGGGAGATCAGTCTTGATGTTCATTGGAAGGACTGATCCTGAAGCGGAAACTCCAATATTTTGGCCACCTGATGCGAAGAGCTGACTCATTTGAAAAGACCCTGATGTTAGGAAAGATTGGAGGAGGAGAAGGAGACAACAGAGATGGTTGGATGGCATCACCAACTCAATGGATATGAGTTTGGGTAAACTCTGGGAGTTGGTGATGGACAGGGAGGCCTGGTGTGCTGTGGTTCATGGGGTCACAAAGAGTCAGACACGACTGAGCAACTGAACTGAACTGAATGACAGACCAGAGAGAGCTTGGACTCAGAGGCAGATAAATACAGTCAGTCCTCCATATCCATGAGTGCTATTCATGATTCAACCCACCATGGATCAAAAATGTTTTTTAAAAAATGGCAGAAAATTCCAAAAGGCAAAACTCGAATTTGCTGCTTGCTATTTACATAGTATTCATGCTGTATTTATAACTATTTGCATACATTTCCAATGTATAAGGTATTTCAGGTAATCTAGAGATTGATTTAAAGTATACAGTGGAAGGACAGGGGGTGTATGCCTAGATTATGTGCAAACAGTAAGCCATTTTATGTAAGGGGATTTGGGTATCCAAGGAGGGGAGCTGGGGATAAACCAATCCCTCATGGAGACAGTGGGGAGAAAGGACTGTGCTGATAAAGAAATCTGGAATAAGGACATGAGCTAGCCCTTCATAGCAAAAGACATGCAAGTGGCAAAGAACATACACAAAAAACTATGAAAAAGATGTACAACCAGCACATGACCAAGGAAATATAAATCAAATGAGGGCCTGTTTTGTTTATCAAATTGGCAAATCAGAGTCATATGCCCCAAGGATGGTGAATATGTGGGGAACTGGGCATACTCAAACACTGCAAGTATTAATAAGAGAGTAATTTAGGATGACAGCTTTGGAGGACAGTGAGCCGCCCTTATTAAAATTTTAATATTGCATATTCTTTGACTCTGAAATTTCACTTCTTTGAATCTATCTACAGAAATACTGTCATAATTCTTTTTACTAGACTGTTTTTAGTAGTGATATACTAAATAAAGACTAAATGCCCTTCTGTACACAATGGTAAGTATAGTATCTCTAGTGATTCCATCCAGTAGAATGTCAGGCACTCATTAAGAAGAATCAAGTAAGTCTTTTTGACTAACAGTGAAGAATTTTTTTTAAAGCAACTATGATTCATTTTTTAAAATGTATATACATACACACATTGTATGGAATAGAAAAAGGTCCAGAAGCTTATGCACTCAAAATTCCCCCAAAAGAAGGATTTGAATGGGGTAGGAGATTTTACACTTTGCTTCATATTCTTCCTTATTGTTTGAAGAATGAAGAATTGTTAAAAGCATACTATTTGAGGACTGAAGAACTGTGGTTTTTTATTTGGTGCTTTAAAAGCAATCTTCTAAAGTGCCAAAGCAGATGGCAGCCTGTACCGTCCCCACTGACTGTCCTCCATGGGTCAGATGAAGTGCCATCCCTAGGTAGACAACTGCCCATGTCATGGTAGAAAATGTCCCCATTTCTTTACGCCACACAATCCAAGACACAAGTGAACATACCTGTCTTCACTGAGTCCACTTTCAAAAGATGAGAAAAGCTAAAAAAAAAAAAAAAAAAGCAGGTGGTGGTAGATATTTTACAGCTGCAAAGCTGAGCCTGCATACGCTTGAACTCCGTCTAATTTGTAAGTCATCTTCTAAAGTCAACACGTCCCTTGAACACATGGTGGGCCTTTGGACGGTACTTGATTCAACAAGGGAAAACATGAGGAGCAGGAAGTAGAAATTGTGAAGAGGTGGCTCCTACAGAGGCCAGAGCCCAGGATGGGAATATTTAGGTGCAAGGCCTTGCTTTTTTTCACTTTTTAGCTACTTGACCTTGAGCATTACCTGTTAATCTCTCTGAGTCTTAGCTATTCAAATGAAATAAATAAAATCCAAGAGGGATATCCCTATTTTGTTCCTTGGCCTGGTATGAGAATGACAGTAAATATGATTAATGTGAAAGCCTTTTGCAGTGAATAAAGCATTATATATCGTGTTAGTCTTACCTCCACATAATTTAACCAACTGGAGATCCTTTTCAGGAGAATGCAATACTTGTAAAAAAATGCAAATAGCTTGTTGAAGTTCAGAACCACGGGGCAACCTAACGTCCATCACTGTCATCAAATAACCTGGCGACTAGCTGAGTTTGGCTCAATGTTCAGAGAAGGCAGAAGGTAACTGGACAGGGGAGTGACATTCTGAAGTGGGAGGGAGGCCATGTCTAGAGGGGCCGGCAGGAGGGAGGGCGTGAATCCAAAGCACGTAACATCTGGGTAGAACTGAGAAGAAACCGAAGGGGCGGAGCCCCCAAATCCCAGATGGGGGGCAGCAAGGACAAGACAGAAGCTGGAGCCGTGCAACACTCTGAGTTAGTCTGGAAAACTGAGAATCACAGGCTTGCTGGGTACCACCCTGTCCTCTTGTGGAAAGAGAAAAACAAAAGTGCTTCCATCTCTTCCTTCCCCATTTTTAATACTTGCTCAGGCTCAGAGCAATATTCCAAACATTCCCAGATTACTTTAAAACTGCACACCCCAAAGGGAGAGCAAGACCCTGATTTTGGAAGTTGAACAGGTCAAATGCATCCACTGTTTGACGGTACGAACTCCCTCAAGCTAAGTGACTTCTCTCAAAGTCACTGCCACATGACTGCTACTGGCAAAACCAAAGGCTGGCACCCAGGGCTCTCATCTAAGGGGCTGATGCTCTCTGTCACCCAGTCATGTAGGGACCTGGAGATGGCCAAGCATCATTCAAGGTCTACATGCCACAGAAAAGACACACTCGACCCACGTCCTAATTAGCTTGGGAAAAGCCTCTTGTCTCTTCTTGAAAAATGATGAAAGAAAATAGCCAAATTTCTTTTACTAGGAAAAAACAGACTAGTAAATGGTTTTTTGATGTTTAACAGGCCGCCATACACTATAAATCCTGGGTTCTGACTTTTCTGAAACACTCTGCCCCCAAATAAGAGTCCCTCAGTTTCTGAGCTCTCCAAGAAACTCTCCATCATCCTGGTCTCTTGAAAACAAGGCGACCTATTTCTGTCCATTCCCCACCGCCTTCTGCTTGAACTACAAAGAAACCTGAATTCTCTGATTCCACGGTTCTGACTCCCGGCTGTGCAAGTAGAAAACTAACAATAATGAAAGAAGGAAGTCATCCATTCAGCCTAGGTGCTTTTGTATAGGAAGCCTTCAGAAGTAATATTTTTCTTTTCATGCAGATAAGAAAAAGAGTGACTCCATATCTTTTCATAAATATTAAGAAAAAGCTATCTAGACTGCGTAAGGAATATCTTAAAGCTCTGATTATGCTTGTTTCACTTTGAGAAAATGACAGAGGAAAGGAAAGGGAACTTCAAGTTTGCTTCTCAAATGCAATACTAGGATAAGAGACAAGAAAGCCTTCCTCAGTGATCAAAGCAAAGAAATAAAGGAAAACAATAAGAAGGGAGAGACTAGAGATCTCTTCAAGAAAATTAGAGATACCAAGGGAACAGTTCATGCAAAGATGGGCTCAATAAAGGACAGAAATGGTAGGAACCTAACAGAAGCAGAAGATATTAAGAAGAGGTGGCAACAATACACAGAAGAACTATATAAAGAAAGATCTTCGTGACCCAGATAACCACGATGGTGTGATCACTCACCTAGAGCCAGACATCCTGGAATGCAAATTAAAGTGGGCCTTAAGAAGCGTCACTACAAACAAAGCTAGTGGAGGTGATGGACTTCCAGTTGAGCTATTTCAAATCCCAAAAGATGATGCTGTGAAAATACTGCACTCAATATGCCAGCAAATTTTGAAAACTCATCAGTGGCGATAGGACCGAAAGGTCAGTTTTTATTCCAATACCGAAGAAAGGTTGGAATGCAAATTAAAGTGGGCCTTAAGAAGCGTCACTACAAACAAAGCTAGTGGAGGTGATGGACTTCCAGTTGAGCTATTTCAAATCCCAAAAGATGATGCTGTGAAAATACTGCACTCAATATGCCAGCAAATTTTGAAAACTCATCAGTGGCGATAGGACCGAAAGGTCAGTTTTTATTCCAATACCGAAGAAAGGCAATGCCAAAGGATGTTCAGACTACCACACAATTGCACTCATCTCACATGCTAGCAAAGTAATGCTCAAAATTCTCCAAGCCAGGCTTCAACAGTACATGAACCATGAACTTCCAGATGTTCAAGCTGGACTTAGAAAAGGCAGAGGAACCAGAGATTAAACTGCCAACCTCCTTTGGATCATAGAAAAAGGAAGAGGATTCCAGAGAAAATCTACTTCTGTTTTATTGACTATGCCAAAGCCTTTGACTGTGTGGTCACAACAAACTGGAAAATTCTTCAAGAGATGGGAATACCAGACCACCTGACCTGCCTCTTAAGAAATCTGTATGCAGATCAAAAAGCAACAATTAGAACTGGACATGGAACAACAGACTGGTTCCAAATCAAGAAAGGAGTATGTCAAGGCTGTATATTGTCACTCTGCATTTAACGTGTATGCAGAGTACATCATGAGAAATGCCAGGCTGGATAAAGCACAAGCTGTAATCAAGTTAGCCAAGAGAAATAACAATAATCTCAAATCTGCAGATGACACCACCCTTAAGGCAGAAAGTGAAGAAGAACTAAAGAGCCTCTTGATAAAAGTGAAACAGAAAAGTAAAGAAGTTGGCTTAAAACTAAACATTCAGAAAATGAAGATCATGGCATCCAGTCCATCACTTCATGGCAAATAGACGGGGAAACAGTGGGAACAGTCACAGACTTTATTCTGGGGGCTTCAAAATCACTGCAGATGGTGATGGCAGCCATGAAATTAAAGCCATTTCTGCTTTATTGACTATGCCAAAGCCTTTGACTGTGTGGATCACAAGAAACTGTGGAAAATTCTGAAAGAGATGGGAATACCAGACCACCTAACCTGCCTCTTGAGAAATCTGTATGCAGGTCAGGAAGCAACAGTTAGAACTACACATGGAACAACAGACTGGTTACAAATAGGAAAAGGAGTACTTCAAGGCTGTATATTGTCACCCTGCTTATTTAACTTCTATGCAGAGTACATCATGAGAAACGCTGGACTGGAAGAAACACAAGCTGGAATCAAGATTGCCGGGAGAAATATCAATAACCTCAGATATGCTGATGACACCACCCTTATGGCAGAAAGTGAGGAGGAGCTAAAAAGCCTCTTGATGAAAGTGAAGGAGGAGAGCGAAAAAGTTGGCTTAAAGCTCAACATTCAGAAAATGAAGATCATGGCATCCGGTCCCATCACTTCATGGGAAATAGATGGGGAAACAGTGGAAACAGTGTCAGACTTTATTTTTTTGGGCTCCAAAATCACTGCAGATGGTGACTGCAGCCATGAAATTAAAAGACGCTTACTCCTTGGAAGAAAAGTTATGACCAACCTGGATAGTATATTCAAAAGCAGAGACATTACTTTGCCGACTAAGGTCCGCCTAGTCAAGGCTATGGTTTTTCCTGTGGTCATGTATGGATGTGAAAGTTGGACTGTGAAGAAAGCTGAG
>SJYX01006174.1:180948-249417 GCA_006410675.1 Oreotragus oreotragus
CCACCTCATGCGAAGAGTTGACTCACTGGAAAAGACTTTGATGCTGGGAGGGATTGGGGGCAGGAGGAGAAGGGGACGACCGAGGATGAGATGGCTGGATGGCATCACGGACTCGATGGATGTGAGTCTGAGTGAACTCTGGGAGATGGTGATGGACAGGGAGGCCTGGTGTGCTGTGATTCATGGGGTCGCAAAGAGTCGAACATGACTGAGCGACTGAACTGAATATTCATCATCCTGCTGTTACCTAATGCCACATTTATTTAAAGAGCAAATATCTCCAACTCCAGGTGAGGACCACAGCTGATCTCCTTTGCAACTAGGATGTGAGTCAGGATAGGCCGATGAAACTAGCAGAAATAGGGATGATATTAGGTGACAGGAAGCATGGCCTTTCTTTCTTCTACCTGAAAAGGGATATGATGTCTGGAATTCAGTAGCCATTTTGCAACCATGTGGAAGAAAAGAGGGAAGTCTATGAAAGCATTGACCGTAATATGGCTGAGGTCCTTAACCAAAGTTAACAAACTGTAGACAAGGTGCTAAATTAGAAAGATAAACTTCTATTTGTTTAAGGTGTTATAGTTGGGATTTTATTATTAATATTTGCTGCCAAATGCATTTCTGAAGAATATAAACACTTCCTATCTTCTTACAAAGTGAAACATTAGATAAAGTACTTTTATACATAATGAAGATGAAATAGATGCTAAAAACAGCCAAAGTAAAAAAGAGAAGCCAAGGAAACCAAAGATTTATGAACAGTAATCTAAAACTTGCTGATGTGACAAGCCACCAACAAAATTCCTTGAGAGCAGATGCATTAGTTCAGAAATTCTATTCCATGTTCATATCCATATCATTTATCACTTAAGCTGTCAAAGAAAAAATATTTTAAAAATATATTTATTTTATGCTAATGAAGTGGACACCAAGCAATAATTATAGTACACTTGTGTGCATGCATGCCAAGCTGCTTCAGTTATCTCCAACTCTTTGCCACCCCGTGGACTCTGGCCCATCAGGCTCTCCCCTCCATGGTGTTCTCCAGGCAAGAATACTGGAGTGGGTTGCCATGCCCTCCTGCAGGATCTTCTTGACCCAGGAATTGAACCCACAACTCCTATGTCTCCTGTATTGGCAGATGGGTTCCGTACCACTAGCACCACCTGGGAAGCCCCACAGTACCACTTAATATGTATGTGATACTAGTTAAGTGTTTCCAATGCAATGTCTCACTTCACCTTCAGATGATCCTAGAGGTAGGGTAAGTGAGCCACATTTCACAGATGGGCATCTGGGAAAACTGAGTCTTAGAAAGTAAATTACCTGTGTTCATTCACATAACTAATAAAAGATGCACCCTGAGTGAGCCCAGAGCCCAGAGTTCTTCGTAAGATGATGTTGCCTACTGAAGATGCACTTGTTTTGAACTACTTTACCAAGCTGGATATGGCATGGGAGCCAGACCCTAAGTTACAAAGGCTTAGACATGCATAAAAGAAAGGCACACATCCCCACAAATAAAGAAGGACCTTTAATCTGTGTCGCTCAAGCTGCTGTAGACACGCCACAATCCTGCATTCCAAAAGCACAGACACCATTTTAGCTGGATGTCAAAGGAGCATTAAGGCAAGGAGCTATCTGTCAGAATAAGGAGACACCTACTGTCAATTAAAGCACAATTAAAAACAGAAAAAGGGGAAATATACCCATTCTGTACACCAAAGGAGTCACTGATAATAGGCTCAAGTTTCTACCTTAACAGCAAACGCCAACCCAAGTGCTTCCACCTTTTCTCAGCAAAAATTTCTTTCATGCCATTCTGGCCACAGGGAACAGAACATTTTCACTGTGCTGAGGAACCAAGAAGAAGCGTCTTTGGGTCCCCACCAACTGTTTGGAGCCGTCAAGTCTGGCAGGCACATCAGAAAGGATCAAGTCAGGCTTGTCATAATTGCACCTTAATGACTTCACAAGCTGTAGGCCCCTCACCTGCTCCAAATGTCAAACAACAATCCCCAAAGAATGCTCAGATGCCAGAGCTATCTGCCCAGAGCCTTGACATAATTTACCTAACATGCCTGAAATGGGGTTTAAATGTGATCAGATTAAAGGCCCTAGTTCCTGGAAGATCTCTGCAAGAACCATCTTCAGATTCCTGGTGGCAGTATTCAGCCAGGGCCTCTGTCTAATCCACAGGGAGTTCTAGCTTGCAGAATGTCAGCAATAATTGGTCTTTTTTTCAGAGAATCTTAAGATCAATTTTTATCATCATGAGATGAGTTAGAGGCCACCATCATGAGATGAGTTAACACCACATACTGTTATCGGTGCTTTGTTATCTTACATGCATGTGGTTTCCTGGGAGTCTAACACAAGGCCCATATTGAACCTGAATCTTCACTTCAGCAGTTAAGGTTTTTGACGACTGCACAAAAATGTTCAAAGCTCTTTCGTCCACCTATGATTGCAAAGGTCCATGGTATTGAACCTAAGCAACAGTCGCTTGCATAGAAATGGTGATCTGGTTTGCAAGATCTTATTAAAAGAACAGACACTCAAGTATATGAAAAACAGCTTTCCACACAAAAGGATATTCAAAATGAAAAGATTGTATTTACATTTAACCTGATTCTAATGGCTGTGACGAGTTACCCATTACAGTATGTTTTCCCCATTCAAAGTACAGCTGCATCCCTGACACCTTCAAGGCTGTCCACACAGAAACGCAAAGCCTGCAGTGAACTGATCCGGTTCCACCGCCCAGCTCTGAGGCTCTGAGATGTGCCATCAGAGCACTTTAGGGGAGAAAGGTAAACCTCTTCAGAGGGGTTTTCCCAAGTTTTCTTGTCCATCCGAAAAATCATCTCCTTTTCAGAACCAGTATTTTTTGTTTTATATTTGTCTAATCACACCATTTAAATTAAACCACTGTCATAATCCCCTTCAGCACAACAAATTAACAATCTAGAGTCCAGCCCTAGAAACAACCAGGATTTTTAAAAAATGAGATCCTTCACTCTCTCCTCTCTTAGAAGACATCTATTTTATGCCAAGAGTTTATCAAACTCATTTTCATTACAAAATTCCCTATTTCCAGGGATTTGGGTTTTTATAAGTCAAATAAGTTTAAGCATTATCCCCTAACAGAAGGCGAGAACAGAACAGTTTACTACATATCTCCTGGGAATGTGTGCTGCCAAAAAGGGGAAAAAAACTATAAGGATAATATAAATGAAATCACCACCACTACAAAAATATTTAAATAACGTGTCAATGTGGACTCAAAAACCAGGTGTGATTTTTAGTGCTGTCTCAACCACCATCATATAGGAAATATACAATTCAAAGGGAAGTCCCAAACCAATACTTGATGATCGTTTTTTTTTAGGCTTTAAGCCTTTAGTATGAGAAATGCATTGACCAGCATTTTCTAATCTGCTAGTTCCATAAATATCAACATGCATTTCCAGGATAAAAGGAGTTGTGCAGCTACATAAATTGGGGCGAGGAGGGCTGCTCTATGCATGACAGGCGTGCAGCTAGCTGCCTAAACTAGCTGCTTAAAGATGGTCTCCCAAAGGTGTCCTCAATGAAAGTCGGAATTCCCACTTCCCCAAATTTTGATTCACTGAGTCTTTGGAGCCTAGGAGTTTGTGATTATGATTTCAGATTTGGGAACCACGGCTATAACGCAGGTTGCCGGTCCAGAGCGCACATCAAAAATTATACATTACAGGGCTTCCCTGGTGGCTCAGTAGTAAAGAATTCACCTGCCAGTGCAGGAGACATTTGTTTGATCCCTGATTCAGAGCCCTGAGTGCCGAGCCCACGTGCCTCAGCTACTGAAGCCCGGCGCCCTAGAGCCGTGCTCTGCAACAGGATGAAAGGGCGCACCCCGCCACCAGAGAAAAGCTCACGCAGCAGCAAAGACCCAGCAAGCCAAAAACAAACAAAATCATGTTAAAAAAATTAAAGGTCACAAAAACGCATGTGTAAGGAAACCCAGCGAACTCTCTTTAGCCCAATGTTTGCTAAACTCCTTTGACCAGGAAAACTCTTTCTGTCTTCCCTGTCCCCCTCCCTCATAACTATTAACGTTTTTCCACTGAATTAAACTCAGAAAACACTGATACAAGCAAATGCCCTGTTTTCATAATCTTCACATTTTCAGAATCTCATTATTTACATATATATATATATATATGAAAACATTAAATGACTTTCAGCAAAAGATTCGCATAAATGCTTCCAAACCCAAGGTGGGATATCAAGGCTGTCACATTACCTGTCTGTAGCTCTTTGTCTATTTCTAGAAATCTGGAAATACCAATATGGTATTTCCTCTCCTCCATGGGAAGTTATGTGAGTTGGACTTTGCAAAGTACTTTACAAAATATTTTCAAAGTAAAGGTAGATAATTTCTGTTAAAGAAAAAGCTTTCTAGCAGTGGCAGATAAGTTGGAATAACTTTCCCTCCAGTCACTCTAGGCCAGCTTTGATCACAGGTGGAAGCTTTCGTATTAAATAAATGCCAAGAGAAGAATAAAGACTATTAGAATCAAGCCTCCCTGATGGTTCAGTGGTAAAGAATCCACCTGCCAAGCAGGAGACACAGGTTCAATCCCTGGGTTGGAAAGATCCCGCAGAGGAGGAAATAGCAACTCACTCAAGTATTCTTGCCTAGAAAATCCCACGGACAGAGGAGCCTGGTGGGCTATGGTCCCTGGGGTAGCAAAAGAGTTGAACATGACTTAGCAGGAAACAATGACAAGGCTGAGGCCACTGAGGTAAAATAGCTCCCCAAGAGCAGTTGGTTAAAAGCGCTGACTGCATTTCTGACTTCGACCGGAGTATTTCCTTCCACCACGTTCCCTGTATCCTTTAATTCTAGCAGTCTGAAGACATGGAAAGCCTTCAGAAAGTTGTGAGCACTATAAAGCAGCATAAGGCCCTTCTAGTTAGTCTCATCTATATACTTACTAACAACCAGGGAGAAGGCACAGTCAACTGGGACAGACTTTACCTAACTGGGCAAAGAGAACGTGATACTTGCCAAACCTGTGAGCAGAGCTTGATTGACAATTGCCCAACAAAGACTCTCCCACTTCTCTCTAAATCACAAAGAACAAGCTCTTTCCCCAGGACCAGCTCTACCTCTTCCTGCAAGTCTATCCTGGCCTGGCCGGAATAGGGGATACCAGGCCACTTTCCTTTCCCATGCTAATACAGTTCAAACAACCAAATCCTTTGATTTCCCAGCAAAATTGCCTACCTGGGGTCACTCAGCAATAAAAAGGCATAACAAAACTACAACTAAAAAAAAATTAAACTTTATATCCTGCAAACAACAGAATATAACTAAATCCAGAAAGAGTGCCTGTGAGTCTCCATGTCCATGTTTGGAGGGAGTGGATGGAAGCGTTTTTAAAATGCATGTTTCTGGTTTTCTCATCCTTCATTTCTCCTTCATCCCCTCGCCCCACATCGCTCTTTCCTTCCTTCCTTCCTTTTCTCCCTCTTTCATCACTTCCTCCTTCCTCAGCATCGTCAGTCCTGAGGTCCCAATTCCTCCTCGGCCACCTCCTTTGTGACACAGCCAATACACTCCATATGTGGGAGGGTTGGCAAGGTGTCTGGTTAATCCCTTCTTTGCTCAAATCAAGCCACAGGTTTCCCATTTCCCAAGGCACCTGCCTCCAGAGTGGAGAAAGGGGAGGATGCGGGAAATCACTGCTAGAGAGCCACAGTGAGGTCACTACTGAACAGGGCATCAGCTCAGCACACCGCAGCACGGGTTCCCTCGGGCTTTCCTTAACCCAGTCAAAAAGAGTGTTGATCTAAAACCCAGTGAGTCCAAAGTGTGATCTAATCATTTTTTTCTTCAACACACAGAGAAGGTGGGCACCATGCAATTCTAGCTGTCAGCTTAATTTTGCAGTGATACTAGAAACAGATCAACAATTTGGTTGTGTCGTTTGCCTAGACTAACTGAAGCAGTCACATTAGGAAGTAGTCAGGAGGTGTGCACTCAGTCACTTCAGTTGTATCCGGCTCTGTGGGCCCACGGACTGTGGCCCGTCAGGCTCCTCTGTTCATGAAGTTCTCCAGGCAAGAAGACTGGAGTGGGTTGCCACGCCCTCCTCCAGGGGATCTTCCCAACCCAGGAATCAAACCGGCATCTCTTATGTCTCCTGCATTGGCGGGCAGGTTCCTAGACACTTGTGCCACCTGGGATGCCCACGTCAAGAGATAAATCAATTCAATGTATTAAGCATGGGTAACTGGCTGCTGCTACTGCTGCTAAGTCGCTTCAGTCGTGTCCGACTCTGTACGACCCCATAGATGGTAGCCCACCAGGCTCCCCCGTCCCTGGGATTCTCCAGGCAAGAACACTGGAGTGGGTTGCCATTTCCTTCTCCTGGGTAACTAGAGGCTTAGGACCCTGTATGCAAGACAGCAAAAGAGACACAGATGTGTAGAGCAGACTTTTGGACTCTGAGGGAGAGGGAGAGAGAGAGGGTGGGATGATTTGGGAGAATAGCATTGAAATATGTATACTATCATGTAAGAAACGAATCGCCAGTCTATGTTCGAGGCAGGATGCAGGATGCTTGGGGCTGGTGCATGGGGATGATCTGGAGGGATGATGTAGGGTGGGAGGTGGGAGGGGGGTTCATGTTTGGGAGTTCATGTACACCCGTGGCGGATTCATGTCAATGTATGCCAAATCCAATACAGTACTGTAAAGTAAAATAAAGTAAAAATAAAATAAAATAAAATAATTAGTTTATTTTTATCTCACGGACTGTGGCCCGTCAGGCTCCTCTGTTCATGAAGTTCTCCAGGCAAGAAGACTGGAGTGGGTTGCCACGCCCTCCTCCAGGGGATCTTCCCAACCCAGGAATCAAACCGGCATCTCTTATGTCTCCTGCATTGGCGGGCAGGTTCCTAGACACTTGTGCCACCTGGGATGCCCACGTCAAGAGATAAATCAATTCAATGTATTAAGCATGGGTAACTGGCTGCTGCTACTGCTGCTAAGTCGCTTCAGTCGTGTCCGACTCTGTACGACCCCATAGATGGTAGCCCACCAGGCTCCCCCGTCCCTGGGATTCTCCAGGCAAGAACACTGGAGTGGGTTGCCATTTCCTTCTCCTGGGTAACTAGAGGCTTAGGACCCTGTATGCAAGACAGCAAAAGAGACACAGATGTGTAGAGCAGACTTTTGGACTCTGAGGGAGAGGGAGAGAGAGAGGGTGGGATGATTTGGGAGAATAGCATTGAAATATGTATACTATCATGTAAGAAACGAATCGCCAGTCTATGTTCGAGGCAGGATGCAGGATGCTTGGGGCTGGTGCATGGGGATGATCTGGAGGGATGATGTAGGGTGGGAGGTGGGAGGGGGGTTCATGTTTGGGAGTTCATGTACACCCGTGGCGGATTCATGTCAATGTATGCCAAATCCAATACAGTACTGTAAAGTAAAATAAAGTAAAAATAAAATAAAATAAAATAATTAGTTTATTTTTATCAAATTAAAAAAAAAAGCATATTAAAAGGACCATTGTAAATAGAAAAACAGACATTTACATTGCTTTTATAAATCAAAGCAACTAATAAATATGCATTTTTATATACTTCTTCAGTGACCAACAGTTATACTACTGCCAACAAGCATGTTATCCTAGGTTGCAGCCTATGTCTGAGAACTGAAACCTCTCTCTTTCTTCTCAAAGAAACCTTCTCCACTTGCGGAGCTCCAAGAGGAGTGCCTTCTTTATGCTTCTTAAGGGATCTCTTCTTCCTATCCTTCTTTATATTCCTAATTCTGCTCTGTTCCAGGCATATCAGAGAGCTACAGACTCTACAGAGGCCTTTGGGGACCTCTCGGCCTAGCACTGTCCATTCGTTTTTACTTGGGAACACAATTCACTATAATGTTTCATCACTGGAAACCCCTTAGGAAATCTTTTATTCCTTTCATCCTTTTTACACAGTACATTAAGAAGGATTTAAAATAAAGCATTTCACTTGAGATCAATATATTATTAAAGATATTATCATAAAGTTCATTTAATACAATTTTAATTACATTCATTATGTGTGAAAACAAATTTCAGCTTTTCCTCCAGTTAATAAGAAGTGCTATTTCATATACTTTGAGTGTAAGAAAAATAATCATTTGTATACAATTTAAAGGATCACACACATGTTAACATGGATATTGAGGCTTAACTGCACTATATTGTGTCCAAAAAATTTTTTAAAATTAACTTTGTGATCTGATAGTTGAAATGTTTTCATCATATGCTTGACCTACTTTTTTGGGTAATTTTTATGAGCACACACATGTCAATAAATAACCACAGAGTGGATATAAATAATTTTTAATCAAAGTAAATGAAGCGCCATAGTGGATGGAGCAGGCACTGGGTCTTACATTTTTAGCACCTAGTATGCTATATAAGAACCCCAATCAACTCAGCTTGAAAATATGCTTAGAAGAATCTTAAGGTTATTAGCAGGATGATCATTTTTATGCTTCTGGTCAGCTTATTTGTATTTCAGCATCAATTTTCTTGTTTCCTATCTTCAACCAGAAGTTCATGAAGGTAAAAATTAAACTATATATGTGTACTAGTTAGCTATGTCTGTAATAATAAAATATCACAGGATGAGTGTCTTAAACCACAGAAATTTATTTCTCACTGTTCTGGAGGCTGACAAGACCAAGATCAAAGTGAAGGCGCTTTCAGTTCCTTGCAAGAACTCTCTTCCTAGCTTGCAGACAGCTACCACCCTCTCTCCCCGTCGTTATACGCAGAAAGCTCTGGTGTCACTTCTTGAAGGGCACCAGAACCTGGGGGATTAGGGTCTCACTCTTACAACCTCATTTAACCTTTCTCACCTCTTCATAGAGCCCATCTCCACAAATGGCCACACTGGGGCTACGACTTCAACATACAAATTGAGGTGGACACACAAATGTTCAGTCCCTAACAGGATGTTGAAGAGTAAAAACAAGTCAGGTACATATAATGGTCAAAGCATCAGCCTTGCAGTCAAGTGCGTAAGTTCTGAGCACCGTCGTCTGACCGAGGGCTGCACGTGTGCCCAGGAAACGTCCCAGCGGCTGCACCTGGAAGGGAAAGGCCTCGTGAAGGAGTCGGGGAAGATGAGCCAACTGCCTGGGTCGGGACAGGAGCCGGCTGTGCGGTCTGGCGGGCACCGCCGCTGGAAACCAGCGGAGGAACGGACAACGCACGGGCCCCACGTGCAGCTCCAAACTCTGGGGTCGTCACTTTCGACTCCCTGGAGAAGTTCTGCACACTCTGCAGGACAAGATTAGTGGGCCCTGGTGGTGGTGGTGGCGTCACCAAGTCGTGTCTGACTCTTGAGACTCCACGGAATGTAGCCTGCCAGGCTCCTCTGTCCATGGGGTTTCCCAGGCAAAACTACTGCAGTGCCGTTCCCTTCTCCAGAGGAACTTCCTGACCCAGGGATCGAACCCATGTCTCCTGCATTGCAGGTGGATTCTTTACCGCCGAGCCACCTGGGAAGCCCTTTAATGGGCCCTACTCATCGACTCAGTCTCCAAAACTCCCACTAAGAAACTGAGTTAAGATGAAGGAAATAAAACTTTCCCCTTTAAACACAACATCTTCCCTTTAGAATACACATTACTTCTTGTTTCTTCTCAAAGCCTAATCACTAAAGAAATCCAGTTTATTTTGCTACTATCACGAGGTTGTTAAAGCAGATACATCAGTATGTTAGAGGAATATGCACCAACATTGGAGGAAACATTTCCCAAGGCTCTTCGCCCAAATTTTATAAAGTAATAAATAAAATAAGTTGATTCAAATTGAGTATCCAAATATACACCTTTCCTTCATTTATGGCTCATGAGACAGATTGATAAATACAGTTCGATTGCAATACATATCACATGTCCTGAGCAGTAGCTATAAAAGAAAATATCATTAAAGAGATTTCCATCTCCAAGAAAATACAGCCTATACTCCTACCAAAGAATCCCAATAAATCACTAGAGCTTAAGCAAATAAAGTGTAATCATATTTTTTTCAATAAAACTCAGCTGGTTTCCAACTGTACAAATTCCACAATGGTGGACAATCTGTTTTTGAAATTATGTTTCTTTAACCAAAGTTAAGCTTTTTTCCCAAGATAATAGGCATTTGAGAGTTCCTATGACTTTAAGTGGGCAAGTTTGAGAATCCTAAGTTATTTCAGTTCCTATCTGACTTCTGAACAAAAATGGAAAGTTTCCTCTAAATACACACAAAACAAGAGACACAGGTGGTGATTTGTATTTATCAACATGTATTAGCTCACACTACAGTGACTACTAATCAGTGTAAATGCTATATTTTGTTTAAATAGTCTCTAACTTTCCTCATTGTTACTACTCAAATGCACTGCACTATAATTCTTAATTGGGTGAAAATGCAGCCTGCCAGAATAAAATATTCTTACTTTGGGACAAGACTACAACTCTTATTCCCAAACTTTACAGAAATCATTGAAAATGGTGACCGCACGTACCCCACAACTTTTCACTGGTAAATAAAAAGTTTTAGATGAAAAGAAAAGAAACATCATGGAATCAAAGTTTTTGGTTTTTTTTTTTTTCTTTGAAGACACATAGATATTCCATTAGTGGCCATAGATTGTCAAGATTATGTTTCTTTCAGATATTTTTTAAAAATTAAAGAGATCTAATAGATAAGCTAAAGAAGTCAGACAAAAACTCTTCATTCCCATCTTCCCTCAAGAGTCAATTAGTTGAAGGCCTTAGAAATAGAACAATGAATGAATTCTTTGCAGCAGCAAATTACAGAAGCCCTTACCTTTTAGTCAGAGTAACTGACAGATAACCAGCAGAATGGACTCAGCAGGCATGCCTGCAGCACACATTTCTCAGCAGACTGTTTCTGCAGCCCCCAAAGAATTGTGCATAAAAACTCTAGCCTGCCTGCTCCATCCTTCACTGTCTGAGATACCCACTCGCTACCACGGTAACAAGAAAGGGTCGAACTAAGCAGCAACCTCAGTTTCTTAAGGACCTTTGTCCTGGAAAAAAAGAAGGGAAAAGAGCAAGAGCTGGGAAGAGGGAAAAATGGAGATGAACAGAGTAATGACTTTCATGAAGGTGAAGAGGTGTTTGCCATAAACTAAATGCACAGCAACCAGCTTTCGAAGCCTGAATGGCTTTGCCTGCAAGTTCCTGAAAGAATCTGCCCCTTACCTCTGCCTCTTAAGAGAAGAAAAGTGTGTGTATGTGTGTGTGAGAGAGAGAGTGTGTGTGTGCGTGTGTGCACACTAGCAAGTGCATGCCAGTGCTTGGATGCCTGAACAAGGAAGGGGGAGATGACTGAAGGGATGCGGGGGAGAGGAGGGGGAGAGCTAGGATGTGACCCACATATGGAATGAGCCTTAGAACAATGAGAGCAGGCCAGCCAAACCAGTGCACTCTGGGGCAGCAGTTTTCAAAACAAGGCTTCACAGCTTTGCAGGAAAGGGGGGTGTGGGGAAACACAACACAAACCAGCTAATTGAAAGAAGCAACTGGATACACAATGCGCTGTCCCGACCACAGCAAACTGGGACGGGGCAGGCTCCTGGATTCATTTTTCTGCAGCCTGTGGGTTATTTCCCCTTCTCACTAGAAAGCTTTCAGTCCCGAGGGTTTAGAATTCCAGAGGACCCAATTAACACCACACTTGGCTAGCTTCTGGGATGATCAATATGAAATAAGCTGCCTTTTAGCATCTCCATAAAGTAACACAGCCCGGAAACTGGGTCTGCTGCATTTTTTATTTCCTTTGTAGAGTGACAGCCAAATTGGGGACAGTGGAGGGGGGTTCAGAGGGGGAGCCACACACGTATCAGGCAGTAAGTAAAAACAGAAAGGGTGTGATAAGTTTGTTGGACATATTTAAGAACCTTAACTCTAATAGAGCTTTTTGGCCAATGAAATCATCTCTGCTGTATCCTCAGGTCTTTGAAGACTGCAGACTGTTACACATGCAAAGTTTTCTGAACTTTGACTCACAAAGGACTCTCATGATTACTGGCTTCTTCATGGCAGAATTCCAGTGTTCTCTCAAATGATTCATTCATACACATTTTAGAGGACCTGACTTGGTTCCCTCAATACTCTTCATAGCAAGCCTTCCTTAGAAATAGTATTCTTTCTGGTTCTGACTCATCTGATTATCAAACAGCTGATTTTTTCCAAAGCCCAAAGATAAAACATCAAAACCAAAACTGCTAAAGACAAGTCTTCTACTCTGCTGGTGAGAATGTAAGCTGGTGCAGCCACCATGGAGAACAGTGTGAAGATTTCTTTGAAAACTAAAAATAGAGCTACCATATGATCCAACAATCCCACTCCTGGGCATATATCTGGAGAAAAACATACTTTGAAAAGATGCAAGTACTCTAAATAGATACGTTGCAGCACTATTTGTAATAGCCAAGACATAGAAGCAACCTACATATCCATTGACAGATGAACAGGTAAAGGAGATGTGGTACATTTATACAATGGAGTATTACTCAGACATAAAAAAGAATGAAATGCCATTTGCAGCAACATGGATGGACCTAGAGATTATCATAGAGAAGGAAAACCAAACATCATATGACACCATTTATCTATGGAGCTAAAATATGACACAAAGGAACTTATTTAAGAAAAAGTAACAGTTTCACAGTCATAGAAAACAAACTTAAGGTCACCAAAGGGGAATGGGGTTGGGGAGGGGTAAATTAGGAGTGCAGGACTAGAAGATACAAACTGTTATATATAAAATAATCAACAATGTCCTACTGTAGAGCAGAGGGAACTATATTCAATATCCTGTAATAAACCATAATAGAAAATAATATGAAAAAGAAATATATATATAAATTAAACAGACTCACTTTGTTATATATATATATATATCAGAAATTAGCACAGCATTGAAAACTATTCTTCAATTAAAAATTGCTAGATATAAAAATAGAAACCATTGTCAATGAGGGTTCCAACACATCAGCTCTTCACTTAGTAATATTTGACTTCTAGCACAACTAGTTTAATTTGTAATTTCAAATTCTTTCTGCCTTCTGTCCTTTGCTTACTCTGAAAACACAAATATTTAACCAACCCATGAGAGAAAGAGAGGGTATAGCAGTAAAACGTTCTGAAAATACACCACACACACACACACACACTCCCCAACTGTAAAGTTCAGGAGAGAAGGCAACTTCAAAATAAGTACCTGTGTCTTGTGTTACAATTCTAATCTTCTGATTTCAGAAGTGTGTGACCAGAAAGATAAACTGTCCATGGTAAACTCAGGGTTAGAATACCTAGGTTTATGCTGCTGCTGCAGCTGCTGCTGCTGCTGCTGCTAAGTCACTTCAGTCGTGTCCGACTCTGTGCGACCCCCTAGACAGCAGCCCACCAGGCTTCCCCGTCCCTGGGATTCTCCAGGCAAGAACACTGGAGTGGGTTGCCATTTCCTTCTCCAATGCATGAAAGAGAAAAGTGAAAGTGAAGTCGCTCAGTCGTGTCCGACTCTTAGTGACCCCATGGACTGCAGCCTACCAGCCTCCTCCGTCCATGGGATTTTCCAGGCAAAAGTACTGGAGTGGGGTGCCACTGCCTTCTCCACCTAGGTTTATACTCAGCTTTAAAAAAATATCACTCTGATAAAACCGCTAAAGATCATATTTCCATAAGACTAAGTTAAATTTAAAATGTTCATAGAGAAGAGATCATTAGTTCCCATGTGTTGCAGAAGGTCTTAAAGAGTTAAATCACAGAATATGAAAACCTGTGCTTAAATGTTTTTTAGGCAATGACACCAGCTGAGGAGGGAAATAAAATTAGTAAGTGGCAGGAATGAGGAGCTGTCAACACCAGTCCCTAACTCAGGCTCCTTGGCTTGATCCTATGTTTCATTTAACACAGACTTCTACATGCGGATGATTGGCCTCTTCCTGTGAGGTCTGGTACTTGAAAATCTGGGCTGTGAGCGTATCTGAGAGACATGATGAGATGGGATGAGCTGACGGCCGGGCTGGGGGTGGGATTTACAAGCATCAGCTGTGCCTCCAAGTCAATTCACGGCACGTTGCTTCTCAGGGTCCCAAGTGTGCTCCTCCAGGCAGTGACCTTTCGGATGCTGCAAAGCTGATCTTCCGACCAAAGGTGACTGCTGACAAGGGTGCTTTTTATTTGTATTTGCTGTTATTTGATTCTAACTTTGCCCACTCGAATAGTGAACCAAACCCAGTGAAGGAAAACTTTTAAATACTTGATCCAGCTTCCACTTGATGTTGTTTTCTTCTCGGCTGCTCTGAAATGTGAGTTGGGATGTAAATGGACTGTATCATCTGGGGTGAGGCTGCCTCAGGCAAAATAATTCCCAGGAAGCAGGAATATTTCAGGTATTGTGTGGCCTGTTACACCATGTGCAGGACCCTCTTTAAGAAACAAATATAAAACTATGAGTTCAAAAGTGTCACTCAAGAGAGAAGCGATATATATACAAAATTATGGCTGATTTGAATTGTTGTATGGCAGAAACCAATACAACATTGTAAAGCAATTGTCCCCCAAATTTAAAAAAAATTAAAGATATCATGCAAAAAACAGTTTTAATAAATTAAACAAAAAAATAAGTCAGAGGTTTTCCGAAGAGGTCCCTAAGAGTGCAGGGTTCTAAAGCTAAAGCTATTATCATTGGGATCTCACTTAAAAACAGCCCAAGGGTGGGAAGACTCAGGTACCTGGGTGGAAAAACCCGGACCAGCCCTCCTCTCTTCAGCAGAACTTTGAGTATCCTCTCTTATTGGTGATGGTGAGAGGAGACAGCAACCTTGAGAAGCTAAAAAATGTAGTCTGAATATTCAAGTAAGATTATAACAGCAAAGGGGCATTTGCATGTGCTTTAATTTTCTTAGAAGAGGGTCTAGGTATATACAGAGACAGGATATGAAGGAATCAATGAATCCATTAGCTCAATGAAGCTTAATGTCTCCTAAAAAAAGAAAAATTTAGTTTTTTTAAATTTCAAATTTATAAAACAGTTGAAAAACTAGCACAAAGTGTTCCCATATACCTGTTACTTACACACACACACACACACACACACACACACACACACACACATATAATATCACCTCTCTGGACCACCTGAATTTTGGATGATGGGAAATCTCTGAAGCCTTTGCTTTCAACATTCTGTTGGCATTTCAATATTTTTCAGCAGAGAAGGAGAGGGTACAAGATGCAACAAAAGGACAGAGAAATGCCAACAGTTTCCCATTAGAAACAGAGGCTTACAATGAGAGAACTTTGAAACAAATGGACAACTTTTCCTACGAAGGTCTAGCAAGCAAACTTAGCCAATATGCCCCATTTATGTCCTTTTTCCGGTCCAGAGTTGAACTCTGAAACTCACACTGCATTTGGTTGTCATGCCTGGGTTGGCCTGACCCATTTAAAAGATTATTCCCACCTAGCATATGTGCCCACCCTGCCAAAAAGACCCACAGAATGGCCACGTGTGACACCTCACGTCTCCTGCCCACAGCTCCCCACCCACCACGGATCCCCACATCTGTGCAACGTCCAGGGTGTGCCTCGACCTACCTCCTGCAGCTCTGTGAATGATTGGGCTTCTCTGAGTTCTGGACGAAGTCGTCCCCTTTCATTCTTCAAATAATGCCCGTGCAGAACCGGCCAGATCTCATCTTTCTGACCCGGGTGTGTCCTGATCAGAGACAGGAGCCAGATACTCGCTCTCTTTGCCCCTCCACGTCTACAAACAATTGAGAGACAGCCACAGTGCTGATTGACCTGACTGGCTTTTAGACTGAAACTTCATCATCCAGACTACACACACATAGAAGAAAACTCAGCCAAGAGGAAATTCTGTGAGAGCAAGACTAGGTGGTCAAGGCCAAAACTGGCGCGCCTTCTCACCCCGTGTATGCGTCTTCTCATTCTCTCTCCCGACACCTCTACAGGAGACATACAGGCCCTGAGGTTTGGGCCTATACTAAACCCCCTCAGAAAGACCAAGGAGGGGCCTGAGAAGTAATTGCTTTCCAGAAAAAGTACTCTGTCACTGACAGGTAGACCCAAGAGGGACCCTGATTCATCCCCAGAAAGAAAGGTGGAGGTCAGCAAAGAAGTTAGCCAGCCCCCTTCTGAGCCCCCATGGAGATCTGTACTATGGCTCACTCCTCAAGCTGAAGGGCCAGAAGACCACCTGGAGAGGATTAAGGAGGGAAAAGTCTTCCGAGGCAAAGGTGAGAGAATGCCTTGAAAACCACATCACAGAGCTCCCTTACTTTTTAGGTACACATTCTGCAAACCTTTAAAATCAATAGAACACCAAACAGTATGTCATCAAACCCTATGGAATCTCCATCAAAACCTCTCCATAACCATGCAACTGCTAAAACAAGCTTCTATATGGATTATATTTAATAGGATGGGAAACCCTCTAAATTACATTTTAATGGGCTGTCAAAACTTTCTCTAGGTTTTCAGCACCAGGTGCTAAATTTTCATCCAACATGAAATGATTATGTGATGAGGGGAAGCCAGTCCACCCCCAGCTATGATATCATGGTTTCTCTGACTATTCATCTCAAGAAACAAATCTTTCATAAGGAGGCAAAATTAAAGAGCTAGTTCAGCACCTAGGCTCTGTTACTGGAATTCTAAGCTAAACCATACAAATATTGTTCTGAAATCCATTTATATGGTGAGAATTTCAAAGACCGTCTAGACACTATAAGAGCATATCACAGAAGCAATGCCTACCACTTGGTTAAAATTCTTCAGGGCCTAAGGTGGTTCAGACTGTGAGTCCCTTTAACTGACTATGTTAGTAAAGTATTCCAATGGCACTTTTAAGAGCTGGAAAACTAAACACTCTCAGATGTGAACCTTTGGAAATCAGTCACAAGATACAACCATGTGGGCTGGTGCATGAGACAGATCTCTATTCAAAAAATGGGCAAATAACCCCATTACCACACAATTAAAAGAGGGAAAATGGAAGCAAAAACAACACAACAGAATTTTAAAACTATCACCAATCCTAATTTTAAAATAAATTTTATCTACAAAGTAGTAAATAAATTCCTTGTGAAACTGATTTTCATGTAAAGGGGAATCCATGCATTAAGCCGGGTGGTCCTAATGGTAAAGAACCCACCTGACCCAAGAGAAGTGGGTTCCCGATCCCCGAGTGGGGAAGATCCCCTGGAGAAGGGAATGGCAACCCGCCCCAGTGTTCTTGCCTGGAGAATTCCATGAAGAGAGGAGGCTGGCCGGCTACAGTCCATGAAGTCACAGAGTCGGACACCACTGAGCAACTAATACTTTTGCACATTAAGAATCAGCACAAACTTAAAATTATACAGGGGATCTCAGTTCTTCTCAGTAACTGGGATGCACCAAGCATCCGTGAACAAATGACACTCTGGTAGAAGCTAAACATCTCTGATCCAAATTGCAAACATCCCGGAGAGGTCAGCACCCCTGTGACTCACACCCTATTTCTCCAGAAGCACCCACTCCATTCACTAGCTGTTGCATGAAAATAGAAGACGACAAACCCTGAATTTCTGCTTATTTCCACCCATGTTATTAAGTAAATACCATTTTTCTGAATAAAATTAAACTAAACACACATACACGAAACGACTTCTTCCTTTTTTTCAAAATCTTATTAACATAACCCTGCCAGAAAATTAATCAACACAATTGTTAAATGATTAATAAAAATAGTGATTATACTAATACATTCTAACTTGAGACTATTTCTCATTCAGAATCAATCTATGAGTTCTGTTTGGATTTTCCTGCCAGCCTGAGAAAAAAATGTTTATAAATGGAGAGACTGTTTGTAAATGCAGTGCCTTCTGTGCTACTGGAGAAGCTAGCTAACAGTCCACAAAGTGGGGATTTCTACCCGTTGGTATTAGCAAACTTTTCTTCTTTTCCCTAAATTAAATTCAATATATATATAAATGGCACTGAGCCTGAAAGAAAAAGTAAGAAAATAAAACAGTCTTTTCAGTAACCACCCTTACTTGGGAAAAGGTTAGATAGATAAATACAATTTACATCTACACAATGAACTGCCAGAGTTTTTCAGCTGATTAAATGCTACTCTAGTTCATTATAAGGTCATGCTGCAGACAAAGGCCAATTTTTTTCCTTAGAATCTCAGTTTCTGTGACATGAAACCAGCAGGAGGTTTGAATATTATCCCATAGTATTTTTTTTCATTTATTTATTTTTAATTAGAGGATAATTACTATATTGTGATGGTTTCTGCCATACGCCAACATGAATCGGTCATAGGTACACAGATGTCCTCTCCCTCTTGAACCTCCCTCCCAACTCTCACCCCATCCCACTGCTCTAGATTTTCACCAAGCACCGGGATTCGAGCGCCCCGCGTCATGCAGCACATTCCCCCTGGCTATCTGTTTTACAGATGGCAATAGATATGTTCCAGTATTACTCTCTCAACTCGTCCCACCCTCTCCTTCCCCTGATGTGTCCACAAGTATCTTCTTTACATCTGTGTCTCCACTGCTGCCCTGAAAATAGGTCCATTAGTACCATCTTTCTAGATTCCATATATTAATGTATCGATATTTGTTTTTCTCTTTCTGCTTTACTTCACTCCATGTAATGGGCCCTAGGTCACCCACCTCATTAGAACTGACTGAAATGTGTTCCATTTTATGGCTGAGTAATATTCCATCGTGTATATGTACCAGCACTTTATCTATTCATCTGTCTATGGACAACTAGGTTGCTTCCATATTCTAGACATTGTAAATAGTGCTACAGTGAACACTGGGACGCATGTGTCTTTTTCAATTATGGTTTCCTTAGCGTATCGGCCCACAGTGGGGTAGTCGGGTCATATGGTAGTTTTAAAGGAATTTTCATACTGTTCTCCATAGCGGCTGCATCAATTTACATTCCCAGCAACAGTGCAAGAGGGTTCCCTTTTCTTTGCACTCTCTCCAGAATTTACTGTTTGTAGATTTTTTTTGATGATGGCCATTCTGACTGGTGTGAGGTGATACTTCATGGTAGTTTTGATTTACATTTCTCTGATAATAAGTGATGCTGGGCAGCTTTTTCATGTGTTTATTACCATCTGTATGTCTTGTTCAGAGAAATGTCTTTTTAATTCTTTTAATTATTCCTTTAATTTTTATCCAATAGTATTTTAAAGCTCATGGAAAATTATTTTCATCTTTCTTAGTCTCTACTTCTTAAGCTAATGATCATTAACAAGAAATAAGGTAACGGCACTCTCTTATGGGGAGATGGTTATATATACGGTTGATCCCTGAACAAACATGGGTTTGAACTGCCTGGGTCCACTTATACATTATTTTTCAGGAAGGCCAGAGGGTCAACTGTGCATATTCTTGCATGTATGTGGGTGTGTGCACACACGTGCAGATCTTCATCCCTAAAGCAGAGATTATAGGAGTTAATACCCTGACATTTCATTAGGACATGACAGTGGAATTCTAGAAGGTTCTGAAGAGTTAGGCTGTACCCTGAATTATTCAAGGCTTCTATGGATCTGTTAGAAAGAGGTGGGGGATGTAACTTAATGTAAAACACACACACACCTAATATAAGGCATACAAAGATGCTCCAGGTATGACATCTGACACTTCAATCATTCTGATGCCCACGCTCCCCTGTAATAACTGTAGGAAATTACAAGCTCACTTGGAGCAGAGGAACAATAATAACAGCTTAACTGGCTGTTCTGTGTCCCAAGGCTGAGAACAGTAGGTATAACTGTCTCCACTGGAGAGAGTGATGGACTGGCCATCCAGCAAAGCTAGTTCCACACCCTTTACCCCACTGCCCGCCTTCAGACTATGAAGAAGAGGGTGGTTAAGGCAAGGGTGACTAGCTGGCCCAGAACTGGGGCATTCCCTGTCTATTCTGCTTTTTATCTTACTGAAAAAAGCAGATTCTGTCGGGGGGAGGGGGAGGGGTGTGCACGCAGCCACTCCAACCCAAATGGGCGAGGCTCCATGCATACAGGACACTGGAGTGGTTGGAACCCTAGGATTTCCTGGTCACAGGTTTATCCCCCATGGTGCTCTCTCCTTTGCCATCCTCTCCTCTTCCTTCAACTCCATGAATTTATTTTCCTCTGGAACAGTATTTAAAGAAAGAAGAAAAAAAATTACCACTGTCCCGACAGTAAAGCATCTGCCTACAATGTGGAAGACCCGGTTTCAATCCCTGGGTGGGGACGATCCCCTGGAGAAGGAAATGGCCACCCACTCCAGTACTCTTGTCTGGAAAATCCCATAGACGGAGGAGCCTGGTGGGCTACAGTCCGTGGGGTCGCAAAGAGTCGGACACAACTGAGTGACTTCACTTTCACTTTCTTTTCTCACGAATGTAACTCACATATCAGGGTGGGCAGCTGACTTGATGGAGACAGACAGCTGAAAAAGACAAAAGAGATGAGACCAAACCCCGATCCTGGGAAGCCAGGCCCCAAAAGCACGTGAGTGGAGGATCCAGGACCCCATGAATGTCTGTGCAGCACCTGCTGAAGACAAGCCCTGAAAAGTCAGCAGCCTAGAGCCAAATGTAGTCATGGATAATATGCCATCCTGCCGTGTTTATCTTCAAGGTACCAGAAAATTCCAGCCAGCCCAGTGAAAGAAGAAAGCACTGAAAATCTATTGTGAGCTCGTTGTTAAATAATAAAAATGTATGTTGGACCAAAAATGCAAACTAAGTAAAATGGGAACGAAATGCCCTCCGTGGATTAGGCAAATACATGATGAAGGCTCTCCACACTGTTCGAGGTGAGAGTGATCTGCCAGTGAATAAGACACACCACATCCCCAATCTTAGCTTCAGTTAGGAGCAACAAACGTAAGCAATCAAGGACAAGGACCTACTGTATAGCACAGGGAAATCTACTCAATAACTTATAACAACCTATAATGGAAAAGAATCTGAAAATGATGGTTAGATAGCATCACCAACTCAATGGATGTGAGCGTGGGCAAACTCCGGGAGATGGTGAAGGACAGGGAAGCCTGGTATACTGCAGTCCATAGGGTCGCAAAGTTGAACACGACTTAGTGACTGACAACATATACATATGTGTGTGTGTGTGTACACAATCACTTTGCTACACACCTGAAGCTAACACGTCACCTATTCTTACTGGAGCTGATTATACAGAGTGAAGTAAGCCAGAAAGAAAAACAC
The DNA here is from genome assembly GCA_006410675.1 of Oreotragus oreotragus. Lineage (NCBI taxonomy): Eukaryota > Metazoa > Chordata > Mammalia > Artiodactyla > Bovidae > Oreotragus > Oreotragus oreotragus. The sequence goes on from SJYX01006174.1 coordinate 202,286, forward strand.
CAATACAGTATACTAACACATATATACAGAATTTAGAAAAATGGTAATGATGACCCTATATGCGAGACAGCAAAAGAGACACAGATGTGTAGAGTGGACTTTTGGACTCTGAGGGAGAGGGAGAGGGTGGGATGATTTGGGAAAATGGCTTTGAAACATGTATACTATCATGTAAGAAACGAATCGCCAGTTTATGTTCGATGCAGGATGCAGGATGTTTGGGGCTGGTGCACGGGGATGATCTGGAGAGATGATGTGTGGTGGGAGGGGGGTTCATGTTTGGGAGCTCATGTACACCCGTGGCAGATTCATGTCAATGTATGCCAAAACCAATACAGTATTGTAAAGTAAAATAAAGTAAAAATTAAAAAAAAAGATAAAAAATAAAATAAAATTAAAATAATTATTTTTAAAAAGTAGTAACTTAGAATGAAAAAATAAAAAAGCAATTGCAAAATAATTTCACAGAGTGATGCCTGCTACAAAGACAACACACCTTAACAAAGTGATAAAGAGAAACCTGGATGAAAGGAAGGGTCTGTTTTAGAGAAGAGGGCCTCTAAAAGGTCAGGAGAGGCCTCTCTGAGACCAAGTCATCAGTTCAGAGATCTGGGCCAAACACATCATGGACAGCGAGGACATGATGACAAAGGCCCGCCGTCATGGTGGGCCTGCATGCCTGTGAACTTTCATTAAGCTCCTACTCTTCACCACAGTGAACTCGACAAAGCCCTTGCCTTTGAAGGCCCCATGGTGCAGTGGGGGAGACCCAGAGACACAATAAGTGTACCCCAAACTGCCACCCGAACCCCAGTGGGAAAAGTCCATGAACATTTCTAAAAAGTGACCTTCGACCATGACCTTGACTGAAGAACTGGATTTTGCCACCAGACCTGCTAGAAACAACATTCTGGGCCCAGGAAATACGATGTGGGAAAGAACAGTGGCCTGGGAATGCATGACATGTCTATCAATGACGTCTGCATCCTGCAAAGATTACTCTTATGGCACGGAAGCACTTAATTGTTCTATCCCCGCTTGCCAGAATGCACATTCTTCAACAGCAAACGTACTCATTTTGTTTTGTTTTTTTTTTTTTTTTAATTTTATTTTTTTTGTATTTATTTATTTTTTTACACGAACTATCCTCTGGCACTCTGCACTGGATGAAGAGTAAAAAGATAGGTTCATGGCAGTTTGTGAAGGTTGAAAGGTGAAGGCTAGAGAGAGCTGAACTTCTTTCTGCAGGTATGGGGGCCATTAAAGGTTTTGCAATTCACAAGAAAACCGCAAGGATGACAGCCGTGAGCTTAACCTACCAGTGAACTCAGAAACCTGCCCTTATAAAGCCTATACTGGTCGTGCTGACAGGGTGCTGCTGATGTTGTTTAAATGAAGATATGGCTTTTTGTGTCCTTCACTGAAGAGACATATATTAATTACAGTGCTTTTCAAGGCATGAAACAAGGTTTTAAAAGCTTGATAATCTCTTCTACTAAAAGTTTCCTGCTGTGATTGTCAAACCTAAGTCTTCACCCCTTCCCTGGGAACCACCCCTCTGCCATCACCTGGCTCACACGAATCAGTCAACCCACATGTACTTATCATCTTCCTCCTCTATGCACAGCAAGGAGCATCATGTGAGAGGACATCCTTCACACGTCAGAACTGTAAAGTAGCCTTAACAGCCTTGGAATAGAGGAAGAAAGTTTATGGCATGTTTCCTCCTACTATCCTTGATTATCCTTTCCTCCTACTTGATTATCAATCCAACTCTTTCATCTCACCTTACAGATCTAGTCCAACTCAGGTAACTTGGTTGGTTCCTGGAAGAGTTCAAATGTCCACTTGGGTTTCCCAGCTTCACATCATCAAGGGATCATGCCTTGTCCTTCTTAGGTACGTCGAAGGTTGACTAACACAAGGGCACAGAACTTAAAAGCTCAGTGTATTTCCTCAGATTAATTAATACACCCTATAGGGGCTTAGTTGCTCAGTCGTGGACTGTAACCTCCTAGGCTCCTCTGTTCATGGGATTTCCCAGACAAGAATACTGGAGTGGGTTGCCATTCCCTTCTGCAGGGGATCTTCCCAACCCAAGGATTGAACACGTGTCTCCTGCCTTACAGGTGGATTCTTCACTGTCTGAGTCAGCAGGGAAGCCCTCTGCCCCACCCTAATACATCCTATGCCCCACCATTATAACAACTCTCATGTCTGTGCCCAGCATACCTCTTCAATCTCTATTCCCTTTTCAGATGTCAGGGCATCAGGCTCATGAAAGTCCTAAAGCCATAGAGAGGTGGCTCCCTATGGCATAACTCTGTTCACCAGCAGGAACTCTGGCATGGCAACACACGCAACATTTGGCCAACCAGAAATAACCCAAATGTGGCCACACACCTTTGAGCATACAAGGCACTACGATTAGATAAGTGTCTGAAGTTCAGTACAAATGAGGCAGACATGGGCAAAGACCAGCTGATAAAATAGATCCGTTCCCAAGAGACCCATCCTAATCATGCAAAGGCATCAGGGAGTTCCACTGATCAGGTTCAGGTTCAAACTAGACATCCTAAGTTTCCCAATCTCACTCATTCCCTGACAAGTTCAATAATCTGTTGGGATGAAAATCTTTAGCTATTTAGTCTGCACGGAGTTGCCTGACTTAGAGATAAAAATTAAAAAGGAACTTAGTGATTATCTTTAATAGTACAATGGATTATCACAGCAAAATAATGCAAGGGTAGTTGTCCAGATCAAAGATGTTGAACCAAATTCAGGTCATCAGAGAAAACGTGAAACTTCAATAAGTATGATGAATGTCTCTTCCACTTATGCTAGCAGTTTTAATTCAAATTACTTGTTAATGATCTACTATCACCTCATTCTACAAAACACTAGTTTGGAAATCAGAAGTTAAGATGCATAAAGGAGATATCATCATACACAGAGAAACCAGAAACCCAACAAGAGAGAGGGAAACAACTGCTCTCGAAAGGAATGGGACCCATGGGAAAACACATCTTCGAAGTAAACTAACACATGAAGAACTTTTTCTTCCACAGTTCTGCACGTTTCCATTTACTATGCACAGAATCATTTCCCTAAGCAGAATGCATTTATCTCTCCAAGACAGAAAACCGTAATTTAATTAAAGTTAAAATGAAGAACTTAAAGATTTGCTACATTATTAGTGCCCTTTGAAAGAGTTAAATGTTCCCCTGCTCAGATCTCCTCTCTTCCCGGGCTTCAAGATAAGTACTGGGAGATTTATGTGCCATGAATTTCCAATTACCCATCTCCACCAGCTGGGCTGTCAATCACCACTTGTCTCATCCTAGATGTCTTCACCACCCCCATTTCCTTGCTGTGCACACAGAAACAAGCTTATTCTTCCCAAAAGAGCTTACCACTAGGCAGGCAAATGCTGGTTTTTTTAATGTCCAGCTTCTACCGGACAGAATTTCTGACTGAAATGACTGCCATCCCAATCATTCCAACATATTCAAATAAAGCCAGAGCTGCCACATATTGCAAACAATTTAAAATTTCAAAAGATAATTTACATCGTGTGTCTTCCCAGTGTCCAGTGAAGCAGAATTGATGAGCTCTCAAGAGCAATCCCTCCCCTACCTTTGACATCTTGAAGCAGGTGGGAGAATTCTAAATGATAAGTACACTCAGACACCAGAAGAATAAAGAAAACAGTAAGTTTGCAAATGTACGCTTACATAAGAGTTGCAGATCTAGAGGAAAAATATTAACAGTGGAAGCTCTTCCTTGCTTTTGGCCATGGGGTTTTGTCTGGAGGATGGAAATCAAAATTAAGGTATTGAAAAATTCTTAAAAGGATGCTAGAAGGTCTGGACATCAGTGTTGCAATTAAATGGTCTGAAAAGTAGATGACAGCTGTCATTCAGACATCAGGATTACAATGGTGAGTCTTGATAGTACAGATTAACTTCTTGTAATTGCGCCCAGAACATGTATCCATTCACTTGATGGACATTGAGTACTTACTTTGTAAAAAGGTTTAGATATTAAGGGAGATACAAAAATAGCTAACATAAGTCCCTCCCCTTAAGAAGCTTGTAGAAATCTGTACATAAATAATTTTAATAACAGAAAACTAGTCCTTAAAAAGTGACTGAAATATGAAAATTCAGAAAACGCAAGACCTTGTATCTGGCTGGAGCAGGATATTCGAGGACAGCGTCATGAAGGAGAAGGACTTTACCAATGATGACTAAATCCGGTCAACTACAATATTCCAGTGCTGTGGCCCGTCTACTTATGAGGCTGCTCCTCTTTCTCCCTTCAGACTTTGCTTGTTTCTAGAGGACAAGGCAAAAGCAAGAAAACTAAAATTCAAGCTCGTATGCTGTTGCTTATTTGAAGCATGGATAATGTTGACACCTACAGAGGCTTTTAATTACTAAAATGAAATATAAGGATCACTTCATACTCACTGCTCTGGGTCACTGAGTGGTCTTAATAACACAGGAGGCAGATTCAAATACAGAAAAAGGGTTAGTCTGTTTTTTTAGGTTCGAAGCCTGGAGAGTGCTAAGGCATAGGATCTGCTATGATTTCAGGCAGCAAGTACAATGGAGTCATCCTTCACGCCCCGTCCTGGTAAATAAGGAAGTCAGTCGTGAGGTGGAAAAGGCTAACCCTAGCTCAGCTTCATTTCATTCTGGACTTCAAAACACTTATGAAATATATCATCCATTTATTCCACTGATTGTCAAAAACCCATGAAACAGACATGCCATCGCAAGTTGGACCTGACATGCAGTTGGTCACTAGCAGCTTCCTGAACTTGCTTTCCACTCTCAGATCATCAGTTAGAGGGTGGTAGCCAGCATCACTGGCTTCCCAGGTGGTCCAGTGGTAAAGAATCTGCCTGCCAGTGCAGAAGACAGGGGTTCTATCCCTTGGATGGGAAGATATCCTGGAGGAGGAAAGGGCAACTCACACCTGTGAGTTTCTTATGCAAGTATTCTTGCCTGGAAAATCCCACGGACAGATAAGCCTGGTGGGCTACAGTCCAGGGGTTTGCAAAGACTGAAGCAACTGAGCACGCAGGCATGCAGGCACACACCCAGCATCACTACTGCTGGGACTGGCACTCAGAGGCCAAGATCTCTGGTTGACCCTCATGTTAGACACACAACAACCCTGAAATTCAATGTCTAGTGAGCTTCTCTCTACAGCCGATAGAATGAAGGGCTTACTCTCTGTGGACAGTCTGTTTTCACCGTTAAAACCCTATGATGCTACATGCATTTATTCTACCATTTTTCCAGACGGGGAGCAAAGCCACAAAAACAGAAAGAAGCTGCTCCAGATCCACACTTGGTAGGTGTAAAATCCAGGATACGAATGGTAAGTGTAAAATTCAAGATGTGAATCCTGTTCTTTCCAACTTCAAAGCCTGTGACCTTGATCATGTGCTCTGAGCCACAACTCTGTAATGCTTCCCAGAGACTGTGTGGGAATCAGAGGTGAATTTCTGAGCTTTTAACCCAGGGAAACTGTTGAGAATGAGGGTCTGAATCTGTCTGTCTTATTTCAATAAGCATAATACTCTCCAAGCCCAAGGGAGACAAACACTGTATGATATCACTTATACGTAGAATCAAAAAAATATAAGAGACTAATGAATATAATGGGCTTTTCAGGTGGCCCTCATGATAAAGAACTTGCCTGACAATGCTGGAGACATAAAAGATGCAGGTTCGATCTCTGGGTCGGGAAGATTCCCTGGAGAAAGAAATGGCAGCCCACTCCAGTATTCTTCCCTGGGAAATCCCATGAACAGAGGAGCCTGGTGGGCTACAGTCCATGGGGTTGCCAAAGAGTCAAACAGGACGTGGTAACTAAACAACAAAATGAATATAACAAAAAAGGAAATAGGCTGATACAGAGAACAACTAGGGTTACCAGCAGGGAGAGGGAAGGGTGAAAGGGAAAGACAGGAATTGGGGATTATGAGGTACAAACTACTAGCATAGAATAAGCAAGCTATAAGGATATATTTTACATCACAGGGAATATAGCCATATTTTATAATAACCATAAACAGAGCATAACCTTTAAAAATTGAGAATCACTATGTTGTACATCTGAGATTTATGTAACATTGTAAATCAACCATACCTCAAAAAAAAAAAAAAAAATGAATACTGGAGTGGGTTGCCATTCCCTTCTGCAGGGGATCTTCCCAACCCAAGGATTGAACACGTGTCTCCTGCCTTACAGGTGGATTCTTCACTGTCTGAGTCAGCAGGGAAGCCCTCTGCCCCACCCTAATACATCCTATGCCCCACCATTATAACAACTCTCATGTCTGTGCCCAGCATACCTCTTCAATCTCTATTCCCTTTTCAGATGTCAGGGCATCAGGCTCATGAAAGTCCTAAAGCCATAGAGAGGTGGCTCCCTATGGCATAACTCTGTTCACCAGCAGGAACTCTGGCATGGCAACACACGCAACATTTGGCCAACCAGAAATAACCCAAATGTGGCCACACACCTTTGAGCATACAAGGCACTACGATTAGATAAGTGTCTGAAGTTCAGTACAAATGAGGCAGACATGGGCAAAGACCAGCTGATAAAACAGATCCATTCCCAAGAGACCCATCCTAATCATGCAAAGGCATCAGGGAGTTCCACTGATCAGGTTCAGGTTCAAACTAGACATCCTAAGTTTCCCAATCTCACTCATTCCCTGACAAGTTCAATAATCTGTTGGGATGAAAATCTTTAGCTATTTAGTCTGCACGGAGTTGCCTGACTTAGAGATAAAAATTAAAAAGGAACTTAGTGATTATCTTTAATAGTACAATGGATTATCACAGCAAAATAATGCAAGGGTAGTTGTCCAGATCAAAGATGTTGAACCAAATTCAGGTCATCAGAGAAAACGTGAAACTTCAATAAGTATGATGAATGTCTCTTCCACTTATGCTAGCAGTTTTAATTCAAATTACTTGTTAATGATCTACTATCACCTCATTCTACAAAACACTAGTTTGGAAATCAGAAGTTAAGATGCATAAAGGAGATATCGTCATACACAGAGAAACCAGAAACCCAACAAGAGAGAGGGAAACAACTGCTCTCGAAAGGAATGGGACCCATGGGAAAACACATCTTCGAAGTAAACTAACACATGAAGAACTTTTTCTTCCACAGTTCTGCACGTTTCCATTTACTATGCACAGAATCATTTCCCTAAGCAGAATGCATTTATCTCTCCAAGACAGAAAACCGTAATTTAATTAAAGTTAAAATGAAGAACTTAAAGATTTGCTACATTATTAGTGCCCTTTGAAAGAGTTAAATGTTCCCCTGCTCAGATCTCCTCTCTTCCCGGGCTTCAAGATAAGTACTGGGAGATTTATGTGCCATGAATTTCCAATTACCCATCTCCACCAGCTGGGCTGTCAATCACCACTTGTCTCATCCTAGATGTCTTCACCACCCCCATTTCCTTGCTGTGCACACAGAAACAAGCTTATTCTTCCCAAAAGAGCTTACCACTAGGCAGGCAAATGCTGGTTTTTTTAATGTCCAGCTTCTACCGGACAGAATTTCTGACTGAAATGACTGCCATCCCAATCATTCCAACATATTCAAATAAAGCCAGAGCTGCCACATATTGCAAACAATTTAAAATTTCAAAAGATGATTTACATCGTGTGTCTTCCCAGTGTCCAGTGAAGCAGAATTGATGAGCTCTCAAGAGCAATCCCTCCCCTACCTTTGACATCTTGAAGCAGGTGGGAGAATTCTAAATGATAAGTACACTCAGACACCAGAAGAATAAAGAAAACAGTAAGTTTGCAAATGTACGCTTACATAAGAGTTGCAGATCTAGAGGAAAAATATTAACAGTGGAAGCTCTTCCTTGCTTTTGGCCATGGGGTTTTGTCTGGAGGATGGAAATCAAAATTAAGGTATTGAAAAATTCTTAAAAGGATGCTAGAAGGTCTGGACATCAGTGTTGCAATTAAATGGTCTGAAAAGTAGATGACAGCTGTCATTCAGACATCAGGATTACAATGGTGAGTCTTGATAGTACAGATTAACTTCTTGTAATTGCGCCCAGAACATGTATCCATTCACTTGATGGACATTGAGTACTTACTTTGTAAAAAGGTTTAGATATTAAGGGAGATACAAAAATAGCTAACATAAGTCCCTCCCCTTAAGAAGCTTGTAGAAATCTGTACATAAATAATTTTAATAACAGAAAACTAGTCCTTAAAAAGTGACTGAAATATGAAAATTCAGAAAACGCAAGACCTTGTATCTGGCTGGAGCAGGATATTCGAGGACAGCGTCATGAAGGAGAAGGACTTTACCAATGATGACTAAATCCGGTCAACTACAATATTCCAGTGCTGTGGCCCGTCTACTTATGAGGCTGCTCCTCTTTCTCCCTTCAGACTTTGCTTGTTTCTAGAGGACAAGGCAAAAGCAAGAAAACTAAAATTCAAGCTCGTATGCTGTTGCTTATTTGAAGCATGGATAATGTTGACACCTACAGAGGCTTTTAATTACTAAAATGAAATATAAGGATCACTTCATACTCACTGCTCTGGGTCACTGAGTGGTCTTAATAACACAGGAGGCAGATTCAAATACAGAAAAAGGGTTAGTCTGTTTTTTTAGGTTCGAAGCCTGGAGAGTGCTAAGGCATAGGATCTGCTATGATTTCAGGCAGCAAGTACAATGGAGTCATCCTTCACGCCCCGTCCTGGTAAATAAGGAAGTCAGTCGTGAGGTGGAAAAGGCTAACCCTAGCTCAGCTTCATTTCATTCTGGACTTCAAAACACTTATGAAATATATCATCCATTTATTCCACTGATTGTCAAAAACCCATGAAACAGACATGCCATCGCAAGTTGGACCTGACATGCAGTTGGTCACTAGCAGCTTCCTGAACTTGCTTTCCACTCTCAGATCATCAGTTAGAGGGTGGTAGCCAGCATCACTGGCTTCCCAGGTGGTCCAGTGGTAAAGAATCTGCCTGCCAGTGCAGAAGACAGGGGTTCTATCCCTTGGATGGGAAGATATCCTGGAGGAGGAAAGGGCAACTCACACCTGTGAGTTTCTTATGCAAGTATTCTTGCCTGGAAAATCCCACGGACAGATAAGCCTGGTGGGCTACAGTCCAGGGGTTTGCAAAGACTGAAGCAACTGAGCACGCAGGCATGCAGGCACACACCCAGCATCACTACTGCTGGGACTGGCACTCAGAGGCCAAGATCTCTGGTTGACCCTCATGTTAGACACACAACAACCCTGAAATTCAATGTCTAGTGAGCTTCTCTCTACAGCCGATAGAATGAAGGGCTTACTCTCTGTGGACAGTCTGTTTTCACCGTTAAAACCCTATGATGCTACATGCATTTATTCTACCATTTTTCCAGACGGGGAGCAAAGCCACAAAAACAGAAAGAAGCTGCTCCAGATCCACACTTGGTAGGTGTAAAATCCAGGATACGAATGGTAAGTGTAAAATTCAAGATGTGAATCCTGTTCTTTCCAACTTCAAAGCCTGTGACCTTGATCATGTGCTCTGAGCCACAACTCTGTAATGCTTCCCAGAGACTGTGTGGGAATCAGAGGTGAATTTCTGAGCTTTTAACCCAGGGAAACTGTTGAGAATGAGGGTCTGAATCTGTCTGTCTTATTTCAATAAGCATAATACTCTCCAAGCCCAAGGGAGACAAACACTGTATGATATCACTTATACGTAGAATCAAAAAAATATAAGAGACTAATGAATATAATGGGCTTTTCAGGTGGCCCTCATGATAAAGAACTTGCCTGACAATGCTGGAGACATAAAAGATGCAGGTTCGATCTCTGGGTCGGGAAGATTCCCTGGAGAAAGAAATGGCAGCCCACTCCAGTATTCTTCCCTGGGAAATCCCATGAACAGAGGAGCCTGGTGGGCTACAGTCCATGGGGTTGCCAAAGAGTCAAACAGGACGTGGTAACTAAACAACAAAATGAATATAACAAAAAAGGAAATAGGCTGATACAGAGAACAACTAGGGTTACCAGCAGGGAGAGGGAAGGGTGAAAGGGAAAGACAGGAATTGGGGATTATGAGGTACAAACTACTAGCATAGAATAAGCAAGCTATAAGGATATATTTTACATCACAGGGAATATAGCCATATTTTATAATAACCATAAACAGAGCATAACCTTTAAAAATTGAGAATCACTATGTTGTACATCTGAGATTTATGTAACATTGTAAATCAACCATACCTCAAAAAAAAAAAAAAAAAAAAAAGAATGTGGGTCTAGACATGGACAAATGATTTCAACTATATTTAGACACTGTGTGTTTGGCCGTGACCACTGAACTGGGAAGAAATCCCTCAGTGACGTCCTTCATCTACTCCTCCCATCCATTCCCTCCAATTTACCAGGAGCAGCTGCACGTGATCAGTCATCCAACCAACCAAACCCTGGTGAAAACCCAGTAAGATGGCGGCCCTCTGCCTTGCTGTACACAGGAACCTCAGGCCTGGGTACCACCCCAGAGACCCTGCTGGTCTGGAGAACGACCTGGGTGTTCAAAACATCCAAGGTGGTTTCACTGTGCATCTGAGAATCAGAATTACTGAATAAAAGAAAAAAGTCAAGAGTCTGAAGCCCCTTCTTCCACAGTCAGCAGAGCAGCTAGCTTTATCTCGTGCTGTCGTGGAAGCACATGAATATATATATATATATATACATACACCCCTGGCTGATGAGGGACTACTCTCGCAAGAAGAAAGCAATTTCCTAACTGTAACTTAAAATTTAAGGAGAAGTAGAAGAAAAGCAACAGAGGGAAAATTTTTCAGAAGAGTAACATATGTTTTTAGATTAAACATAAAATAAATGATCATCAGGGGAAATTATTTTTTTTCCAACTGAGAGGATGCATTTTTTGACCCTGCATCCATAATTCTGTGAAAAAATTGTCTTCAGACATCACCCAGCCTGGGATGGCAAATATGCAGTTTGCAAGTCACTTCTTCTCTGCACACATATGCGTGTGTGCATACGTGCTAAATTGCTTCAGTCGTGTCCGACTCTGTCCATGGAATTTTCCAGGCAAGAATACTGAAGTGAGTTGCCATTTCCTTCTCCAGGGGATCTTCCCAACCCAGGATCAAACCCAGGTCTCCCGCACTGCAGGCAGACGCTTTACCATCTGAGCTACTAGGGAAGCCACTCTTTGCGACACTATGGACCACAGCCTGTCACACTCCTCTGTCCATGGGATTCTCCAGGCAAGAATGCTGGAGTGGGCTGCCACGCCCTCCTCCAGGGGATCTTCCTGACCCAAGGATCAAACAAGCCTTCTCTTCACACACAGCCCCAGCGATCCAGCCGAACCTCCTGGGCAAGTCTGGACACAGCCTTCAGAAATATTTAACATATCAATAGCTGCTCCTAGCAGACCCTGTGAACCAGGCTTGTATATGAACTGCAGACTCTCCATCCTTGTACTAGCCCCCACACACCTCCAGGTGAAGAATTATCTCATTCTGCTTGTACCTACTAGTTCCACCAAGAAGAGCTTATGACAAGCCGCAAATGTTCAGTAAATGTGAGTCGAATGAGTAAACAAGGCAGCAACATGGGAAATGCATGTTATAGAAAATCTTCAGCACTCTGATGTCTTTTTCTTAGCAAACTGAGATTTCAAGTTTGCTCCTGACCTGGTGATCAGAAAGACCTTAAGCAGAGAAACCATGCCTATGGCCACTGAATAAAGCAAGCAAACTACACTAGGAAAGATCAATAGGGATTGAGAGAGATTACGCAGCTCCACAAAATCACCCAACAATCTCTTTAAGCAGACAAAGCTTAGAAGACGGAATAGAGAGGAGCACATGCCTGGAATTAACATCATGACATCTGCCTGACTCTAGGCTCTGCATTTTCGTTTACTTATTCATATCCCATCTTTCCACCAAAAAAAAAAAAAAATGCAGGAGAGAAAGTAAAGGATTCTCATGGCTCACAAAATCTTATTAATCCAGCAAGATGATGTTACATACAGTAAAATAAGAAAGCAAAGGCAAAAATAAGTTCTGTATTTTGTGCTTGAGAGTCACTGTAGAGTCAACATTTAATTGCTGTCTCCTTTTCTCCCTGACACTTATTTGTCTCTCAAGTTGTGACTCACACGTCACTTCCCAATGGATGTCCTCTCTAACGTACAGTCCTATGTGAGTTTACAACTACACTGTAGCATCACATGGCAATTTCATATGGATATGTCTCCACCCCTTAGATCCCTTAGCAGTACAACAGCAGTGGATACCTAATAATATTCGTTGGGTAATGTTATGGACTGAATACTGTATCTCTTCAAATTTGTAGAGCAAAAAACCCATCCCACAGTGCGGCTATATTTGGAGATAGGGCCTCTAAAAAATAATTCAGGTTAAATGAGATCTTAAAGATTGGGCCCCAAACTGATAAGACTCAGTGTCCTTACAGGAAGGGACACTAGAGCCCAGAGAACACTCAGTACCTGTCTCTCTCCCTCTCCCCCTTCCCCTCCCCTCATGCGTGCACTCACCAAAGAATGGCACGTGAGAAAAAAGTGAGAAGGCAGGAACACGGCCTTCACTAGAAACTGAACTGGCTAAAATCTAGATCTTGGACTTCTACCCTCCAGAACTTTCAGAAAATGAATTTCTGTTGCTTAAGCCACCCCATCTATGGTATTCTGTTACAGCAGCCTGAGATTAGACAACAAGGAATGATGTACTTCGTGATATGATGAAAAAAACCCCTCCATTTGAAATCTGGATCTTTATCCAACAATGTGGTTGTAGTTCAGTTGCTAAGTCGTGACTGACTCTTTGTGCCTCCAGGGACTGTCGCTGCCCGGCTCCTGTGCCCATGGGGTTTTCCAGCCAAGTTTACAAGAGCGCTTTGCCATTTCCTCCTCCAGGGGCTCTTCCTGACCCAGGGGTCAAACCTGATTCTCCTGTAGTGGCAGGTGGATTCTTTACCACTGAGCCACCAGGGAAGTCCATCCAACTGTATACTTGGAGGTAAATGACTTTAGCTCAATATTTTGTTTCTTCATCTCCAATATGGACAAGTCTAGACCACTTTATCAACCATTAGTCACACTACAGGAGCAGGGAACCTCTGAATCATCTTAAAGAGCTTCATGAACGCAAGGCTGAGCAGCATTGTTATTGCATGCAGAGCCAGGGCGTCCCAACGATCAGGCTCCAGTGGGCTGAGCCCTGGAGGGCTCCGGAGCCTCTTCTGGAGGCCCCTCTCTACACACCAGTTGTTTGCTAATTGCTTAATTAAGAAAGCTGCTGGCTAATAAGTTAACTAAAGCAGTTTGTTTTGTATATTCAAAGTGGAGAAGGAAAAACTACAGAACAGCTGAGGCTCCACTTCAAAATGATAACTAGGTATGTCAGGGTCAGGTGGTTATAGGCAGGATTATAGTTTTCTTTTTCATATTCGTGGACATTCTTTAAATCTTCAACAAACAATCAAATCATTCTTGAATGAACAGAAAGAGAAACCCACATAGGGTGCAGGCTATTGATTCTTCTAAAGAAAAGATCCATATGCCTGTGGCAACAACCTCGCGCGGCCGCTGCCTCCAGCAGAGCAAAGAACAGCTCTGGAGCTGGCAGAAGACCGCAGGCCCCCTAGGAACCTCCCGCTCCCTGTGGCCTTCCCTCAGCAAACGCGAGAGGTCCTGGGGCAGCACTTACCACACTCCCAGACTCTCTTCTCCATCAGCTCAGGTCACTGAGAGCTGCTTCCCTTCCCAAATGGCCAGGATGTCCAACTCCAACCCCCTGCCCTTCCTAAAACACCCCTGCCTTCAGAGTCCAGTAGGAAATGCCAGCTCATGCCCAAAGCACACGTGTAGCCCTCTGCCAGGCACACAGAAGGTGCTCAATCAACGTGGTTTTCACTTCTTACTGGGCCCCACACAGAAATCTCCCTTTTAGATAAAAGTGTCATTTTTGGTGCAGAGACATTTGCTGTAGAGGACTTCCCTGGCGGTCCAATGGTTAAGACTGGAAGCTTCCACTGCAGGGAGCACGGGTTCCATCCCTTGTCTGGGAGCTAAGATCCCACATGCCACTCAGCTTGCCCCCCCGTCCTCCAAGAGAAAGAAATTTGCTATACACAGCACAGTCTAAAACTTTCTGTACATAGTCACAGAGCTATGTAGAAGCATAAACTGGATCTGCTTAATAAACATGGAGGCACTCCATTCTGTGGTTGAAAACTATGCATGCTAATTTTCTGGAAGACAGAAGGCGATTGTCACACAAATTAAGTTTCCTCACAGACTAAAGCAGCTGTCTTACCTCACTTCCCATCCCCATGGTCCTGTTCAACAACTCCAGCTTTGAAACTACTGCTAGAAGTATGTTTAAATTTGAGAGAAAATACAGTTTTGGACATCTGGATTCATTAAAAAATAACCTAGCCCCTTCTCTCCCTAAGGATAATAATGATAAACCCACTGTTAATGTAGTCACATTCTTATGCTACACCCTGAGTATATTTTTAAAAAATATTCTTCTGTATATCATTAATCTAAGAATATGTTTAACCAACAGGTTGTGCCTTGATTGCAGACCATCGATATCCATTAATTAATAACACTTATTTGGGTTTCACACCTGTGGCTAAATTTTGCCTTGTAATAGAAAAAAGGGATTAAAAGACTAACCAAACTTTCTGATGCCAGCACACACATATGCGATTTCTACATAAATCAGTATTTTTTCAGGAAATAAACTGCAAACATGAAAGCAAATCACGATACCACTAACCATCCTTGTGTGTGTGTGTGTGTGTGTGTGCACACGCATGCACACGTGTGTGCTCAGTCATTCAGTCATGTCTGACTTTTTGCGAACCCCCCATGGACTGTAGCCCACCAGGCTCCTCTGTCCATGGGATTCTCCAGGCAATAATACTAGAGTGGGCTGCCATTTCTTTCTCCATGGGATCTTCCCGACCCAGGAATCAAACCCGGGTTTCCTGTAGTTCCAGCTCCTGCACTGGCAGGCAGATTCTTTACCGTCCCTACTCTATATTAAAAAAAAATAATAATAATTGCAAATCTTCAGTTGTGTTCTCAAGGTGAAGGTGAAGTCGCTCAGTCGTGTCCGACTCTCTGCAACCCCGTGGACTGTAGCCTACTAGGCTTCTCCATCCATGGGATTCTCCAGGCAAGAATACCGGAGTGGATTGCCATTTCCTTCTCCAGGGGATCTTCCCGACCCAGGGATCGAACCCGGGTCTCCCGCATTGGAGGCAGACGCTTTAACCGCTGAGCCACCAGGGAAGCCCAGTTGTGTTCTCAATACAGGCCAAATCCTAAAGCATCCTCCAGAAGGACAACAGAGGGACTATATCACAGGAGAGGGAGCAGAGCAAGCCAAGGGCCAGCGTGAGAAGAGAGAAGTAGGCAGCAGCACTTGTGTGCTCTCCCTGACGGCTGGAGCACACACAGAAGGAAGTGTTCGGGGAAACACTGACTCAACGGCCCACCCTGGCCAGGCACCGTAGTAACCATTTGCATGAGTTATTTTAGGACAGGAGGTCCGAGTGAGGAACACAGAACTAACAAGGCACCACCAACCGGAAGAATTCGAGAAAGGTCAAAAGGAGACGCTGTGTGTTCTTCCAGCCTCCCAGAATCCTCCTGGTTGGAATCCATCTTGGCTGAGCAACGCGTGGCCACCTGGAAGGACCCTAAGTTAGAATGATCGGCCAGAGACAACCCGGAAACTAATCCCATCACCAAAAACTCCCAAGGCTGCCAGCCACGTGGCAGAGCAGTCCCACGAGGTGCCCTCACCCTGCTTCTCCTCCCCCGGCCGCCCCTTCCCAGTGAGGTCTCTCGCTTTGTCAGCCCGTGTGTCTCCTGGGACAGTCCATTTCTGCGTGTTAGATAACAGCTCTGGCTTCCTGGCAGCTCAGCTGGTAAAGAATCCGCCTGCAATGCAGGAGACGCCGGTTCAATTCCTGGGTCAGGAAGATCCTCTGGAAACGAGATAGGCTACCCACTCCAGGATTCTGGCCTAGAGGATTCCATGGACTGTATAGGCCAGGGGTTGCAAAGAGTCGGACCCAACTGAGCGAGTTTCACTTTCACTTTCAGTCAATAGCTCACTCTCAGGCCCTGGAAAGGGTCCCCCTTTCAGAAGAAGTGATGCAGGATCTTTAAAATCCATCTCAGCTCTGAAATCCTCTGATTTGGTGATCAGAGCAGATCTGGGCTTTTTCTGTGGCTCAGACCTAGGAAAGCGGAAATAATTTTGGTCCCCCAGAGCAGGACATGCACTTAGACCAAACTGCTTTGTCCAGACACAGGTAGGAGGCAGGTGCTATATCTGAGTCCAGCAAAGTGAGAGACTGTGCTTCTCCTCCCAGCTGAGCCTCTGAAGCGCTCCCTCCCTAGCCTGAAGCACAGAGCTGGGCCCCCAGGCTGAGGGTTTGGGCTGGACACCAAACCTTGAGCACGGGATCCCTACTGTTCTCAGCCTGCCTCTCTTCTCTCCCACTGGACCTGACATCATGAATGGGTCAGGCTCCCACTAGGGGCAGAAGCACCTACCTGCTGAGAAATGCAAGACCTGCCCAATGATCCCTGAGGAGCACGTCCTCAGAGCAGAGTGCTTAAGATATCTCCTGACTTGGCCGCTTAGTTACCTTTGAACGTGACAAGCTGCTTATGCTTATGCTTTTTACACATTAGGGTCCTTATATGCAAAATGAAGAAAAAAAAAAAATGCCCACCTACCTCACTGTGTGAGTAAGTGTGTGTGAGAGATAACAAAAAGCATTTAGCAGAGTAAACTACAGAGTAAAGGCTCCCTGTTAGGTTTTCATTTTTTTGGCTGGGATGGGCCCTCTTTGTGGTGTGCGTGGGCTTTCTCTAACTGCAACACTCAGGCTTAGTTGCTCCGCAGCATGTGGGATCTTTGTTCCCCAACCAAGAATTGAACCTGTGTCCCCTACACCCCTGCACTGGAAGGCAGACTCTTAACCACTGGACTGCCAGGCAAGTCTCAAGTGTTGGCTCTTTTTGTTATGGTTGATCTCTTTAAAAGACAGTTATGGGGCATCTGGCTTCTCATATATCTTTGTAAGTCCAAGCTTTTCAAGTTAATATTTATAATATCACCACTATAATTATGTGAAAATTCCCTGGTTAGTTAGACAAGTCACATTGGTATTCTAAGGTGGCCAGTGTGCATTTAAGAAACCCTTATATAAACTAAATGCACTCCTGCTGCTGAGCTTGGAATATCTCTTATTAAAAATTAACATCTCTGAAAACAGAACCTTTGGACCTTGAAAAGGCAGGTTTTGCTGGAAAGCATTCATTCATTTATTCAAGGCACTGATGGCTTATTATGGATCAAGTACCATTAAGGAGCTAGTGATACAGGCCCAGACAGAAAGCAGATGATAATCTTTGCCCCAGAGGGGTTTACATTCTGGTCCCATGGACGGAGGAGCCTGGAATGCTGCAGTCCATGGGGTCGCTAAGTGTCGGACACAACTGAGCGACTTCACTTTCATCTTTCACTTTCATGCATTGGAGAAGGAGGTGGCAACCCACTCCAGTGTTCTTGCCTGGAGAATCCCAGGGACGGGGAAGCCTGGTGGGCTGCCGTCTCTGGGGTCACACAGAGTCGGACATGACTGAAGTGACTTAGCAGCAGCAGCAGCAGCAGCAGCAGCAGAGAGGGACAAAAAAGAAATGAAAAAAATATAAAAAATTGAAGCTCGGGACTGTGGCAAGATGGCAGCAGAGGCAGGCAGGCCAGTCTGCAGGCAGGTAAGAGTCTTCACGGCGTTGCCTGAATGAAGGGGGTGCAGAGAGCCGTGTGGGAGTGAAGGGGAGAGGGTGCCAGGCTTATGACTCAGCACAAGGGAAGGCCCCAGCGGGGAGCAGGCTGCTCTGCTGGGAGGTGGGAATGAGAGCACTGTGGCAGGAGTCAACGAGACAGAGAAAGGGGAAGATGAAGTCGGAGAGAAACCAGGTCCCGATCTGCAGTCTTTGCCAAGTTGACTAAGAATCAGAGAGGAAGCCATTAGCGTTCTGAGCAGAGAAAAGAGATGATCTGACAAAGGTTTAGCAATATTACTGAGTTGAGGTGTTGAAAAGACCACAGCAAAGAAGGGGAAGTGAGGAGCAATAATTAAGAGGTTTCTGCAACAATCCCAAAGGGAGATGATGGTGACCTGAACCAAGGTGAGAGCATTAAAATGTGGTCAGATTCTGGAGCTATTTAATTTAAAAATATATAAGAGATATATTTAATATAGAAATGTATAATTTATAAAAATAATTTATAACTTCATACTATATTTATTAGTTATTATATATATACACACACACACATATACATGTATATACATGCATGTCATGGAACTGGACATGAAACAACAGACTGGTTCCAAATAGGAAAAGGAGTATGTCAAGGCTGTATATTGTCTGTGTGACCCCATAGACGGCAGCCCACCAGGCTCCCCCATCCCTGGGATTCTCCAGGCAAGAATACTGGAGTGGGTTGCCATTTCCTTCTCCAATGCATGAAAGAGAAAAGTGAAAGTGAAGTCGCTCAGTCTGTCCGACTGTTAGCGACCCCATGGACTGCAGCCCACCAGGCTCCTCCGTCCATTGGATTTTCCAGGCAAGAGTACTGGGGTGGGGTGCCATTGCCTTCCCCGGTGTGCATATATATATATATGTACATAATTTATATAATTGAGACTCCAAGCTGGAAAGATGTTGGAGCTGCAATTATTGAGGAATATGGCAGAAGAAGCAGGTATATAGGAGAAAGACCTGGAGATCCATACTGGCCGTGTGAAGTTTCACATGCCTTCTGAAGATCCAACCTGGATGTTTAGTGAACCACTGAATGTATATTCAGTGGAGCATGAGGAAGTGCTAGGCCAGAGCTCTTCAGTTAGGATCTATTTAGATGGCATTAAAAGCCACGAGACTAGACATCACTAAGGAATGTGTCTTCTTTCAGAAGAGAAGTGAACTGACCCCAGGGTATCCCGCTGTTTGGCAACAAGGGAACCTAGTAGACATCAGCAAGGGAGGCTGAGAAGGGAGGGGCTGTGTGGTGGGAGGAAAGCCAGTGTCTCTTCCCTCGAAGAATGAGTCTCAAGAGGCAAGAAATGAGGGATTGTGTCCCATACTGTTGATGGGTCAGAGAAGAAGAGGGATGAGTGCTGACCACTGGATCTAGTGACCACGGGGCCACTGTTAACACTGACAAGAGTATTTTCAGGGGCATGATAAGGATGAAATGGAAAGGAAGCGAGAGAAACAAGAATAAGCAACTATTGGCCTTCCCTGGCAGTCCAGTGGTTGGGACCTGCATTTCCACTGCAGGGAGCCTGGCTTTTGGGTTCAGTCCCTGGTCTGGAAACTAAGATTCCACATGCCTTGCAGTATGGCCAAGATAAATCAGAAAAATGAAACAATTTTTAAAATGACCCTCTGCTTAAAAAAAAAAAAAAAAGAAGAAGAAGCAAATCTTTAAGGAGGTTCAGTGAAAGGGGAGCAGAAAATGGGGCAGCAGTGTCCTGAGGGAGATATGAAATCAAAAGAAGGGATTTTTTTTTTTTTTTTAAGACCAAAGGAATTCCATCAACTATGCACATCATTAGAAAGTACAAGAAAGCAGGAAAGAGACAGTGCAATAGGAATTTTCATTCAGAATCAGGCGACCCAGAACTTGGTCCCCATACCTGAGCCTGGAACTAAAACACAGGTGAGAGGCAAGAAAACTGTTCCCAGCTTGACGAGCACCAGAGTCGGACCTGGGGGACTAACCCTTCCAACACTGGAAGTTTCCAAATCGCCAGCCAACGTCTGTGACTGAAATCACAGGCGAGGTCATGGAAAGAATGCCTGCTCTCGTGTGGACCCCACGGGGTTATCTATGACTGTTTTTACAGCTCTGTCCCTCTTCGCCTTGAGCCCTGACCTCTCACCCTGACTCTGGAGCCCAGGAAACCGGGCCTGGTGCTCACAGCGGATTATCTTCAGGTTCCAGCAGTTCAGACGGGGAGTTGTCAGTACATTCACAAGGAATGGACAGGGAGCGAGTGACGTGGGAAACCTTTCTTTTCCCAGATCAGGTTTAACTACCCTTCACCAAAGAGTTAACCAAGTGTGGTCCCAGCAAACCAGGAGGATTTTTTAAAAATGAAAATATCTGATTTATGAGGCTCATTCCCTAGCAACATTCTTTGAAAACTCATAGCACAAAATGGAATTTTAGATGCTGTAGGTTTTGTTTTAGTTGCAGCAAGGTCCTTATCTTCCTGCAATCCCAATCTGACGGGTGGAGGAGGCAAACACGCCAGATTTACAATATGGGTAAACATCAGATGATAAGAATGAACGTAAACATGCACATTAAAACACAGAAAGCATAAATTCATTCACTTACTGATGTAGTGCCCTGTTCCAGGCAAGATCTGAAATGAGGAAATGCGTAAATAAGCCAGGCTGCAGAGATAAAGAACAGGGCGGGCGAGAGGCAGGCTCAGGTCCTGATCAGCTCTAGGCTCTCCCTCTGTCCCTCTGAGTCACAGTCTCTTCATTGCTAAAGCTGTAGGTATGATGTGGGGTTGATGTGGGGTGGCAGGTGGGAGGGGGGGTTCATGTTTGGGAGCTCATGTACACCCATGGCAGATTCATCTCAATGTATGCCCAAACCAATACAGTACTGTAAAGTAAAATAAAGTAAAAATAAAAATTAAAATAAATAAATAAATAAAATAAAGCTGCAGGTAGAACCTGACGAACAGGGTCTTCTCGATCTCAGTGCTTTTTTAGAATATTTATTTATTTACTTATTTGACTGCAGCAGCCCTTAATTGCAGCACATGAGATCCAGTTCCCTGACCACGAATTGAACCCAGGCCCCCAGCATTGGGAGCACAGTCCTAACTGCTGGGCCACCAGGGAAGTCCCTACCTCAATGCTTTCTTAACTTCACAATTCATCTTATTTCCCAAAAAAAGTATTTCTCAGCCCAGGAGTGACTCCTGTTTCACAAATGTACACCTCCACACACTTAGATCAGGGACAACGAATTTTCTCTGCAACTTTCCTGCAAATGGTTTCATACTCAGGCCAGTTTAACAAATGCCACAGCCCTCCGTTCCATGGCTAGTCCAACGTGTCCAGTTGACAGCAGACACATTCTGGAAGAGCTGCCCCCTGCTACATGTGGCACTCCAGAGCAGACTGGCTCTTTCCAAGCCAGCACCACAATGCTGAAGATGGCTGCAAGGGCTCAGGGCAGTGGTCACTAAGCTCAGCGGCTTAAAAATCCAGCTCCACAAAGCAACTCATGGAAAGCAAGCTGGCTTCTTCAAGAAGTGTTACGGCTGCTAGTCGCAAACCAAAAGAGAAAAAATGATGGAGATCACTTAGAGGGGACCACAAGTGTTTGGAAGGGTGAGGGGAGATCTTAACCACGGCAGAAAAAATGTGAAATAGAAGATATGGAAGAGGACTTTTCTGATGGTGTGGTGGTTAAGAATCTACCTGCCCACGCAAGGGACATGGGTTCGATCCCTGGTCCAGGAAGATTCCACATCCCACGGAGCAACTAAGCTCATGAGCCACCACTGCTGAGCCTGTGCTCTGCAACAAGAGAAGCCCCGCAGCGAGAAACCCACACACTGCAGTTGGAGCGTCGTTCCCGCCTGCCGCACCTCGAGAAAGCCAGCATGCAGCAAGCAAGGTCCAGGGCAGCCAGGAATGAATGAATAAAAAAACACACAGTGTTTACAAAGTAGACTTGGAAGATTTGGAGTTTGCCTATTACTCTCCACAAAATTCTACTTCCTGTCAGTGGCATTTCTGATGCAAAAAGCAAGACAGGAAACCCAGGTCCAAAGTGAGAGCTAAATGTGGCTGCAGTAGGAGATACTATACTGTACATTGGGCAGAAGAACCGTTATAAAGGACTCATGGTGCTTCTGGGTAAGTTTCTCAACCACGCTGCCCACTGACTACCTTGTGATACCTTCTAGCACGTTCTCACTCCAAACCACCTCAGGATGGAGATTTCTAAACACCACTTAAAGGATCTTCTCCCCAGAGAATCAAATCACCATGTATGAGTCTATTCCTCTATTAAAAATTAATAAATTTACTAGCTCCTAGATAGAGGCCTTCATCTATTTTAGAATGAAAGAAAAGCTCTGATCTGCAGTTCTCCAAGGCTTCGATTATTGTTATGCTTTAGCACTTCTCATTAAAAATAAATACCTCCATTTTCTAAGATACACCTGCAAAGCACTTAAAACACCCATTTGAACAATAGGAAACCTATTTTCGTCTCCCTGCAAAAGAACCTAGTGTTTCAAGTGCTCCTGCAATGGGAAAAGCACTTTTCGTCTGTACCCAGGCATCATTCTGGGTGGTGAAGGACCAAAATTGAAGGTTTGTGACTAATCAGTATTTACAGAGCAAGCTCAAAGGGCAGCATCTTAAGGCTGAAGATCTGAGCTGTAATCAGAATTCTTCACATATTGTCTTTTGCTCAAGAGGAAGTAAAGAGCCAATGTGAAGTCATAGATTGATTCATTGAATACTTCAGGCTACACCCCTAACACAGCCCAAACCACCAGGAGTAGCTTTTCTTAAATACATGCCACAAGCCTTAATAGGAAAAGGCAAGTGAGCTCTTAGTATGTAACTAAAAAAAAAAAAAAAAAAAAATGGCTGGCAACAGCTAGAGGTTTTCTCCCATGCTATCACTAAAATAAAATGTTCATAATCGGGCCCCTAAGTGTTTAATGTGTGATTAATACAAGGGAACTGTGAGGCTTTTCAAAACAAACTAGTTATCAGAGAATATTGCTGCTGCACATGTGGTCATTTAGGAACACAGCTACACCAAAAATAGGTTCCAAATTTAAATAACAGGACCCATTCCACTCCAGTAGCTATTTGTTGATTACACAGAGAACAAACACAGTATGTTCCCTCCCATGAGTATAAGGGAAGGTTTCACAAAGCTATTTCCAGAAGTTGGGCATCCACATCCTTCACCCACCACTAGATTATCCAGGCTTCTGCAACATGAAATTTAGAATAATCAAAAACCTTGGACTGATGCTGTCACTGGCAGTGATTGCCTGCCTAGAAGCTGATAAAATAGACTTGAACCCTGAATTTTTCCAATCCACCGACACCGCACACCGAATCTCTGTAATAAATCATCTGCTGGAGTGACAAAGCATCACCAGCGAAGTGTATCCCCACTGCCAAAACTGGGGAGAGTTTCCCATTAGAAAGTGTCTCTGATCTAAAGCCTGGAGCCAGCAGGAAAAGGAGGCAATCAGTCCCCAGGGAGAGGAGGGAGTCACGCTGTTGTCGAGGAGCAGCTTCTGCCAGCACTCCCATCTTGGGGAAGAGCATTAGCAGCAGCATTCAAGATGCTGGCAAGCTGTTCACCCACTGCCTGCCATCCTGCCCACCAGGCCTGATCATCTTCTGAGGAGGGGCAGGCACGCAAATTGGGGCATTCTAGAAAACAAAACACAGAATCCCCTCAATATGCTGCCATTTCCACCCTCTACTGCCTCAATTCAACACACAGAGGCAAACACATAAGTGACTAGAGAGAATTTTTCTTCGTTTTGGCATGGAATTAAAAATATAGGAATGCCTCCTCTTAGACAAAACACTGACATGCACAACAGAGCCAGATCGAAGACCCTTCTGCCAAGATCCTGCTTTTCCCCAAGTATAAAGGAAATAATTCCAAATGGGACTAAGAGATCACTTCATGGAAACAGAAGAGACCTAACTGCCTGTGCCCAGATGTCACACCGATGATCAAACAGCCACTTGAGTAGATGCTTCAAGTGAGATGCAAGGAAGGGAAGACCCTCTGAACAGATCACGGTCAGCACTTCAAAAGCGCACCATCACCCCAGCCCCAGTATGCCAACTCTCTCCCATTTCTCCGCATACAGTTGCATAGTCCACTTACTCCCATTCTGGAAAGTCTGTTTGGCAAAACAATGGTAATGATAATACCATGTTAACAGATAATAGCTTGTTCCCAGGAAAAAACTGGATGTGTACACCCATGTGTGTCTAACTGGAGAAACAAACAGACTGGGGAGGTTTTCCGAAAACCCAGCTGCACGTGGAGCTGTGCACACACAACTCACAAGCAGAGCCTGCCGAGCTGTCTCCACTGCGCTGGGCTCTCTCACTCCTCCCCTGGGACAAAGGCAAGACATCAGTTCCATGCCGTCCAGAGTTCCCTAGGCCCCCCCATTCGTGTCCCAGAGAGAGCCACTGGGCTGAGGACAGCCCACCACCCCCTGCCCTCCTCTTTCTGCTCCCCCAGTCCCCATGGCATGAGGGCTGCATGAACAGAATGCCTGCAGTGTCATTTTCCCAGGACAAAACACTACTACCCATAAGCTAGGAACATCCAACTCCGATATGGATGGAAACTTCTGTTTCTGATGCCCCTGAGGTGAGCAATACTGTCTTTGGCTATATTTCAGCAACTCAATTCCACTCAGACGATACTAACAGAGGCTCCTCCTCGTGCCAGCACTGCACTCAATCTGGGGAAACAAAGTCGTCTCAACCAGTTGCAGTCATCTGTGCCAAAGAGTGATCTGCAAGCATCCCCAGGACAATGGTATTTGAGGTGCTATGTTGGAAACGTGTAAAGAGCGAAGGGGCAGAGTGACCAAGTCTTCCAAGCACTCAGCCTCTGCAAAGTTCATCTTAAAAAGAAAATCCAGCACAGGTTTGTTCAAACACAGCATGGCCCAAGGGTGACAAATGAAAATAACACGCAAGTACTCTCCACTGGGATGGGCCCATTCCAAGCACACTGGCTTTCTTCCCATCCTAGTCCTATTTGGTCTTGAGCTCCTTGAAGGATTTCCCAAGCTCTGATCCTCATAACATGATATTCCCTTTCTCGTCCTTCACCTTTCTTTACCTTAAAATCTAAGAAATGGAGTCTTTAGATCTGGTGCAAAGGTCAGCGAGCTGCAAATATATTGGCTATTTGTTGCCTTTTTTGCAAAGCCCATATCAGATCCCAAGCTCCTTTTCCAACATGATTTTCATTTTCCTGCTTCGGTGAATCCCACATCGCATCCAGAAGGAATCCTTCTTGCATTCACAGGGGTTTGAGCACATTTCCATTTCTGTATCTTTAACGTGCTGCCTCCACTGCTGTGATGCCCTCTCTCCTTTTCCTTCACGTCCATCCTGCAAAGCCAGCTCAGATGCCACCTCCTCCACCATCTTCCCAACAGAATTGTATTTCATCCCACACGTATGTGTTTACATATTCATCACACATTTATTAAAAACCTGTGCTGTGTTGTGCCTGGTTACTAAGGAGGGAGAGATGAATGAACAGAATTTGTTCCAAGTTCTCATAAAACTCAGAGACCTGGGCATACAGAAATGCAATACAATAGGATAAAAGATTTAACAAAGTCCCAGGAAACACAAAAGTTTTCATGGGACTTTATTACCATCCACCTCAGTGAGTCAGTAAAGGCTTTAAAGCAGAAGTCTTATCACTCTTTCCAGATATTAAGTTACTTTAGGGCAAGGTCAGGGTCTGGTTAGTTTCCGCCAAGTACAGTAGCCCAATAAACAGTGTGAAATAAAGGAATAAATGCATGCATGAATGAATGACATAGCCAACTCATCCTGTGGCTCTCACTTTGTTCAAGGCGAAGATTTGCAGAAAGCACCAGGACCCCAGTTGCACCGAGAGCATCACTGGCTCTTCCTGAATTGAAGGTGAGACCAGAAGCTTACTCAAGTGAAGAGGCCATCATTAACTCTAAATGTTGCAGCAGAAACTGGATTCAGCTCTTTAGGGCATTCACTGAACTGATAGCTAAAAATTCTCTGAAGCCCAAACTGGGAAAACCAATGAGTCTTGCCTGGAGAATCCCAGGGGCAGAGGAGCCTATTGGGCTGCCATCTATGGGGTCACACAGAGTCGGACACGACTGAAGCGATTTAGTAGCAGCAGCAGCAGAGAATCTAAAAGGTGTTACAGAGCCAGTGTTCTGATAGAACCAGGCCTACCTGACTGTCACAGTAGCTAAGATGATTCAGAAAGTGATCTAAAGTTTAATTCTTGAGGTGGCAATTTGGCGTCAAAAACTCTGTCTGATGAATTTTATAATACTCCAACCTACCTGTCAAGTAAAAAAAAACAAAAACAAAAACAACTCCTAATGCCCCGCAACTCAGGGGCAAAGCTTGCCACAGATAAGTAAGCCTCAGATTTGGTTTTGCTTTAATGGGAATAAAATGGTTACTGGTATGATCTTTTCTGGGGAGATAATGCCAAGATGAGAGAGGAGGATTTTCCAAAGAATCAGTTTGAGCTGTACACAGAACACTGAACTAGGATTCACACAGGAGTAGAATTCTGAAGGTCATGTTCGAACAGCAGCCCCGTAATTTAATTGTGACTGTGGAGAAATCATTCCAACTCTACACCCCAGTTTTCTCACCTATAAAACAAAGATAAGCATACTTACATCAAAGGCTTATTTTGTAAAAGCTAAATCAGATTGTACATTTCGGGTAACAGCAAACAGAAAAGATAGAAATGATGGTTATTGAAGTCCTAAGCAGTGCTGAAATTTCCTGTGTTCACAGCAAAGCTAATATTCAACAAAAATTAATTCACACTTCCTAAGCAGCCTCTTCAGAGGGGGTCAAAGAGTATTACTGGGGCTTCCCAGGTGGTGCTAGTGGTAAAGAATCGCCTGCCAATGCAAGAGACATAAGAGACATGGGTTCAGTCCCTGGGTTGGGAAGATCCCCTGGAGGAGGGCATGGTAACAGCTCCAGTGTTCTTGCCTGGAGAATCCCCTGGATAGAGGAGGCTGGATAGAGGAGGCCACAGCCCATAGGGTCACACACAGTCGGGTATGACTGAAGGGATGAGGCACAGCACAAAGAATATTACTATTCTTGCTGCACAAATGAAGCAATAGAGGAAGAATTAAGTTCTATTCATTCTATTTTCCAAACGTCCCTGCACCATGTTACACTGTAAACTCTCAAGCTCCATGGACATAATGCCTGCTGCCACCCACACTTAGCCTCTTACCCACTCACATGAGGCGGAGTCCAGTGGGCCCCCAGCGGGTCTCTCTCCTTTCTGTACCCCCCTGACTCCGGATCTTCCTCCCCACGAACCTTTCCCCAGGCTTCACAACACAGCCTTACTCATCCACAGGGATGCTCACGGCTTTAAGCAAAATTCCAAACTGCCTCCTCCGTCATCCCATCCCACCCTCTTCTTTTAAACTAAGATGAAGGACCTCTTCACTGTCCTCCAATTCATTTTGTCATCCACCACTTTTGTTTTTCCCTCCAGCCATCTCCACCAGCTACCATTTTCTATACCACTCTCCACATCTTACCCACGTTTCAAGATTCAGCTATGTTACTTCCTCCAAGAAGCCTCCATAGATACACCTAGAGGAAATCAAAGATATACCTATTCCTCAGATTCCCCCAGACACTATATATTTATCATTGTACTTATCCAAGTTCACGTTGTATCACGTCTATACACAGTATCTCCTATGAGACCGAGAAATACTTCTATGGACCAGGAGTCATGCTGTCTCATCCTTATCTACAGTTCTTTTCATAGCACTTTACAAACGGCAAGCATTTTGTACCTTCTTGTTGAAGTGAATGGAACTGAACGTATTTATCCTTCACTGTGTTTTTCATAAATATGGACAGAATGCCTTCTATTAATACATATCAGACACAGTCATAGGCTC
This sequence comes from Oreotragus oreotragus, assembly GCA_006410675.1. Lineage (NCBI taxonomy): Eukaryota > Metazoa > Chordata > Mammalia > Artiodactyla > Bovidae > Oreotragus > Oreotragus oreotragus. The sequence continues at coordinate 230,208 of SJYX01006174.1, forward strand.
CAGGGAAACAGCTGTGAACAAAACTACCATTCATCTTTCCATCTACTGGAGGTTAGAGAGACATAAATAAGTAAACTATATATGTCTGCTGGTGACAATGATTACACAGAAAAATAAAATAAAAATCAGATAGGGCTCCCCTGGATGCTCAGTGGTAAAGAACTCGCCTGCCAATGCAGGAGACATAAGAGGGACAGGTTTGATCCCTGGGTCAGGAAGATCCCCTGGAGGAGGGCATAGCGATCCACTCCAGTATTCTTGTCTGGAGAACCCCATGGACAGAGGAGCCTGGCAAGCTAAGTCCATAGGGTTGCAAACAGTCAGACACAACTGAAGTGACTTAGCATGCAAGAGACACTCAAGTTCTTGGGCAAATAAAATTTTTAGTTTTAGATTGACTGTTTAGGGAAGACGCAGGTTGAAAAATTCCTAAGGCAGAATTGGTGACAGAAGGACACAATCTTTTACAGAGTACCAACTATGTACAAAATTATAATTTTCATTATTATAATTATTATAATGATGATGTAAAATATAAGTACATTATAATAATGTACAAAATATAACAGGCACTCACTGTTAAGGACTGAAATCTAAACAAGACATGCTTCACACCCTTGAGGATCCTTAAAGTCTTCTCACCTTCACAGAATAAAGGATGTAAACAAAATAACTCATACAAGGCAAGAGACAGGAAGTCCTGATAAAGAGATTTCAAATCTCTGAGAAGACCAAAGACATGAGGAAAAGCTTCAGGGAGCTGACGGCATTTGAAACAGAGCTGAAAGAAGGGGCAGTTTGTAGAGGTCAGATGGTGGGGGTGGGGACTTGGATAGGACATCCTTAAGTGTGAGGACTTCGGGTTAAGTTCCAAGAAAAGCAGCCTTCCAAACCCACCATCTTTTCTCCCAGGTCCCCCTGCTCTCCAGGTCTCCTGTTATCACACAGCAGGCCAGTGAATGAGCAGGGGGCTGCCTAACTCTGGAGGAGGCGTCCTTGCTGGTTTCTGGGTTCATGACCTCTGACTGAGCACTCAGCGTAAGGAAGCTACAGCATTGAAGACTCCTGTCTGCCCTGAAGAATATCACAGCTGGGCCTGGGAGAGATGAACAGATGAGTGACCAGCACCCAGCAGCACAGATGCACAACTGAAGCTGAGCACAGGGTCTGCGGGAATGTGAGAGAGAGAGCCCCACGGGGAGTGGAGGTCCTGGAAGGCTTACCAGGCATGTGGACCCTTGAGCTCATTTGCATGTGTTTGATTAGAATTGTGTTCTTGATTATAAAATACACATACACTCGTGGAAAGTTGAAAAACATAATAAATTAATATAAGCATTTTATATAAATTGTATTTACTACATAAATAAAATATAAAGAAAAATTTAAATCACCTATAATTTTACCACCCAGAGAGCTTTTATCACTTTTAAGATATTTCCTTGTAGTGATATTTTCCAATTTGTCTCTTCCCCTCCTCATTAAATAGAGGAACAGACACTAAAACTAATAAATGAGAATAAATATACATATGTTTGTGTTTCATACTCTTCTAGTTTAATATTACAGATGTTCTCTCATGTTATCAAAAAATCTATGAAAATGTAAGTCTAATGGAAGGTAAATGCAGTATTGCATGGTGTTTATTAAATCATTTCCCTACTACTGGATATTTAAGTTGTTTCAAAGACAGTACTTTTGCTATTATAAACAGCAGCAATAAACACATTTGCACATAAATATTTGTTTCATTAACTTAAATTCTTAGTAGTGGAATTATTAGGTTAAATAGAATACACATATTTTAACCAGGCTTGAGTTTTGAAGGGGAAATACAAGTACTATGAAAAGAAAGCCACAAGTACTTGGCTCAGTCAGTAAAGAATCCACCTGCAATTCAGGAGATGAGGATTCGATCCCTGTGTCAGGAAGATCCCCTGGAGAAGGGCATCACAACTCATGGCAATATTCCTGCCTGGAGAATCCCATGGACTGAGGAGCCTGGCGGCTACAGCCCTATAGGGTCGCAAAGCGGCAGACAGGACTGAAGTGATGGAGCATGCACACAGTAGGACACGGAAGGGCCATGTGATACGAGGAATAGTACACGGACATGAAACAGCCTGACAACTTTCAGGAACCTCAAGTCGTAACTGGGCAAGGCTAGGTCAAAGGGGCACATATGATGAGACAAGGGAGTAGCTGAACGGAGGAGAAGCTGAAGAGATGGCCAAGGACCAACTCATAGACCCAGATTGTCTCGGGGGCCGAGGTACTAGGATTTAGCTCTGTCACAGAGTTAGTTACCAGAAACTCTGAAATTTAAGTTTAGTTTAAGGACACGATGAACATGCTTGTATTCGTGATTTAGAGGTCACGCTTGTGGAAATAATAGATGAGGGGTACGTTAAAAGGGAAAAGGCACCCTGGAGACCTATTTGAACATTCCAGGAGCAAATGAAGAATGCCCTGTAGCAAGGCAACGAAGAGGCACAAAAGGGGTACATACAAAGCATAGTAAGCTGATAGAATCTGCAAGATGTGGAGACCGATTTCAAACACAGAGCACTGCTAACCAGAAGACCTGTAGGTGACCTGTCCCATTTGAGAGGGAGAGGGTGGCACAGACTGATGAAGTTCTAGAAGGACCTCCAAGTCCCTCGTCCCAAATCCACTGTTCAGGTTCTCTCCAGAACCTTCCCTCTGTAGACATTTATTCAATATTCTTCCTTACTTCTGACAGATATGTACTCACTACCTTAGAGCTTAGCCTCCAAATTGACCCATACTTGCCCTTTATATAGACGGCCTCAGCAGTAGTCAGTGAAGGGAGGCTGGGCCATATGTTGGGATGGGTCACACCAAGGACGGGAGACAGGTGGTACCTGATGGGCATCTAGACAAACCTGCATACCCTAAGATCATCTTATGGACAGTATAAAAAGCTTTAAAGCTCTGCCATAAAATGTATAGTAGTGTGACTATAAATGATACCACTTTTCTTTGGACCCATCTCTGTACTGCTCAGACTAGAATTCATCCTCGTGGGAGAGACATTTCCTAATGCAGAGCCTTTGTTTCCCTTACCTCTTCTCCTGATCTTCCTGTGGTCCTTGGAATCCTGTAGTGTCCAGCACAAATAGCAGGAAGCCACCCATGATGAAAACATTAACTGGCCACACAATCAACCAACACTGTATTTATCACCCTTGAGACAGAATGTCTCTTGGGATGGGCTGGTCTCCAGAAAAATGCCCCTTACTCAATCACATATCTTTTCTAAATGGCACTCATGGCAAGGGGACCTAACATGAATCACTGCGTGATGCAGATTAACTTTGTACAAACAGGATTCAAAGCTAAAGAGCTGAATCACAACCTGTCTTTATGCATCCATTTACTTTGATATGTGCTTATGACTTCCTTATATAGGGACAGAATATATAGATATATATATACACACTATAAATTTATGAAGTATATATATGGGTGCATCTATATGTACTTCATAAAGAATACATATGTAAAATATTTATAATCATTCACCCAACTCAGCTTCCAGTTTCTATTAGTATATATTCTCTAAAATTACTTCTAGATTTAATAAGTCCAAAAATTCGACCCTTAAAATTGTACACTGAAAATCTAGAGAGCCCCAGCAAATTCTAAATGTGTGGAGCATCCAAATAAATGCCTACTTATAAGGAGAAATACTATAATAAAGAACAAACAGGAAGAAATGTTTATTCCAATAGTCAAAACCTCACAAATTTCCCAAAAATTTTCTACAAGGGAGCAAACTCCAATTAAATATTCCTAACAAAGCTTCTTTTTAATCCAATAGTTGTGTCAATGGATCAAAAAAGGTGATAGGTGAGTAAAATAGGAAATCATGTCTTAAACACCTAATTTTAACATAAAATACATGGATATAAGTTCCTTTCAGTTCAGTTCAGTTCAGTCACTCAGTTGTGTCCGACTCTTTGCGATTCCATGGTCCACAGCACGCCAGGCCTCCCTGTCCATCACCAGCTCCTGGAGTCCACCCAAACCCATGTCCACTGAGTCAGTGCTGCCTGCCAACCATCTCATCCTCTGTCATCCCCTTCTGCTCTGTCTTCAATCTTTCCCAGCATCAGGATCTTTTCAAATGAGTCAGCTCTGCACATCAGGTAGCCAAACTACTGGAGTTTCACCTTCAACATCAGTTCTTCTAATGAATATTCAGGACTGATTTCCTTTAGAATGGACTGGTTGCATCTCCCTGCAGTCCAAGGGACTCTCAAGAGTCTTCTCCAACACCACAGTTCAAAAGCATCAATTCTTTGGCACTCAGCTTTCTTTATAGTCCAACTCACATCCATGCATGACTATTGGAAAAACCATAGCCTTGACTAGATGGACCTTTGTTGGCAAAGGTTCCTTTACCCATCATTAGAGAAAACCAAGTCTTCTCTCAGCTTTGTTTTATATGAATGGCACACACAGGTTGTTGTCTATAATTTCTAGTTAGGCAGAAGCAGGAGATCCGGGTCTGATCTCTGGGTCAGGAAGATCCCCTGGAGAAGGAAATGGCAACCCATTCCAGTATTCTTTCCTGGGAAATCCCATGGACAGAGAAATCTGGCAGGCTACAGTCCTTGGGGGTCACAAAACAGTTGGACACAACTTTGGGACTAAACAACAATAGCAATAACATTGTTTAAAGTAAAGTAACAAGTTAGGGATACTTTCAAAGCAATCTTCAAGAGCTTACAATTGTTTTCCATCCTTATACAGTTACCTCAATTGCCTTATTTGACAGAGACTTTCTGGAAACTAGCTTTCCCCCAGTATGTAATATGGAAAGAAACAACTATCTTTACACAAATGTATTTCACTACAACTGGTATCAGCAAGTTTGAGCACAACCACAACTTATTACTGGAAGCACCTAATGACTGATTTGGGCAGAAGCATGTGGGCACCTTGAAGAAGAAGCTACCAGCTGCCTGTGATCAGTGAGTCACAAGCATCAGTCAGACTGCTTTATCAGAGTGGGGAGGGAGTGTCTGTGAGCCCAGAAAGGAACTCGGAAAGTGAGTTAGTTAGGAAAGATTTTGCCAGAAACAGAAATGACTTAATAGCAAATATGGTTGTCCTATGAGTCTACGTCAATTAAATAATGTCACCGTTATGCTATATAACAAATACACCAAATTCAATGGAATACGATCAATTATAAACATTTCATTCTCATGCCCATAGATCCCCAAGCCAGCTCTGATCTCAGCAGATCAGCATCTCTGCTTCAAACCGTGGGCCAGCTGAACTTGATTCCTCACTGCAGGTGGAGCTGGGTCTGCTCCGCACACATACATTCAGGCACCCAGCTACCTGTGGCGGGGAGGAGAGGGGTGGAAGTTCTTCTCATGGCAAAGCCAAAGCACAAGACACCTTTCAAACCTCTCTTCATGTCATGAGTGTTAATATTCCACTGGCTGAAGGGAGCAAGTTACCAAGGAACAGGCAGCAGATTCTACCAACCTTGAGGACAAATCAAGTGAATGGTCAGTCCAAGCTGCCAGAGTGAGAAAATATAGTTCTCCCATGGGGACAGAGAATGGAGTGAATATTTTCAACAATAATCTAATCTACCACACAGACCAAAGTAAAAGGCTTATTTGTGGTCCTGAATATGTCAAAATTCTGGTTAAAATTGATTTTTAAAGTCACTTTTAGCTCTATCATTTTATGATCTCACAATTTTGTGACTATTTATATAAAAATGCATTGCTAGACTTTTTTGTTAAACAGTTTGTGCTAAAGACATTTTAATTCAGGTCTAGTTGTCCATGCAGATTCAAGCACAGAGATCTGCAATTTAGCAGATAAAAATGTTCCATCATGACAGCCAAGCAGCCTCCTGTTCATATTCAAAACTTGATGTAGTGAGGTATCAGTTCAGTTCAGTTGCTCAGTCCTATTCGAATCTGAGACCTCATGGACTGCAGCACCTCAGGCCTCCCTGCCCATCACCAGCTCCTGGAGTTTACTCAGATTCATGTCCATTGAGTCAGTGATGCCATCCAACCAGCTCATCCTCTGTTGTCCCCTTCTTGTCCCACCTTCAATCTTTCCCATCATCAGGGTCTTTTCAAATGAGTCAGTTCTTTGCATCAGGTGGCCAAAGTACTAGAGTTTCAGCTTCAACATCAGTTCTTCTAATGAATATTCAGGACTGACTTCCTTTAGGATGGACTGGTTGGATCTCCTTGCAGTCCAAGGGACTCTCAAGAGTCTTCTCCAACACCACAGTTCAAAAGCATCAAATCTTCTGTGCTCAGCTTTCTTTATAGTCCAACTCTCACATCCATACATGACCACTGGAAAAACCATAGTCTTGACTAGGCAGACCTTTGTTGACAAAGTAACATCTCTGCTTTATAATACACTGTCTAGGTTGGTAATAACTTTCCTTCCAAGGAGTAAATGTCTTTTAATTTCATGGCTGCAGTCACCATCTGCAGTGATTTTGGAGCCCCCTCCCCCCAAAAATAAAGTCTACCACTATTTCTACTGTTTCCCCATCTATTTTCCCTGAATTGATGGGACTGGATGCCATGATCTTCATTTTCTGAATGTTGAGCTTTAAGCCAACTTTTTGAGGTATCAGGTCCTTTCAAAAAATCTTACCCTACATGTATCACATACATATAATATTATAACTATATGATAAACTAGGTACACAAATTTGACTCTAATTTTAATGGTGAAAATATTCTAAAGATGAGACATTTCATTTTATAGCTTAGGAAAGTTGCTGGAAAACTTGAATTATTGAAAATAAAAGATTGAATTAATAAGCATAAATGTAAATAAGTCTCAAATTTGGGAATCATTATCATCAAAATGGACACTTAAAAGGTGCTCCTTATTTTTCAAAGTGCATGTGCTCCTGAAAAGTAATCATTCAATTGGTAGTTTCTTTTTTAATGACTCTATATCTATTTTTAAATTTATTTTCTTAATTATTTGTTGAGTATAGTTGATTTACAGTGCGTGTTGGTTTCTGCTGGACAGTAACGTGAATCATTTATACACATATCCACTCTTCTTTAGAGTCTTTTCCCATATAGATCATTAGAGAGTACTGATATACAGTAAGTCATTAGTCACCTTTTTTATACATAGCAGTGTGTATATGTCAGTAAGTTTTTTGTTCATTTGGTTGGTTGGTTGGTCAGTTCTGCCGTGCAGTGGCTTATGGTATTTTAGCTCTTCGACTAGACCAGGGATGGAAGCTGGGAGCCCCACAGTAAGAACGCTGAGTCCTAACCAAGGGACTGCCTTGGAAGTGTTCCTCAGTGATAGAGACTCATGTCTGTCTTCCAAGTGAGGAAGAGCAGTGATTTGGGTACCTGGCGATGGTAAGAATCGAGATGGACTTTAAAAGGTAGACAAGTTTGGTAAAATTAAGATGACTTAGGAAATAGTCAAAAAGGCTGGGGAAAGGAGCCATAATTGATGTCTCGGAAATGAGAACAAGCTTGGTGTGTTTGCCATCAGTAGAACCAAAGACTGACGGAGGGTCTCTCAGCATTTACAGAGAAATTAGGAGGAGAACAGAAGCTGAGACCAATGATGGTGGCTTGGGAAACCCAGGCACTGGAGTTTGGACTGACTACGGTGGGGGAATTAAATGCTGAAAGCAGCCGAATGGGAGAAGTTCCTCTAGCAACAGGGATGGACAACCAAGAAGAAAGGAAAAAGGGAAGTCCTGCAGAGGCTGTGTCCCTAATTCAGCACGAGGCGAGGAGAGGGGGGGCTGGCCGGGCTGCAGTGCCTCTCAGGGAGGGAGGGCAGGCTGAAGAAGGCTTTGGCTATGATGCCAGGTAAGACAGGCGAGTCAAGGCTTAGCATGCAGGGTTCATCTTGCAGCAGAAGTCCCCGGTTATTGTTGCCACACTGATTTATACTGCATCAAACACCTGATACGCATTATTAAAATGCAGAAGTGGCCATCACGTATGTGTGCAAATAGATCTTTTTATGAAAAATGTCTCCTAATGCCCATTTACAAAGTCGTCATTCTTTCGTATGGATCTACGGGTTTCCAACAGCTGGGTAAAGCTCTTTATATTAACATTCATAAAAGCAAATAACACAGAAAAATAAACATATAGGAAAACCTAGACAGATGTGAGTGCCTACAGAGTCACAGGAAAGGTCAGGAATTCAATGTGCTATTTTCCTCTGGGTTTATAAAAATGGGTAAAATGAGAGTGTGAGAGTTGGACTGTGAAGAAGGCTGAGTGCAGAATTGACGCTTTTGAACTGTGGTGTTGGAGAAGACTCTTGAGAGTCCCTTGGACTGCAAGGAGATCCAACCAGCCCATTCTGAAGGAGATCAGCCCTGGGATTTCTTTGGAAGGAATGATGCTAAAGCTGAAACTCCAGTACTTTTGACACCTCATGTGAAGAGTTGACTCATTGGAAAAGACTCTGATGCTGGGAGGGATTGGGGGCAGGAGGAGAAGGGGACGACAGAGGATGAGATGGCTGGATGGCATCACTCACTCGATGGACATGAGTCTGAGTGAACTCCAGGAGTTAGTGATGGACAGGGAGGCCTGGTGTGCTGCAATACATGGGGTCGCAAAGAGTCGGACATGACTGAGAGACCAAACCAAACTGAACTGAAGATGATAGCAAGGTCAAAATACTATGGTTTTGTCCCTAAGCTAATAATGGAAGCACAGAAATACAATGAAATAACATAACTATAAAACATTTTTAGAGATTTAAAAGTATATAAAAACCTTTAGCCAAAATATTTTCTAGAAGATAAGTCCTATACAATTTAATTATTTAAAAATGCTTTATAACTTGGCATATCACATTCACAGAAATGAGATTTGAAAATCAACCGTAAGTAATAAAACAAATTAGTGCTCAAAACTCTGGGACTTTAAATTTAAATCAAAATTTGCAATATGTAATTGCAATCAACTGCAATATTATTTAATTTTTTAGAAAACACTCTTCTTATCAATAATTCTGAATNCAACTGAACTGAACTGAACTGAACTGTGGTCCTTGTGATCAGTTTGGTTTTCTGTGATTGTGGTTTTTCCTTATGTCTACCCTCTTATTGATAAGGATAAGAGGTATGGAAGCTTCCTGATGAGATAGACTGACTGAGGGGAAACTGGGTGTTGTTTTGATGGGGAGGGGCATGGTCAGTAAATCAGCATTCAAAAAACTAAGATCATGGCATCCCGTCCCATCACTTCAGAGGCAAGTAGATAGGGAAACAATGAAAAGAGTGCAGACTTTATTCTCCTGGGCTCAAAAATCACTACAGATGGTTACTGCAACCATGAAATTAAAAGATGCTTGCTCTTTGGAAAAAAAAACCTATGACCAACCTAGACAGCATATTTAAAAACAGAGACATTACTTTGCCAGAAAAGATCTGTCTAGTCAAAGCTGTAGTTTTTTTTTTTTTTTTTTTCCCCAGTAGTCATGTATGTATGTGAAAGTTGAACCGTAAGGAAGGCTGAGCACCAAAAAATTGATACTTTTGAACTGTGGTGCTGGAGAAGACTCTTGAGAGTCCCTTGGACTGCAAGGAGATCCAACCAGTCCATCCTAAAGGAAATCAGTCCTGAATATTCATTGGAAGGACTAATGCTGAAGCTGAAACTCCAGTGTTTTGGCTACCTGTTGAGAAGTGACTCATTGGAAAAGACCCTGATGCTGGGAAAGGTTGAAGGTAGTAGGAGAAGGGAACAACAGAGGGTGAGTTGGTGGGATGGCATCATGAGTTGGTGGGATGGCATCATGAGTTGGTGGACATTAGTTTGAGCAAGCTATGGGTCTTCAGTGATGGACAGGGAAGCCATGGCTGAGCGACTGATCTGAGCTGAACCTGTCTTTTAGAGATAATCCCCATGCATTTATTTATGCTGCACATGTTTATACTTACAAAACAATTAAAATAACAAAAAATTACCTTTTTTTTCTATATGCCGCTTGCTAAGACAAAATATTCGTATTTTATACATAGATAACAAATGGATGCAACTAATGTAAATTATTTGCAGTTTATATGTGCATAGATTATATCCTTCTATTAAAATGTACAAACTGCACAACAAAATGAGAAAATATATATACAGATACCAGTAAGAAGAAAAAAGGGAGGAAAAGAAAAGGAAAAAAGAAAAACAGAAAAAGTACTAAATTATGAATAAGCTGCAAATGAGAATATGTTTTATTTAGACTCAACTTTACCAAGGTTTATCCTATTTGGATATTTCTGAGAACTTTAATTGTGCATATGATTAGAATATTAAAATAGAATTTCCCAACCAAGATTAGGAAGATTTAAAAAAATAATAATATATAGATATTACATATTGCATTTATAAACTGTATCAATATATCATTGTTCATTTATAAACCACTACATTTTGATACTGATTCAAACTCAGGTTGCAAGGTTTATAAGACTCAAACCTCTTTTATTAAATTGATTGCCTAGTTTCTTGTCATTTTACATTATAAACTGTTCCAATTCTTGTAGGTGATATACAGTTTCTGTTATAAAATCTCTTCTGTTTCAGATCAATAAAGTTCACTTTTATTTTCCCTGTCTTCATTGTTAATAACTCTTAATGATTGATTTACACTCTCTTTTAATAGTAAGCAACTAAAAGAAAAACGTTCTATTTATTAGATTTGTAAAAAACAAAGAAAGAAAGAAAAATGGTCATAGCCCCAGTCACTCATTCTTCATCCTTTGGTCCAACTACACTTCCCCTTAAGTACCGATAGTGATCATGGCTCTCCAGAAACTCAGCTTCAGTAGGCAGTGTCATCATGGTTTCTTTCTCAAATAGAAATGGAAGTGGGCCTGAAATTGATAACAAATCAAATGTAGTGCTTACCACAGTAGTCTTGTGTTCGTCAGAGGAAAATAAAATCTCAATGATTCTTTTCCACCAGTGCAATATTGTAAAGTAATTAACCTCCAATTAAAATAAATAAATTTATATTAAATCAGAGAGAGAGAGAAAATGGGGCACATTAACCCATTTAAGTGGATAAATTTAATAAATCACAATGTATTTCTTGCTTCATACTAATATCAATCTAAAGTAATATTTGGATTCATTTTAAATTAAAATATATTTATCCCTCAAATCTGAAAAGTATCATGAATTAATCCACGTTTTGTCTCTCTGTCTCTCTCTGTTTAAAGGAGCAGTATCAAAGTTTTGCTTCAGATTCTTATAACTTAAAACAATGTAGAGAGGTTAATGTTGAATTATCAAATCTTAAATGTGGAAAGATTGTATAATTTATCTGGAAGTATAAACAATCCTTGAGCCCTGTTTCTGTTATCCCAACAAAATTGTTTTCTGTCTTATACTTGAAAAGCTCCAGTAATAAGGAATTTCTCAACCCTTGAGAAACTCACCCCATTGTTTGATGATACTAATCATCACGAGTTCTTCACATCAAGTAGAAATCTGGCCTCTGCAGCTTCCTTTCATTGATAACTTTGTCACTTGAAACCAGTGATATTAAATCTAAAGTTTGTTGCCACATGCAAGATTCTCAAATAGTTGAAGTGGTCTTTTATTTTCTTTCTGAAATACTTAGTTTTCCAGCTATTTCCCCCCCTATTTTCTCAGTCATTTGTTATAAAATATATACATTTTAAGTACACTCATTTACTGTGGTCTGTGTAACTGTTTTATCTCCCCATACACCATGTATCCCAAACAGAAATTAAAAAAAAAAAAAAAGAACTTCTGTGTTCCTGACAAAAAGCTACACTGCAGAGAAGACCATTCAGTGTACTAATTGTTCATTCTGTCAGTTGTGTCCAACTCTTTGCAACCCCATGGACTGCAGCATTCCAGGCTTCCTTGTCTTTCACATTCTTCCGGGGTTTGCTCAAATTCATGTCCATTTAATTGCTGATGCCATCCAACCATCTTATCCTCTGTCACCCTTTTCTCCCCCTACACTCAATCTTTCCCAGCATCAGGGTCTTTTCCAATGAATTAGCCCTTTGCATCACAAAACTAAAGAAACTTCAGCATCAATCCTTCCAATTAATATTCAGGGTTAATTTCCTTTAGGAATGATTGGTTTAATCACCTTGCTGTCCATGGGACTCTCAAGAGTCTTCTCCAGCACCACAGTTGAAGAGCATCAGTTCTTCAGCACTCAGCCTTCTTTATTGTCCAACTCTCACAGCCATACATGACTACTGGAAAAACCATAGCTTTGATTATATGGACTTTGTCAGCTAAGTGATGTCTCTACTTTTAAATGAGCTGTCTAAGATTGTCATAGATTTTCTTCCATGGAGCAAGTGGTTTTTTTGTTGTTTTTTAATTTTATGGTGGCAGTCACAGTTCACAGAGATTTTGGAACCCAGAAAAATAAAATCTGACACTGTTTCCACTTCCCCCCTTCTATTTGCCATGAACTGATGCAATCTGTGATCTTAGTTTTTTCAGTGTTGAGTTTGAAGCAAGATTTTTCATTCTCCTATTTCACCATCATCAAGAAGCTTTTAGTTCCTCTTCACTTTCTGAAATTAGAGTAGTATCATCTGCGTATCTGAGGTTGTTGATATTTCTCCCAGCAGTCTTAATTCCAACTTGTGTTTCATCCAGCGTGGGACTTTACAGGATGTACTCTGCTTGTAAGTTAAATAAGCAAGTCACAATATACAGCCTGGACATAATCCTTTTTCAGTTTGGAACCATTCCATATTTGGTTCTAACTACTGCTTCTTAATCTGCATATAGGTTTTCTCAGGAGGTAAAATTTTAAGAATTTTACCACAGTTGTGATCCACACAGTCAAAGACTGTAATGTGGTCAATGAAGCAGAGGTAGTTTTTTTTTCCTGAAATTTCTTTGCTTTTTCTATGATCCAGTGGATGTTACCAATTTGATCTTTCATTCNTATCCGACTCTTTGCAGCCTCACGGACTGCAGCACGCCAGGCTTCCCTGTCCCTCACTATCTCCCAGAGCTTGTTCAAACTCATGTCCATTGAGTCAGTGATGCCCTCCAACCATTCCATCCTCTGTAGCCCTCTTTTTCTCCTGCCTTCAATCTTTCCCAGCATCAGGGTCTTTTCCAATGAGTCAGTTCTTTGAATCAGGTGGCTAAAGTATCGGAGATTCACACACACACACACACACACACACACACACACAGGTCTTTGCCCCCAGTTCCTGGCACAGAGTTCCTAGCAAGTTTCTAGTTTCCTAAGTGTTAACAGCACTAGGAGAATCATTCTGTTCTGATCTTTGGTCTTTGACTGGTTCCTGACAAAGAGCTCCTGAATCTCTTGGAATTTCCTGATCAATGGTGGTGCCTTTTATTCAAATTAGGTGACCCTTGGTGAGTTCCTGCATAGCTTCACCAAAAAAAAACTAAGAAGTGATTAGAAGCTTGAAATGATCAAAACTAAGCCACAATTAGAAGCCTGGACTTTCCACCCCATCCTCATCATTTGCAGACAGGAGACTGAGTTAATGACTGAGCATGGCCACATGATGAAGCCTCCATGAAAACACCCAAAGAATGGGTTTTAAGAAGCTTCCAGACTGGAACATGTGGAGGTGCTGGGAGAGTGGTGTTCCCAGAGGGGAGATGGAAGCCTGTGTACTTCTTCCATCTTGCTGTTCATCTGTATCCTTGATTATATAATAAACTATCAGATGTAAGTGTCCCCCTGACTTATGTGAGCTGTTCTAGCAAATTATGGAACTCTAGGAGAGGGTCACAGGAACCCAGATTTGCAGCCCAGTCCATCAGAAGACGTGCTTCCCTCGTGACTCAGCTAGTATAGAATCCGCTGCAATGCGGGAGACCTGGGTCTGATCCCTGGGTTGGGAAGATCCCCTGGAGAAAGGAAAGGCTACCCACTCCAGTATTCTGGCCTGGAGAATTCCACAGACTATAATCCATGGGGTCACAAAGAGCCAGACACAACTGAGCAACTTTCACTTTCACTTTCTTTCCATCAAAAGACAACCTGAGATGTGCCATTGGTGCCTTAAGTTGAGATAGTCTTGTGAAACTGAATCCTTCCTTCAAAGAAAGTGATGCCACCTCCAGGCAATGTCAGCACTGAGTTGAACTGGTGTTGCAGGAATGGCTGCTGTGTGGAAAACCCAAACATCCACTGTCGAACATGAAGAGTGGTAGTAATATAAGAGTAAAGGAAATAACAGGAAAGTGTTTTTTCCCCAACGTGTGCCTATTTTCTAAAATAAAGAAAGTGAAATCTCCCTTAATTATGCTCCACCTTTCCTCTATAATCATGTTCTAGATTACTCATGTGAAGGAAACAATGACAAGACAGTGCTGATGAAAATGTGAAACTTCAAGAATCTTAGTGCTCGAGAAAGATAATGGGAGCGCAAACTGATTAAAGTAATAATGAGGCTTAGAAATATTGAGACCTGATTTTTAATAAGAAAGCTGAGGAATACCATAATAATTTTCATTAAATTTTTGATAACAGCAGACATTTCATTACAGGCTATAAAAACCAATGCATTGAGCTATGCACTAAACTTGAGACCTGCTGATAGCAGGCCCCTCATAAAGTCAGTTTATTATACCAGAAATGTTCTAATAAACACAATCATCTTCCACAAATCAAGCAACTTTGCATCAGCGAGGAAGAATAACAACGGTTAAAACAAATGAGGGGATGCTGCTGCTGCTAAGTCACTTCAGTCGTGTCCGACTCTGTGTGACCCCATAGACAGCAGCCCACCAGGCTCCCCCATCCCTGGGATTCTCCAGGCAAGAATACTGGAGTGGGTTGCCATTTCCTTCTCCAATGCATGAAAGAGAAAAGTGAAAGTGAAGTCGCTCAGTCTGTCCAATGAGACCATCATTTTTCACTCTCTATAGAATAACAGGGGCCCAGAGACTCAGAGACCCTTGTCGACATGAACTTTATTTTCAGAAATTTATCCTGGCTACAGAACTTTATACTTCTCCCCTAAGTTGGCCCTGTAGGACTAAATATAGTCTGTTCTTCCTCCTTCACCAACTTCTAGACCCTGTGACTTTCATTTCATTTTACACAGAGGTTCCATAACAACTTCATTTGCCAGCTTTTAAATTATTTTGATAAAGTGTATAATATTATACAGTTATTACAACTAGGACTGCAGGAAACATTACCAGATCAATATCACCATCTCCCATTAAAAGGCGATTCAGTGTGTCAGTAATTTCCTTTCATTGCACTTCAAATCCTTAAAATACCCAAGATCTTTTATTATGTCAATCCCTGCAGGCTCAGAATGTTACAGAATCTGGAGAGGGTAGGGAGGATGACAAGGGCAGGGGAGGGGAGAAATGAAGGGGCCGGACTTAATAGGACTGCTACAAAGATGGTGAAGATGTCATTTTATTTTTTCCCCAAAGCTGAAATGATTTTAAAGGCAGAAGACATAAGTTCCATATAAACAGATTCACCATCTCAGCATCACATATAAATATAAGACATGAGATGAATGGTAGGTGTTTTATAATTTGTGAAAACATATAACTGGTGCATCAGACTCATGATTTCCAAATACTATTTTAGGATGAGATTCAATTTACTTAAGTAAAACAGAGGATCAATTTATAGAAAACTGTGACATAAGTAGGAGGATAGGGTACCTATCAGTGACGTTTCAGGAGAAGGTGATACTTGAAAATCTAACTTGGGAAACCACTCATACTGTTAACCTCTGCTTTCGGAAGTATGTTTAAATTATTCAGTGCTAAGAAGCATCTTTTCCTTCATTAATGCTTGTTCAGAAAAGGAAAGCACAGTCTCAGCAGTTGAAGGTTCTCCATCATCCAGCCAAAGCAAAACAGTTTCCCCGGCCTTGGCTTGTAGGATGTGCCGGCTCCACCATGTTTCCAGATGCTCCCGCTGTGTTAAGGCGAGCTCATGGAGAACACTTGGACTCCTTTTTGTTTGCCTTCATAACTGACTGCAATAAAACACCTACCAGTGTCGGATCTAAGAATGCAAAATGATTTCGTATCAATATAAATAAGACTATCTTCTGCAAAAAAAGAAGATCTCAGAGTCCATGGGGTAGGCGTCTCCCAGTTTCCCTGCTCAAAAATGCAATACTGAAAAGGTGTAGGGTCAGATCTCCATTGGGAGCTGGACAGCAGGTTTGCAGATTTTGGGTGTATTGGGCTCAACCAATCTCACTTCTCCAACAGGTCTAGCAGGCTTCCTTGGCAATCCTTTCTTTAATGAGGCTGTCCAAGGTCATGGACAACAAGAAGGACCACTGAGGGTAACCCTTCCCTAACACTTCAGTCATTTGGGGCACGTTTTCCCCAGCTGCCCCACCCCCACAGCACCCGAGCTCCTCAAATGGCCCCTCTTCCTTCCCTCTTTATCTCCCTACATGCATCCTTCCACCAACCTACATGGGCTTGTCCCCTTTCAAACTCCCACCGCATTTTGCTTCCTTCTTTCTTCTGGCCTAAATCACATTATGCCCTTTATGTTTATTATTTTCATATTTATTAAGAGCTCCCTGAGCACACGATCCATCTCCTTTCATCTTCCCAACTCATCCTCAGTAATTCACAAAATATCACACACTTATGAGCAATGCAGAGAGGTGTCTAATTGTGCCATGGGAATGCAAAGTTTATGCTGGAACAGGGAAACCTTAGCCAGAAAGTTGGCAGAGACCACTCAGCCTTACTTGCTAGATTTCTATCCTGCTTGGTCATCTGTAATTAGGCGGGACTCGCAAAGATGCAGAGGACAGTGAACAACAGTACCCCTCCTCAGTTTCCCCTCTGACACCTTTCAGTGGCTTCCCTGTTCCTTCCCATCGTCACCTCTACATCTGATGTGAGCAGGAATTCACAGCAACATCAATGAAAGAACTCTCTTTGATGAATAAGCCAGGGGTTTTCCCTTCTGCAACTCCAGAGCAATGAGCTGAAGGATGATGACTGCTTCGGAGAAGGGATCTAAATTCTTACACAACTTCATAATGAAAAAGATGGAATCTCAAGGCAAGCCACTCCCAATCCAGGAGAGAAGGGAGAGAAGTCCGTATCGTCTGCTTCTAACAGTTGTAACACATAGGTTAAAAAAGGGGGCAATGGTTTTACAATGTAAAATAAATCCACTTCCAAAATGGGTATAAGACGAAGACAAAAAAAGGGAAGCTAAATTTATTTTATTTTATTTTTTTATGACTGGCAGAACCATTTTTTTTTTTTTTAGAGCTTCCATTTTACTTTATTTTACTTTTAAAAGATTAATAATCTCTGGCAGGGTAATGTCTTTAGATGAATGTAGCAAATCTAACTTAGTCCAGTATATCAAAGGGAATTGTTACCTCTCTTTTTAAAAAATGAATCAAAAGAGCTACAGAAACCAAGAGGTAAATATAGTCAAGCAGTCTTTAGTGTGCTGCTACTATGTACCAAGCAGCAGCACTGTGAGCAGTACTAGGTACTGTTCTGAGTACTATGTACAATGTGTTCAGAGCACAGTGAACCGACAGGTGCCCAAGGACCAGAGCTGCTATGGTGGGTGACAGAGCAGGACACATAAACAGTCATTTCAGTATTAAGATGTGCTGTGAAGAAGACGAAATAGGATCATTCAAAGAGAGAGAGGGCTGAAGAGGAATTATTTCAGCTAGGACAGTCAGGCATGTGTGCTTGGAGGGAGGGAGTCAAGATATAAATGATAGAAAGTGGAAGAGAGATGACCAGAGGAAAAGGAAGCAGATGGTGCAGTGGAGACAAAGGTGATGGAGCAGGACGTCTATGACACAGAGAGAAGGCCACGTGACGTGACACCCAGAGACACGTAGCGGAGGGAGGGGAGGTCAGAGGGAGACAGGCCAGGTCACAAGGGGCCTTGAACCTGCGGTGAGGAGTCTAAGTTTTATACTGCTATCAGTGGGAAGACACTGAGAGGCTTGAAAAAAAGGATGTGCCTGATCAACCCTCTGGTTTAGTGTGGAGGATGAATTTTAAAAGTAGGAGACTGGACGGGAGCTGCTGCAGTGGTCCAGAGATGATATGCCCATCATCTGAACAAGGATTGTAACAACAGAAATGGTGAGAAGTGGTGAGGCTCAGGGTATGCCTGGGAAGTAAAACAGATAGGTTTTGATGATGGTATGGATGGGGGAAATGAGGTTAAGGGAGGAATTGAGGGTGACTCTTAGGTTTTTTAGCCTGAAAAAGAATGGGTGGATGATGGTGCCATACATGAAGGTTGAAAAGGCAAGGGGGTAAAATCAGCTTTCAGGATGGGGACTGGAGAACCGGAGTTCTCTTTAGCTACATATGTACAAAGTCCTTCAGACATCCACAGGAGAGTTTGGATACGTAAACTGAAATGTAATTAACCTACTGCTGCTGCTGCTAAGTCGCTTTAGTCGTGCCTGACTCTGTGTGACCCCAGAGACGGCAGCCCACCAGGCTCCCCAGTCCCTGGGATTCTCTAGGCAAGAACACTGGAGTGGGTTGCCATTAACCTACAGATGGTATTAAAACGAATGGAATAATATTACTAGAGGTAAAGAAGGAGAATGCGGATGAAGAGAGAAGAGGGCCCAAGTTCAAGACCCAAACACCCTCAATATTTAGTGGTTGGTAGGTGGTCATTGGGCTTCCCTGATGGCTCAGCAGGTAAAGAACCCACTTGCCAACACAGGAGACATAAGAGACATGGGTTCCATCCCTGGGTTGGGAAGAACCCTTGGAGGAGGAAATGACAACCCACTCCAGTATTCTTGCCTGAAAAAAATCCCATGAACAGAGGAGCCTCGTGGGCTATAGTCCAATGGATCAGAATGAGTCAGACATGACTGAGCAACTAAGCACAGCACACAGGAGCTCAATAAAGGAGACCAAGAATGAATGGCCAGTGAGATGGAAGGGCAATGTTCCATATTACCAGGACAGGGTAATATTACTGAAGACCAAAAGTGAAGATGTTTCAAGGCAAAGGAAGTGATCATCTATACCAAAAGCTGCTGAGAAATAAATCTCACCACCTCTGGCAGCTTCAGTTCAGTTCATTTGCTCAGTCGTGTCTGACTCTTTGCGACCCCATGAATCGCAGCATGCCAGGCCTCCCTGTTCATCACCATCTCTCGGAGTTCACCCAGACTCAC
>SJYX01006174.1:281199-299666 GCA_006410675.1 Oreotragus oreotragus
CGGGCTCGGAGCGCCGCGGGCGGGGGGACGGGGGAGGGGGCCGGGGGCGGCGCGGCGAGCCGGAGGGTTCTCCCGGCGCCCGCCCTGGAAGCGGGACTAATTTTAGACCTTGGCTTCCCCAGCCGCTCTCTGGGGCTCCAGGACACCGCGAACGTGTCTTCCTGGCGCGGGTGGTGGTGGTGATGCTGGCTCCAGGAAGCTCGCCCTCACCGCTGTCTTTCTCGGCCCCTCCACGGCCCCGCGCCGAGGTCTCACACGTGCTGCTCTAGGGACCGGGGAGGAAACTGAGGCACGTCGAGGTTTACCTAAGATCCTGAGGTGACTTTGTAAGTGGAAACCATCAGGTGTTGCGCATTTTGATTTTATATGTGCTTCCCAGACTGGGCTCCTGGTACTTACCTACACATTTTTGGATCCTGGGGGTCCCCTATGGAGGAAGGGTATTTTTCCGTGGCCCATCTTCTTCCCTTCCCCCAAATCGTTTTATATCATTTTGGTCGAAATGGAGGAGAGGTACTCTCAGTGGAGTGAGGGAGTGACTTGGGGCTTGGTGATTTGCAAGGCCAACCCATCAGTCCGCCTGTTCCAGTAACTTCTGTGCCCTCACCCTTCCTAAGATCCCAGACCACGCTCTCACCCCACTGCCACGCACGCCCTGTTGCTGCGGGGCCTAACTCATCCCCGCTCTGTGTATCCCGGCCTTTCTTCCCCTCAAAACTGAGCAGCCATCTGAGCACTCCCACCCCCTGCCCCCTTTCCCACTCCCCACACGCAGCAGCGCACGTCTGTCCCTTCGCAGGCGCACAAGCTGGCGCCTTCCCTGGGATGCTCTCTGCCAGGCAGTTTCCCCACCGACTCTACCGCTGGCATCACAGGGAGGTGCCCCAGGCCTGCGGATCTGTTCTAGCTCCCACCCCCTGCCCCCTTTCCCACTCCCCACACGCAGCAGCGCACGTCTGTCCCTTCGCAGGCGCAGGCGCACAAGCTGGCGCCTTCCCTGGGATGCTCTCTGCCACGCAGTTTCCCCACCGGCTCTACCGCTGGCATCACAGGGAGGTGCCCCAGGCCTGCGGATCTATTCTCCCAAAAGAAATCGTTACTTAAAAAAAAAAAACAAAACAAAAAAACAAAACCATAAAATTCTCCTTGGGCAATGAGGTAGGGGTTAGCCACTGGGGACTGTGCTCAGTAAGGAGAGCGAGCCCTTGGAAGAATCAGCTGAGTCTGCCTTTCTGCCCTTCCAGCTCTCGGCCTGGGGCCTCTGCCTTGTCGCAGCTGCACAGTGGCCCCACAGCCCTCTGCAGGTGGAGGGCTTCCCGAGAAGGCCTGCAGCAGCCTCNAGCCCTTGGAAGAATCAGCTGAGTCTGCCTTTCTGCCCTTCCAGCTCTCGGCCTGGGGCCTCTGCCTTGTCGCAGCTGCACAGTGGCCCCACAGCCCTCTGCAGGTGGAGGGCTTCCCGAGAAGGCCTGCAGCAGCCTCGCCGCCTTGACTGCCCCATAAAGTACCAGCAGCTCTGGTCACCGCTCGGAGAGTTTAATGTGAACACTGAAGAACAGTGAGGGCTCCCCGTACATCAGCTAACTCGGAGGCCATCAGCATGATGTTACCTAGGGCTTCCTTGTCGCTGAAGGCCGGAAGATCGGTCTGCTGGGAGGGAAAACCACCGACGGGGCTTGGAAGACTTTCCAGTCCTCCAAAATATTATCAATTGAATAATTTCGTTCTGATTTTATGTTTATTTCACTAGCTTTCTAAGGCATTGGGAAGTTTATTACATATGTGTATATATATATGAACATATTAATATGTTCAAACATACAAAATATGTATGTATGTACATATGCAAACATATATATGTGTATGTATATATATGGGGCTTCCCAGGGGGCTTCCCTGGGGGCTCAGATGGTAAAGAATCTGCCTGCAAGGCAGAAGACCCAGGTTCCATCCCTGAGTGGGGAAGATGCCCTGGAGAAGGGAAGAGCAATTCACTCCAGTATTCTTGCCTGGAAAATTCCATGGACAGAGGAACCTGGCAGACTACAGTCCATGTGGTCGCAAAGAGTTGGACACGACTTAGCAACTAAATAAGGATAACAAAGATATATATATATATATACAGTGGGTATACTTGTCCTGGCACAACATCTTTCTTGTGACCAGCAGAGTTCAGCTAACTGCATCAAAGGTTTTAACAAATCAGTACATTTCCCACCCAGGTACTTCTGTGGAAGTGCTGAAACAAGTTAGCTCCTGAAACCAGGCACTTTGGTCAGCTAGTGGTTGTTTGGCCACTAGGACACTCAAGGAAAGAGTGCTGGCAAGGAGATAAAGCATCTTCCACCTTCTGCCTTGGAAGACTGCCAGGTGAATGTAGGTGTGGCTACTGCTACAGCGGCTACCCCTCCTGGATTTCAGCTCCTCAGAATGTTCTCTTATGCCTCAGAGGCACCTTACAGATAAGTACAGAAATCTGTCTAGGTTTCAACCTCCCCTTTCCCCAGGCAGTACATAGATAATAAAGTAAATAGTCTTCACTCCCTTGGAAGACATAAGCCATTACAGCAGGGGGTGAGACACTTCCTACAAGAATGATAAAGTGTTTCATCTAGTGGGACACCCCTCTGGTCATTTAAGATCTGCATAACATTAAATACTCATTCTTAAAAGGCTGTTTTATTTCTTTAAAAAGTGCCTACTGTGTGCTAGTACTGTGGTAGGCTCAGTGTTGATAACATAGTAAGCTTTATGACAGTGGGGAATCTGTTTATAATAATTATGTTTCTATCCCCAGTTCCCTACATGAGGCCCAACATACTCAATGAGTATTAGTAAAACAATAAATATTCAAAGGGTAAACAGATAATGAAAGCTTGATAATCACCCGTTAGACCCAATGAATATGAGACATAGGATATAATTGAAAAAATGTGAACCTATAAGAAAAAAATGTTCTGTTACTTGCTATATCACATCTCCCATTTGCCACTTCCTATCCTCTGGGCTCCACAGGTGTCTTTTAGCCACTGCTGGAACCAAGTTCTAAATGGGCTCCAGCTGGCTTCAGTCTGACAGTGTCTGACCCTCAACCTCTCTTGCATCTTTCCCCCTACCCAGAGGCTTGTTGGTTGAAGTTTTGGTGTGGACTGAAGCCCAAAAAGAAGTGTGAGAGCTTAAACACTTGTGATAAATCTTGGACCAATGGGAGCCCTTAGATTAATATTCTCTTTACCATCCTCCAACAAAGGATCCTGAAATGTATTCCATAGAGCTTCCTGGGTGGTCCTCCCGAAGAGCCAGTCTCCCGAAGCAGTGGCCAGCTTGATAACGCACCCTTGTACTGGCTCTCCATCCTTAGCTGGGTCCCTTCTGCTGTCCCTCACATGCTCCCTGAGGTCACACACCCCAATAAAGTACTTCAAGTAAGTCTTTGTTATCAGGCTCTTTGTTTATCATGATCCCAGAGAATCACTCACCATCAATCCTAAATATTTACATTAAGGAGCAAATGATTTTCCAAATGTGCTGTACTGCACACACACACACACACACACTTACACTGGCTCCTCTTTGTGATCAATTAAATCCCACACAGATCTGCTCTTAATAACCCCATTCACTTTGTTTCTGTGCTCATACAAAACTGCAGAGGAACTTGTCTGTCTCATTGCTAACCTTCCATAAACATTTCAGAACAGTTTGCCTATTGGACTATTGAGAAACGTGATGGAATTTCTTCGGTGGAAGTATTTAATCAAAGGATAGGTATTTATCAACTTGGGATAGGAGTGGATCTGTCCAGAAACTGTGGTACTAGGATGTTTTGGAAACAGATAAAGTCAGGTTATGTGATGGCAGGGAGTCAGTGCAGGGAGGTGTGAAATGAGCAGGCCCTGGAGGGAGGCAGAAAGTCTGAGTTAGGATCCTCGCTTTCCACCTTCACCTTGTGTATTAACTTGGATAAGTTACCTAATTTCCCTAGATTTTACTTCCTTCATATACAGCTTGGAGCAGTACAATGATAAAATTATTGTAATAATGCTGCTGCTGCTAAGTCGCTTCAGTCATGTCCAACTTTGTGTGACCCCATAGACGGCAACCCACCAGGATCCTCTGTCCCTGGGATTCTCCAGGCAAGAACACTGGAGTGAGTTGCCATTTCCTTCTTCAATTGTAAGAAGAAATAAGATAATTCATAACAGCATGTACTCAGTATGTAATGAGTACCCAACAAATCTTAACTATTATTGTTCTTTTAGAGACGAATCATTACGCAACTATTTTATAGCATCTGAACTTAAAGTCAGTGCTAGAAGCCAGAACAAAGTTCAGACTTTTGCTAAAATTCTGTGATACTCACTTCAGACCTGGAAGGATATCTTACTATTCACCTAGCCAGTGAAGGCCAAACTTTTATTTAAATACAGCAAAATGATGTTCCAGATATTCAGTATCATGCAGTCCATACACTGTGTGTGCATAAGGGGATCACTCACGGGTGGATGAGGACATCTGTGTATAGCCTTTTTTGGACCTCATTAATAAACAGACCTGCTCAGATTTCTTTTGGTGGGGTTTGCCGTGCTGGGTCTCCGCTGCTGCACAGGCTCTCCTTACCTCTGGCGAGCAGGGCCCCCTCCAGTTGTGGCTCATGGGCTCCTCATTGGGCTGGCTTCCCTTGTTTCAGAATGTGGGCTCTGTGGACACCTGAGCTCCAGTAGTTCCAGCTCGGGGCTCTAGAACAGAGGCTCAGTGGTTCTGGCCCTTGGGCTTACTTACTCCATGGCGTGTGAGATCTTCTCAGACCAGGGATTGAATCCACGTCCCCTGCAATAGCAGGTGAATTCTCAACTACTGGACCACCAGGCGCAGCCCATCTTCCTTAGATCTGAAATTCACCTTTTGCAAGATTATATGTTATACTTAACAACGGCACGCAGTACATGCCTGAGTGCTCAGTCGTTCAGTTGTGTCTGATTCTTTGTGACGCCATGGACTGTGGCCCACCAGACTCCTCTGCCCGTGGGATTTCCCAGGGAAGAGTACTGGAGTGGGTTGCCATTTCCTCCTCCACGGAATCTTCCCGACCCAGGGATGAACCTGAGGCTTATGTGCTGGCAAGTGGATTCCTCACCACTGAGCCACCTGGGAAGTCCCCATATAGTGCATATATGACTAATTATAACTCAAATATTATCGTAGAAAAACGTTTCCTCATTTGACTCTGCGTATTATAAAACATCAAAGAATACAGACAAGATTTTGGATACATTTTATGCTTTTTGAGTCACGCACATCTTTGATTAAACTTACAGAACCTCTTTTTAAAAATACACGTACACACACATAAACATCTTGCTTTCTGTTTCAGTAGTTTATGGGTCCCTCTAAGGTCCCTCCAAAGAACCCAGATTAAGGAAAAGGTTGTGCATGAAAAAATTATCCTGAAATTCAAGTTCTGTTTCTTCAAGATTTTAGTCACTGAGCTAGCATTGCTTCTGCAGATTTACTAGAAGGAATATGTAATATCTCAGGGTTTGGAACGGGGAAGGCAATGGCACCCCACCCCAGTACTCTTGCCTGGAAAATCCCATGGATGGAGGAGCCTGGTGGGCTGCAGTCCATGGGGTCGCTAACAGTCGGACAGACTGGGCGACTTCACTTTCACTTTTCTCTTTCATGCATTGGAGAAGGAAATGGCAACCCACTCCAGTATTCTTGCCTGGAGAATCCCAGGGATGGTGGAGCCTGGTGGGCTGCCCTCTGTGGGGTCACACAGAGTCAGACACGACTGAAGTGACTTAGCAGCAGCAGCATCAGCAGCAGGGTTTGGAAATGGAAAACCACACCAGTATTCTTGCCTGGAAAATTACATGGATGGAGGAACCTGGTAGGCTACAGACCATGGGGTCACAAAGAGTCAGACACTACTGAGTGACTTCACTTTAACTCCAGGGTTTGGAGGCATAAACTGTACCTGAAATGAACTTGGATTATTTCAAACTCTTAAGAAATTACTCTTAAAATAAACATGTATACCCAAAGCCACATGCGTTGGGGGACCCACTGTGCAACAAGAACTTATCTGAATTAACTTCCACTTAGACAAAAAAGCTTATTAAAAGACAAGGAATTAAAATGTGCTAATTTGGGGTTTACAAACTCCAAATTAAAACTCAACAGTAACTAAATTACAATAATTTAACTGCAGGATTTGTTCAGAACTTAGAAAAAGATCTTGTTACCAAAGAATATTTTATCACTGATGTTTTTAGAGTTGCATGTCTATAGTAATACTAAAGAACAGACAGGACTTTCCAGGTAGTACAGAGGTAAAGAATCCATCTGCGAATGCAGGGGATGCAGGAGACTCAGGTTTGATCCCTAGGTCAGGAAGATCAACCTGGAAGAGGAAATTGCAGCCCACTCCAGTGTTGTTTTCTAGAAAATTCCATGGACAGAGGCGCCTGGCAGGCCACAGTCTGTAGGGTTGGACACAAGTGAGCACACGTGAGGAGGGAAAGAGCAGGCTGAGTTCTCTTTTCAAATTCTCTCCACACAGCTAGCACTTCCATTCAATCCAACACCTACCTGCACGAGGGTCAGATCTCTCCTACTGCCCCCCCTTTGGAACACAAGCCACTGATGATTCTTGCAGGGGTCCTTTTCTTGCCAGAACTATCCTAAAGCTGACTAGTTCCAGTCTCCCTTATTTTGGAACAACAACCAAAGAAAACTTGAACAGTCCTAACCACTTGGCTTTCACCAAGCAAACTGCCTTACTGTCTGTACCCTTTGGGAAATTTCTTTTTATACATCTATCTTTAGCTGCAACTCTCCCCTCTTTGGCTATGTGGAGACTAATAATAAATGAAATATCAGACACTCATTTTTAACACATTTGCAATTCTGCATTTTTTAGACCACTCCTCTTTCTTTTTTATCAATTCAAAAATTTCATTTAAAAAAGTCCTACACAGTTGGCTGTCTGCTAAGTGCTAAGATTTTAAAGGTTAAGAAAAAAATGATGCAATATCTGCCTTCCTGGATATTTGGGTCAGTGAAGAAGGCACTCTTTATTAAATGATTATACAAAAAATGTAACAGTCAGAAAAACTGCAAATGGATACTTCAAGTTGTTTGTTTAATGATCACTGCCACTCAGAGGGAACTTTCATTCATCCTTTTTCTTTATTCATAAAGTTCAACACTAACCGTGGCTAATAAGCAAACAGAATATTCAGTGCTGCTGCTGCTGCTAAGTCACTTCAGTTGTGTCCGACTCTGTGCGACCCCATAGATGGCAGCCCACCAGGCTCCCCCGTCCCTGGGATTCTCCAGGCAAGAACACTGGAGTGGGTTGCCATTTCCTTCTCTAATGCAAGAAAGTGAAAAGTGCAAGTGAAGTCTCTCAGTCGTGTCTTACTCTTCACGACCCCATGGACTTCGGCCCACCAGGCTCCTCCACCCACGGAATTTTCCAGGCAAGAGTGCTGGAGTGGGGTGCCATCACCTTCTCCATATTCAGTACTACATCTGGTTTATGTTTTGAGATAGTAGTATACATGATAAATGTCATCAAACACTAAGATATTAGAGATTTTTTTATAAATTTCAGACATTTCTTATTCAAAACCACTCCCTTTCAAATTATAAAGTATTGGTACTTATTGTCTTCTCCTATATTTCAATAAAATATATAGTTTATATTATGAATAAAATATGCTTATGTGCACTAATCTAATCAGATCACAATTTATAATATTTTTCTGTAGAAAAAGTATTTCACATTCAAAACAACTGGTTTACAAACTCTGGGAACATGGCTTGTTTGTAAAAGATGTCCCATTCTCATAGTTGCTATATAACATAAAAGTGAGGTAATCATTTATTACAAGTTCCATAAAGTCTTAAAAGTTAGAAAAGTAGAGTTTTGTCTCATGTCTTTTAATTTACCTGTAAGTCATAGTGGCTTATTGCTTCAGCCTCTAGTGCATCTCAGAAAAAAGCAGTCTAGGTGCAGAACAAAGACTTTTGTCTACTTGCTAAAAGGAAGAAATATACCATCTTCTACCCATTCACTGACTAATGCAAAAAGGAATGTGAAAAAGAAATCCATCTAAACTCAGGGGCCCCTGAACCAAAGAAAAGAAAAAAGCCTTTTCAAGAGGTTGGTGAACAAATTATAGCAATTGATTTTATTACCTGATCTTAATTGAATCAGCACAGTATTATTAAAAATAAATGTTGGCATATTGCCTTAAATTAAGGAACATTGACCCCCTTTTCGTTTTGAATTCATGAAAAGATCTACTTACTCTTATTTTTGGAATACTTTAGCTCAACAAATTAATACCTATTTCATTTCACTGGGCTGAATGTTAGCCATGAATGTTAGCATAATTTTTCAAAAATGAACTGCATCAAACTATTTGCATAACAAAAATGTCACGGTGAACCAGCACCTTGCTGCCCCTGGCTATTGTCAAAGGAAGCTGGAAGAGAATGATCTGTTTTTATATATGATAACTTTGTTCATCCCCAAATAACTACTTGTCAAATACAGTTGATTTTCAGTCAAGTGAAAAAAAAAGAAAACTACTGACTCTGAGGAAGTAGCAGGTTCAAGGATTTGATCGTAGGATTAGGTTGGTTTTTAAAAATTAATTAATTGATTTACCTTTGGCAGTGCTGGGTCTTTGCTGCTGCAGGAGCATTTCTCCAGCTGTGACACGGGGGCCGCTCTCTAGTCGGGGTGCGCAAACTTCTCACTGTGCCGGCTCCGCTTGGTGCGGGCTCGGGCTCTGGAGCACCCAGGCTTCAGTAGTTGTGGCACAGGAGCTTAGCTGCTCTGTGGCATAGGCAATCTTTCCGGACTAGGGATCGAACCTGTGTCCCCTGCACCGGCAGGCAGAACCTTATTCACTGCGACACCAGGGAAGTCCCAGGTGTTTTGTTTTTGTTTTTAAATTTCAAAATCTGCCAGTGCTAATTCACACCAGATTTGTGGTGATTAAATGTTCTTTTCCCTCCACTCTGATTCAAGGATCAATTTGAAGCAAGCTGCTTCTCTCCGTATATTTTCCATTGAGCAGATTGAGTCATTGCAGCATTGAGAGCAACTCATTAACACACTGAAACCCTCCTGTGTGCTGAGGGGCAGATGTTGGAAGTCTTTGTGGTGTAAATGGCTCCTGATATCAGGAAGCTTACCCATGGCAACCAGCCCTTGGATTCAGTAAGGCTGACATTTTTGGATGTCAACAGAAATGGTAATCTCTGTTTCTTAACTTCTCTGATAAAGAATCTGCCTGCAATGCAGGAGATTGAGGTTCAACGTCTAGATCAGGAAGATCCCCTGGAGAAGGGAATGGTCACCCAACTTCAGTATTCCTGCCTGTGGAATTCCATGGACAGAGGAGCCTGGTGGGCTACAGTCCATGAGGTCACAAACAGTTGGACATGACTGAGCGACTGAGACTTGAGCACCTTTATTCTCAGATCTTTGCTACCACACCAACCCCAAAGCATTTCCTAATAAACCTCCAGTCCCAGTGGAGTGCCTGTGGTCTGTGTTCCCAGCAGCAACTGGTCTTTACCTCTGTGAAACCACTTCTCACACTGCCTCATTCTCACCTTCCTCTGGTTTTGTCTCCATCTCTCCACCAGAAAGGGAGCCTCTTGAGGATAAAGATGTGTTTATCTCTGCATCACCAAGGTGGGCATCACATGGTGCATGCTCAACGAGAATGTTTGCAAGTTGAATGAATCATCTCAGCCTTGTTTGTTCGGGTTTCCAGGATGTGAGAGAGCCTGGCATTGTCATTTTCCTGAGAGAGAGGCCTAGATCAGTGGTTCTCAAAATGTGGTCCCTAGACCAGCAACATTGACATCAATTGGTAAAAGAATGTATTAGAAATGCACATTCCCAGGCCCCATGCCAGACCTCAGCTTAGTTCAGTGGCTCAGTTGTGTCAGACTTTTCGCAATCCGTGGACGGCAGCAAGCCAGGCTTTCCTGTTCATCCAGGCTTCCCCGTCTATCAGCATCATGCCAGACCTAGTGAACCAGAAATTCTGGATGTGGAGCTTAGGGATCTGAGTTTTAACAAACCCTCCTGTTGTTTCACTCTTCTGATTCTTGTTAAAACTTGAGAACCACTGTTCTTCACGTGCACACAAGGGTTCAGGGATCAGAATAAGCCTATGTCAAGACTGATCTTGTGTCCTCAAGGTTGGAAGCGCCATGCCCCTTTAACTCAGCCTGGAAATCAGTGCACAGGCTGCAGTCAGTTAGTCTGACTCATCTGACAAACTCCACATTATTCTCTCTGCTCCCAATGATGGGGCAATGTTGGCACTTGAATTGCCAGTTAATTGCTTCAGCTAACCAATTCATCTTGCAGGCACAGCTGGTAGGGAAACCATCTACAGTTCACAACAAACTGTGGAAAATCCTTCAAGAGATGGGAATACCAGACCACCTGACCTGCCTCCTGAGAAATCTGTATGCAGGTCAAGAAGCAACAGTTAGACCAGATATGGAAAAACAGACTGGTTTCACATTGGGAAAGAAGTACATCAAGGTTGTGTATCATCACCCTGCTTATTTAACTTATATGCAGAGTACATCATGAGAAATGCTGGACTGGATGAAGCACAAACTGGAATCAAGATTGCAGGGAGAAATATCAATAACCTCAGATATACAGATGATACCACCTTTATGGCAGAAAGTGAAGAAGAACTAAAGAGCCTCTTGATGAAAGTGAAAGAGGAGAGTGAAAAAGTTGGCTTAAAACTCAACATCCAGAAGACTAAGATCATGATATCTGATCCTGTCATTTCATGGCAAATAGAAGGGGAAACAATGGAAACAGTGAGAGACTTCATTTTGGGGGGCTCCAAAATCACTGCAGATGGTGACTGTAGCCATGATATAATAGATGATTGCTCTTTGGAAGAAAAGCTATGACCAACCTAGACAGCATTTTGAAAAGCAGAGACATTATTTTGCCAACAAAGGTCCGTATAGTCAAAGCTATGGTTTTTCCAGTAGTCATGGATGTGAGGCTTGGATCATAAAGAAAGCTGAGTGCCAAAGAATTGATGGTTTTGTACTGTGGTGTTGGAGACTCTTGAGAGTCCCTTGGACTGCAAGGAGATCCATCCAGTCCATCCTAAAGGAAATCAGTCCTGAATATTCATTGGAAGTACTGACGCTAAAGCTGAAACTCCAATAATTTGGCCACCTGTTGCGAAGAGCTGACTCACTGGAAAAGACCCTGATGCTGGGAGGGATTGGGGGCAGGAGGAGAAGGGGCCGACAGAGGATGAGTTGGTTGAATGGCATCACTGACTCGATGGACATGAGTTTGAGTAAACTCTAGGAGTTGGTGATGGACAGGGAAGCTTGGCTGCAGTCCATGGGGCCGCAAAGAGCTTGACATGACTGAGCACCTGAACTGAACTGAAAGGCGTTCTAGCCTGTTCTCCTCAGGTTGGAGCCAGCTGCAGAGCTACTGGGAGGGGATACGCATGCCCCATCTGGGGAAGAACAGAACCTCCGTCTGCCCTTACTTGGCCCTGTTTACAGGTTTCTCTCCTTTACACCCTGATTCATTTGATTTTATGCTTCCAGGGTCTGGCACCTGAGTGATGGAAGTGCTTTCCTGTATGGAATCATATACAATTGGGGTGCATCTCCCCCACCATTAGAATCAAAATAGGGGAAATGGACTAGACTGGGGAAATTGCTGCTGCCTCAGCAGCTTTGATTTTCCTGTCAATATTAAGTGCAGTTTTGCATGGATATGAACCTGAATTTGTCTGTGCACTTTATGAACGCTGTTGCCATACTCGTCACTGGATTTGTGAAATTTTGAGATGACAGTTTTGAGGCAGGTAATTACAAGTGATCCTGGTTGGTTTTAAGAAGCAGTCAGATTACTTACATGGATTAGGCACCTGAAAAAAAAATTGAAAGATTGTTTAAGGAGTTACATGGAAACTATTTTCATCTTCTTCAAGTTGTGCCTAAAATCAGTAACTTTTTTTTTTTAAGCCCTGCTGAAGGTATTACTTTCCCTGAGATATTGGAAACCTGGTGCCAATAACTTTTTATTTGCCTTTAAGACAAAATTGACTCACTTTATAGAGCTTTCTATCTTTCCAAGTTGGAAGGCTTAGGTGAAGAAATGTCTGAAGAAAATTTCATTTCTCAGGACATATTTCTGAGCTTGTTTGGGAGTGACAGTTAATGGCATTACAGGTATTGAAGCGCTGTTCCTGGAAGCAGGGGGACAGGCTGGAGTGGTGTGGAAATCGGCAGATCTGTGAAATGTCCTCCAGCTTGCGAGGGCAGCACAGAGTGATTTTCACAGAAGCTGGCCCCGTCTTGCTATTGACAAACAACATTTAGAGATCACCTAAGATTTTTTGCTTAGTATTTTTTGGAATGCAGACAGGGTATTGTTTTTGTTTTAACTCTAGTGAACATGCATGCTTTAGCCCATGATGATTAGAATATCTGGAAGCTCTAGAGAATTCAGGAAACACCAGCATTGATTACTGGAAATTTGAGTGTAATTCTGATAGAGGATTCTGATAAGGTTAAGGTTGGAACTTCCCACGTGGCTCAGAGGTAATGAATTCGCCTACCAAGGAAGAGACACATATTCTATCCCTAGATCAAAGAAGATCCCCTGGAGAATGAAATGGCAACCCACTCCAGTATTCTTGCCTGGAAAATCCCAAGGACAGAGGAGCCCGGTGGACTACAGTCCATAGGGTAGCAAAAGAGTCAGATATGACTTAGCGACTAAAGAACAACAAGGTTAAGACTGGATTAATAAGCTCCATAAGAAGCAAGAAGGAGAAAGACTACCACTTCAATTCACTTAGTAGTCCATGTATTCACTTGTGCAAACATAAACACTTGCTATCACACCACTGAGCTTCTATTGTATTTCAGAAGCAGAGAGCCCAGAGGTTAATGTGACAGAGTTCCTGCCTCAAGGAGCTTGCATCCTGCGCTAACTATATCTGCTCACCTTTTCTGTGCCCCGGAACATGTTAACAGGGATTTTACTTAAGCTTATGCTTGCTTCCTCTGCAGGGTCCTTGTCCCTTCCAGAGCATCTCTAAGTCCCTAACTTGCTTACTATTTTAAAAAACATCCAGNGCTAACTATATCTGCTCACCTTTTCTGTGCCCCGGAACATGTTAACAGGGATTTTACTTAAGCTTATGCTTGCTTCCTCTGCAGGGTCCTTGTCCCTTCCAGAGCATCTCTAAGTCCCTAACTTGCTTACTATTTTAAAAAACATCCAGAGCAGCTACTAGGATCTCAGATGTGTATCACTACTTCATGTGGTTCAGAAGCCCCAGGGTTGGGTCCTGCACAGTGATCGCCCTGAAATAGAAAGAGCTAGTGATGGGACACTGCTCAGCACAAACCATTGTTTTGCCCCCAAAGGGTTAGAAACATTCCTTCAGAGAATGGACTTGGCAGCGTCGTCTTTATTGAGGTGGCGCATATGGTTATATCCACTCCGACGGGGCACCTCCTTGGTCAGTTTCCCTAGCATTTCCCTAACAATTGACTGGGGCTTCCCAGGTGGCTCAATGGTAAAGAACCCGCTGCCAATGTAGGAAAATTGAGTTTGATCCCTGTGTCGGAAGATCCCCTGGAGAAGGAAATGGGAACCGGCTCCAGTATTCCTGCCTGGGAAATGCCATGGACCTAAGGAGCCTGGCGGGCTACAGTTCATAAAGTCACAAAGAGTCAAAAACAACAACCGATTAACTTGGAAGGAAGACTAGTGTTTAGTCTGAATGATCCTTTCGTCCTAAGTAGAAACAGCGTATCACTGTGGTTTTGCATTAACAAGTCTTGCTGAATAACAATCTTTCCCAGTTCTTGCTTTTGTGGGTGCCATTCCCTAACTTGGTCAAGCGTCTTGGGTGGTCCTCCATCACATCGCTGGTGAAGACACTGAGAAACTGCATCAGCAGTGGCCTGGAAGCAGAGTCTGCCACTCACAAGTCCATGCTCTTGAATGGAGCCAGTTTGAAATCTTGTCCAGGATCTTTGAACTCCAGACTGGCCTCCAGGCTACGGTGAGCTTGCATTTGTCTCCTTAATGGCTGTGTCCCAGCACTGACAGTCTTTGCCCTGCAACAGAGACACAGAAGCCCCCACCCAACCAAAAAGAGCAAAGAGGCAGAGGAAGAGAGGAGGGGAGGGACCTTTTACTGTCCTTTTTTGCTCTTAATCAAAACCTCAGAGCTCTTTTTACTATATGCCATCTAGCTAGCTTAACCTAAAATATTTAGTTGCCTTAACCATTTAAATAATTGTTCTTAGAAGGCAGAAATAGTGTTTGTTTGTTGCTGGCTGTATTCCTGACTCTCAATATGCTTAGCCTCTAGTTGTAGAGACAGGTGTTAGACTCCTAACAAAGACCAACAATCACAAGGAACATTTCCTAGCTGCCTAAAGAGTAGGAGACTTAATGGGAGATTTTTCCGTTCTGGGAAATGAGAAATTACTGCATGCTGAGACAGTCAGAAGCTTCATTGAAGAGGTGCAGCATGGGCAGATCCTAAAGGACGAGAGGGGATTCAGCGAGATGGGCCGGACAAATGGATCATTTCAAATGACCTGGATGAAAGGATCAGTATGGAGGGCGGTGAGAGTACCGGGCTAGAGCTTTTCTGTGGGAGTTTTAGTGGAAAATAATAACGTGAGGTTCAGATTTTAAAGATCGTGGGAAGGTGGGCAAGAGAGTCTGAACATCATCTTAAGGCAGCTGAGAGACACTGAGGATTTTTAGTTACGGAACGACAGGAAGACGGTGTTTCAGGGCCCCAGTGGTGGTATGCGTGCCTTGCTTGGAGAAGGGACGAGTCTACAGTCAGGGAAGCCGGCAGCAGTGAGGAGGGCAGCGGCCAGGAGAGGGGGCCTGGGACTCAGTGGGTCTGGGTTCAGCCTCAGCCGCTTCATGTTCTAGCTGTGCAGGCTACTTCACCCTTCTGAAACTCAGGTTTGGGTAATCACCTCATGGAGAAGGGACGAGTCTACAGTCAGGGAAGCCGGCAGCAGTGAGGAGGGCAGCGGCCAGGAGAGGGGGCCTGGGACTCAGTGGGTCTGGGTTCAGCCTCAGCCGCTTCATGCTCTAGCTGTGCAGGCTACTTCACCCTTCTGAAACTCAGGTTTGGGTAATCACCTCTGTCCTCATCATACATTCAGTGAAAAGTCCTGAGAACCTGCTCTGCCAAGAACTTTTCTGGGCACTGGGGGTATGTGGGTGTATGGGCTCAATCATGTCTGACTCTTTGCGACCCCGTGGACTGTAGCCCGCCAGGCTCCTCTGCCCGTGGATTCTCCAGGCAAGAGTACTAGAGTGGGTTGCCATTTCCCTCTCAAGGAGATCTTCCTGACCTAGGGATCGAACCCAGGTCTCCTGTGTCTCCTGCATTGGTAGGCAGATTCTTTACCACTGTGCCACCTGGGAAGCCTAAGACGCTGGGAATGCAGTGGAGGGAAGATGAACAGATTCCCCTACCCTGAACTCCAGCTTTCCACGCCTGCAGGAGAACTGGGAGGACCATACGTGGTTATGGATGTGGGTGCAGTAGATGCTGTACCATGGGCTCCAGGAGATGCTCAACAAGTGCTGACAGGAAACTTCCTGGTGCTTGAAGGCAGGTAGTGAAGCAGGAAACTTTCTAGAGCCATTGGTTGCCAGGGAACAAACATGTGTATGCCTTTCAGGATCTGGATTCCACGGCCCTCGCTCTTTCTCAAGGAAGCCTCGGTCCTTTTTTTTCCATCTGGGCTGGACTCCAACCACTTGAACCTCTCACACTTGCGTGGACTTATCTTGCTCGTTGCAAACCCACGAGTGAGACCAGTGATCCAGGAAGCGTTTCCCCTCTCTGGATGCCTGGGCCGTGGAATCAGCCACAGGCCTTCCCTCAGCCCCAAGCCCAGAGCCTTTCCTTCCCTCAGTAGCCCCATCACCTCCTGCATTCCACCTGAGAAGAGGATGAGAACTGGGATTATCTCCTCAACATCCCTGTGGTCAGGCCAACTCTGCTAAAGCAAGATGTATCCTTAAAGGATCTGTTCATGATGTGAGCACCTATATTTTCCCTCGCCAGCTGGTGGACCAAAAGAACAAGCTATGTTTGATATCTTTGATATCCCCCAAAGTGATGCCAAGGAAAGCACTGAAACACATTTTATTTTTATTCTGCATTTGCAACTCTATAATTTGACTTGGAGTCAGCTGCCAGTGAGTTATTAAACAGTATTTCTTCACTCTCCATTATGTGCAGAATACTGTGCTAGATGTTAGGGCTGAAAGTCTAGAAAAGTCCAGATTCCTCATTGTTATACTTCAAAGGAAGCATCACTAGACACGGAGGCCAAAAAAAGAAAAAAACACACACACACACGAAGGTTCTAGCCCTGGCTATGGCATGTGGTCCTGAACAATGCATTTAAATTCACTGTGAAATTTGAACAATGTAAAAACAGTTAACATTCATTGAATTACTATATGCTTGAAGTACTAAGTGCTTTACATATACTATCTTATCTTATTCTCACAGCAACCGGATGAAGTACATATTATCATTATTCTTCTTTTATGCATGAGAGAAGTGAGGCTTGGAATACACACCTCCTCCCCACCCCTGCGACCCCACAACCACTAATGGAAAAACCAAAGTTGAAACTACTTCCCTCTAAATCCAGAGTCCTGAGGCTTAACCTTCATTCCCCAGGGTTATTATAAACATCTAACCAGTTAATATATATAAAAGTGTGCTTGGAGCTTGTAACCAGTGTAGAAAATGCTTTTTTTTCCCAACTGTAAAAGCTTTGAAAGAAAGGGTTGTATCTGATTCCTATGTGTACTTTATCCATTCTTGGTGTGAACCAGTGGGCAGTCAAGGCATACTGGATGGACAAAACATTTGTATACCTGGGTTACCTTATTCCCAGCCCCACTGCCGTATCAAATAAATCTCCATGTCCACCGAACTGCCCCAAACGTTGCTATTTACAGAATGGAGAGTGGATGTCATTTACATACAGAAATGAAGTGTCCCTAGCTCTCAAATTCTATTTTAAATTACTACTCAATTTTGAGGACATGCGTATCTGTAGAAGGCTAAGCTGTCACAGTTAGGAATTTCTACCTTGTCAAACTGAGAATCCACCCTATGAGACTGTCATGACTGCATTATGAAGAGAGCACAAACATGCCAGGGGAGATCCAAGCAAGCGATAATCATTCAGGGGGAATAAATGATGAAAGGCATCCCAGCGTGGCTATTTTGGGGAGGAATTTGAAGGAATGGCAGGAGGCTGGAATGGCAGGAATGACTGTCCGCTCGGGATATGACACACAAACCCCTCTTCCCTGGTTTGCTTAACACATACCTCTCTTGGCCTCCTGAAGCTGTTAAGACTAACTGTAAAACTGGTCGGTCTTTTAAACATTTACTGGTGCTTGATCTTGTTTTGTATGTTAAAGAGTGGTGAAGTCGCCGACAGAGTAGACAAGGTTTTAGGTCAGACACTGCCCCACTTTCCTGTCTCTTCCACCCAGCACCAGCTGCTGGGACCTCTGTGGTCCCAGCTGACCATGCCTTGCCTTTGGCTGATGACCAGGGATTCACTTGGTGTCCATGTGTGTGCAAACCCAAAGTGCAGGATTAATGCTCCAAGGACTGAACCGCTTCCCATGGGAGATGGGTACTCGTGGATAAAGCCTCTTCCTCTGTCCTATGGATGACCTTGAGATTCTGGGTATATAGCTTGCCAAACTGTCCTGTGATGGCCAACTTGACGATGCCTCCTCGTGTTGGCTCTCTTTCCTCCCCCACTCCTCTCCTCCTCTTCCCCTCCCTCCCAGTAAGCTGAGAGCATACATACCCTCTGTCACTGACTCTGCTTTCTGAGAGACTCAGTTTATAACAAACATCAAGAATGGGAGGTTAGTATCTTAGCCATGAATATCCTTAAAATGGGATCTTTATTTTTTTGACTCATGGATATCAAATGTGACCATGAGAGGTGTAGATGTGAAAAGGAATTCATTAGTTTGTTTAAATAAAAGAATAAAAATCATTCCCTTCAAGAATATTTAGTGAAAATGATCTGGGTTAACACCAACAATATTAAAGGTGAGTAAAATTCTTCAATATTCGCAAATCAATCAATGTGATACACCACATTAACAAATTGAAAGATAAAAAGCTTATGATTATCTCAATAGATCCTGAGAAAGCCTTTGACAAAATTCAACATCCATCTATGATTTAAAAAAAAAATCCTCCAGAAAGCAGGCATAAAAGGAACATACCTCAACATAATAAAAGCCATATATGATAAACCCACAGCAAACATTATCCTCAATGGGGAAAAATTGAAAGCATTTCCCCTAAAGTCAG
>SJYX01006174.1:315385-334901 GCA_006410675.1 Oreotragus oreotragus
GTCTCTGCTTTTGAATATACTATCTAGGTTGGTCATAACTTTTCTTCCAAGGAGTAAGCATCTTCTAATTTCATGGCTGTAGTCACCATCTGCAGTGATTCTGGAGCCCCCCAAAATAAAATCTGACACTGTTTCCACTGTTTAACCATCTATCTCCCATGAAGTGATCGGACCGGATGCCATGATCTTCGTTTTCTGAATGTTGAGCTTTAAGCCAACTTTTTCGCTCTCCTCCTTCACTTTCATCAAGAGGCTTTTGAGTTCCTCTTCACTTTCTGCCATAAGGATGGTGTCATCTGCATATCTGAGGGTATTGGTATTTCTTGCTGTAAGCTATCCACAGTAAAGAATGCTATCTTACTTATAATTTTATATCCATTATAGAGCTCAACACCTTGCACATGGAATATATGTTCAAGATATTTTTGTTGAACTAAATTTTTGTGGAATCTCTCACTTCAGTATAGTTCGAAATGCCCTTTCTCCCTTTGTTTTCTGAAAATCTGTCTGGTTTACTTTGAGGTCCAATCCTATATGTAGTTGCTTATATAATCTTTTTGAAAATATTTTATATAAAACTCATGACAAAATATATGTAATGAATATGTACCAGAGCATAGTAATGCCATGTATACTCAACACCCAACTCAAGAACCAGAATTTCACAAGATTACTGGAGTTTCTATACTCCTTATCTCCTTCTAGAAGTAATCTCTATTGTGAATTTTATCATTCATATTTTTAATAGTTGTATACATAAGTAGACTCTATATCTTTGTCAGTCCATGATGTTGTTAGATATTTTTAGAAGCATCTTTATGAAACATACTGTTTAGTTTTGCTCATTTGTATTAGTTTTGTTGCTTTATAATGTTGTATTAGTTTCTGCTATATAATTTTGCTCATTTTTGAAGCTTGTAAAAATGCTCTCATATAGTTAAGTGTCTTCAAATGATTTTTAAAATAATGCCATTCAGACAATTTCATTTTATATGATTATTGGTATCGTTTGCCTTAAGTGTATCATAATTGCTTTCTGGTTGTCTGATCCGTTCTTTGTTCCTTTTTTTGGCTTTTATTGACTTCTTTTGGATTAATAGAATATTTTTGAGATTCTCTTTCACCTCCATTTGTTTTTTCTAATTAAATTTCCTTTATAACATTTGGTGATAGCTCTGACTCGATGGACGTGAGTCTGAGTGAGCTCCGGGAGTTGGTGATGGACAGGCAGGCCTGCGTGCTGTGATTCATGGGGTCGCAAAGAGTCGAACACGACCGAGTGACTGAACTGAACTGAACTGAACTAAGGTTTAAAATATCTTCACATTTATTACATCACTTCGTACAGATTATGTGAGCCCTGTATCAGAATTCTTTCATTTCTTCCCTCCCATCCTTTGTACTATTGTTGTCATATGTTTTACTTCTCATATATTATTCACTTTGGTACCACCAATGCTTCGGCCACCTGATGTGAAGATCTGACTCATCGGAAAAGACCCTGATGCTGGGAGGGACTGGGGGCGGGNATTACATCACTTCGTACAGATTATGTGAGCCCTGTATCAGAATTCTTTCATTTCTTCCCTCCCATCCTTTGTACTATTGTTGTCATATGTTTTACTTCTCATATATTATTCACTTTGGTACCACCAATGCTTCGGCCACCTGATGTGAAGATCTGACTCATCGGAAAAGACCCTGATGCTGGGAGGGACTGGGGGCGGGAGGAGAAGGGGACGACAGAGGATGAGATGGCTGGATGGCATCACCGACTTGATGGACATGGGTTGGGTAAACTGAGAGTTGGTGATGGACAGGGAGGCCTGGCGTGCTGCGGTTCATGGGGTTGCAAAGAGTTGGACATGACTGAGCGACTGAACTAAACTTAACTTATGCTTTAGACAACATATTTTCTTTTAAAACTATTAAAAATAAGAAAAAATTTCTCTACCTATTCCCCTTTTCCTTTTGGCATCTAAAGCTTGTTTCCTGTGTCTCCCAGTCTCTTTCTGTTTTGGAAATAAGTTCATCTGTGCCTTTTTTGTTCTGGATTCCACATGTAAGTGATATCGCATGGTATTTCTTTATGATACCACATGATATGTCTTCCTCTGTCTGGCTTGCTTAGTATCATAATCATTAGGTCCAGCTATGTTGCTACAAATGGCATTATTTCAATCTTTTTTAATGGTTGAATAATATTTCATTACGTATATATATATACCACATATACAAACTAATATATATATATATAATTAGATAACTGCACTGTACATCTGAAACTTACATGATATTGTAAATCACCTATACATCAATAAAAATTTTTAAGATAAATAAATTACTGTGAAAAAATGAGATTAAACAATCCTCTCTGTTTTAGGCAGTGCCTTTGTGCCTGGG
Source organism: Oreotragus oreotragus (assembly GCA_006410675.1). NCBI lineage: Eukaryota > Metazoa > Chordata > Mammalia > Artiodactyla > Bovidae > Oreotragus > Oreotragus oreotragus. Next base: position 317,789 of record SJYX01006174.1, read on the forward strand.
CCTTGGGGAGAGCGCATACTCAGTGTTTCCATCAGTCCCACCTGTGGCAACAGAGCTCTGCCTTGGATCTACGGCAGGCATCCAGAAGAATTCCTGCCCCCGCCAAGGGTACCAGACTCTGCTCTGTGTTGGTGCAGAGCACGGAAGCAGAAACTTTCCATTGTCCTGCCCTTCCCTAAGAAGCTTTCTGGTGGCAGGAAGGGGAGAGCCATACCACCTCAAGAGGCTGATGGCTTTTGCTGCCATCTCTTCCCCAGGGACCCTGGACACCATATGATTTTCTGTTCTTCCCAAAGCGGCTTTTGTTTTCGATGAGAGATGGATTTGCCCCTGAGTCAAGCAGAAGCTGCTCTCCATCCATGTACACCCCTGAAGGGAGATCTCTCTGGTCTCCTGTCCCGCCCCTAATCTTTCTTGAGGGCGTCTTGGAGCACCAGGGAGAAGAGCTGGTGTGTGAGTGAGAACTACCCTGGGTCTGGGGCTCCTAGTTATTCTAAACTTACATCCTAGGCCACATTTGGACTTTAGGAATTTGTTAACATTTAACTGATGCCTTACCCTCTGCTGGAGTGGTCTTCCTATTTTTCTTGATCTCTGCAAAGATGAAATAATCTCCATGTCTTGTCTTTCTTTAAAGGGACTTGTCTGGTTTTGAAATTCAGTTCTTATGGCTGCCTTGTGACCTCAGCTCCCTGATGGGTTCAAGATAAGCTATAATTTTACATATTATCTGTTTTTTTTTTTTTGTTTGTTATTAGGATGGGAGAAACATTCTCTTGCAGCTTTCTATAGCTTATGCAGAAATGGGGTTTATAAAGCTTATTTTCTTTACTCAGTACCAAAGTTTTAAGATTTATGTTAATGCGTGTAGCTGCAGTTCATTTATTTCCCCTGATGTATAATATTCTACTATGTATATATATTGGAGAAGGCAATGGCACCCCACTCCAGTACTCTTGCCTGGAAAATCCCATGGACAGAGGAGCCTGAAAGGCTGCAGTCCATAGGGTCACTGAGGGTTGGACACTGTGAGCGACTTCACTTTCACTTTTCACTTTCCTGCATTGCAGAAGGAAATGGCAACCCACTCCAGTGTTCTTGCCTGGAGAATCCTAGGGACGGGGGAGCCTGGTGGGCCGCTGTCTATGGGGTCGCACAGAGTCAGACACGACTGAAGTGACTTAGCAGCAGCAGCATGTATATATATTACAAATTACCCATTCTCCTGTAAATAGGCATTTGAATTGTTTCCAGTAATTTATTTTTATAAACAACATTGTTTTGAACACTCTTAGTCATATCTGTTGGTCTACCTTTGCAAATTTCTCTAGCCTGTATATCTATAAGGGGTGCTACTGGATTGTAAATTATGCATGCATGTAAGTTATTTTTTCATGTATGCATGTATGTAAGCTATTTGTTCAACCTTACAAAACAATGCTTTTTTAAAAATTTACCCCACCGCACCTCTGAACAATAAAGAAAACCTGCATGCATCATTGACACATATCTTTTTTTTTTTTGTCATCACCTAAGTCTTCCCTTCTTTTCCTATGATCTCTTGATTTCTGATTCCTTCTGTTTTTCGATTTGGTTCATGCAGCTTAGGATTCAGCTCTTATTTCATCTTAATTCTATTTTTTTTAATTTGCCTGCATCAAGTCTTAGTTGCGGCATGCAGGATCCGTCATTGCAGCGCATGAATTATTTAGACGTGGCGCGCAGGCTCAGTAGCTGCTCTGTGGCATATACACACACACACATGTGGGAGCTTAGTTCTCTGACTAGGGGTCAAACCATGTCCCCTGCATTGCAGGGCTGATTCTTAACCACTGGACCACCAGGAAGCCCCCATAGTAGTACTATTATTTCATTTCTTGATTTTTATCTCTTAGTTTTTTAAAACATATTTTTGCTTATATTTGCTAACGTTGAAATAGCTAACATGTGTTGAGCTATAGATTATAATAGCCCTCATTTTACTCAGTCCCTGATCCCCCATCTCCAGCTCTTGGTAGCTGAGCCAGTATCCTGACCTAGTATTTACCCTTTGGCCTACTGTTTGTGTGTTGGTGGGGAGGGCATGTGTGTGTGCATGTGCATGCATGGGTATTATTATCTAAACACATGAAGTTGAAATAACTACCAATTACTGTCCTTTAGGTAGACTTAATTTCATTCGGGAAACTGGTTTAAGTGATTAACTATTCACAACTCCCAAGCACATTTCTCTTCTTCAAGGATATTAAGAAAGATAAAATTGAGGTTTAGACAGTTTAGGACTTGGTGATTTTTCTTTTCCCCCTTCACACTGTAGGTGACTCAGAGAACTTGCTTCATAAAACACAAGTTAAGATTTTTTCACGGAATTCACAGATTCACTGTGAAATTGGAGAACTCCTCCCAGTTAAGAGAAACCACGTAGTCTTGGAGGTCCTGGCACCACTCCCAGGCCAGCTCCATGCCTGATGACTGACCGATGACTGGCTGATACAGGACACAGACGGCCGAACTCCTCACTTCTGGAGCAGGGAGAAGGTAGCAACTCTGTGATGTGAGTCATACTCTAGAGAAGGAGTCAGTAAACCATGGCCCCTTGGCCAAATCTGATTGCTTTTGTAAACAAAGTTCTATTGGAACAAAGCAAGGCTCCTTTATTTTATTGCCGACAGTTACTAATGTGCCACAGAGGCAGAGCTGAGAAGCTGAGCGATGATGGAACCTGCTGACGCTCGTTCTAGAGCCTTGTTCCTAACCGCAGACCCCACCGGACCCCCACGCCCTCCTTGGCTCCCTCCTCTACTGTCCCGCTTCCTCTCCTCCCTCACAGGTTGCACCCAAATCTCGTGTCAGGCTCTGCTTCCTGACAAGGGAGACTAACACATATACTCATACGCTTCTTCATTTTCCTGCTATTTTCTTTGTGCCTCCATTGGCTCTAAGGGGAGTGTCCCAGACCCATGTGCTGACATTGCTCAGCAATCAGCTCTCTCCCAGTTGGTTTTTTGAACCAATGATGCTCTTCTCAGAAAGGGGAAGTGCTCATCATTTCTGCAAACTCAACTTTTCTTTCTACAGCTTCTCTGATAGTGACACCCATTGCCCAGAATGATCTTTGTTACCCTAGTTTCAAGAATCACAGATTATTATTCTTTCACTTGCATTCGTAATATTTTTCAGGTCACCAGAAACCTCCACAGCATTTATCATCATATGATGCATGCTATAGCCCATGTCCAAAGACCTCTGGGAATATAAATTTCTCACCCCAGTTGCCAGTAATGATTAAGTTGTTGTTGTTTAGTTGCTAAGTTGTGTGCAACTCTTGGGACCCCATGAACTATAGCCTGCCAGGCTCCTCTGTCCATGTGATTTCCTAGTTAAGAATCCTGGAGTGGTTTGCCATTTCCTTCTCCAGGGCATCTTCCCGACCCAGGGATTGAACCCATATCTCTGGCATTGGCAGGCAGATTCTGGCCACCAGGGAAGCCCAGTGATAAAGTATGGGGAAGAATTAGGTGAGGATATTGTTGGAATTCATTATATTAAAAATAAAAATAAGGAGAAAATATTTTGTGTACCACTTGTCGAGTGCCACACAGAAAGAATGAAGTTTTGTTTAAGTAGCACCCAGTCCTGCCACCTCCCTCCTGAGTTGCCTGCCTTCATGCTAAGGAAGCAGCACTGAAATCTTCCCATGATGGGGATGTCTTCCTTGTGTGATTACTTGCAGTTGATGCTTAGAAAGATATTCATGGTTTCTAATGAAACCATGAAATTTCTTTAATTTTTCTTCTTATTGAGAAAATAAAGGAAGCAGTAGGGCAAACACATAAAATGAAAAATATAATTGCATCAAGAGTTGAAACAAAGTCATTTTCTGAAAGGATAAAGGGGGGAATGAGGAGAAAGAGAGAAACATATTAATGAAGTAGGATCAGATATGCTGAGGTTGCATTTTAATATTGGCTGAGGATCTGGGCTGGGATGAGCGAGGCAGGGACTGTTCATGTCTGTGTGCAGAGACAGTGGATTGTTTCAGAAAGGCTGAGGCGGCTTCTCAGGACACAGGAGAGGTGCAGTCTCTCTTTTCTGAAATGCGTGTTTTCAGGTCAGTGGCCCACTGTAGGATTTTCAAACGGGTGGTTTCATTCAGCTTGCAGGAAAGTGCTGTATGTGTGGCATAAGAATAATCTCTTTACCAGAACAGGGATTTTATGAGCAGAAAGTTAATTTAGAATGTCATTTTTTGATGAACTTCAGTAAAATATTTTATATCTAAGGGACATTTACTAAAGCCCTTTTCAGTTTTCCAGTTGATTAAAAATCATTGCTGAGTGGATGCACAGAGGGGCTAGGTGGATAGAGGGGATAGGTGGATAGAGGGGGACTCAAGATTCAAAATTAGATACTCACATACAACCATTCAATTTTAAGATAGTAATTCAAAGCTTCCAATGACCAATATGATGGTGTAGCATATAATAAAACACTTCACATTTGTACATTACTCTAGAATTCTTTCAATGTACTTTCATGTTTTTAATTTTATTTTACCCTCACAGTAATACTGCAAAGGGGAATAGGTATTTAATTTATTAATGAACTTAATAATCAAGCTCAAAATAAGCTTGTTATAAAAATTAACATATGTATTCTATATAATTAATGTTGTTAAAAAGAGACATAGTAGAGTCACAAATATGAGCATGTACTTGGGACAAAATTAGAAAAAATATCTGGGCTCAAGCACTGATCCTGACTCTTACTGGTTTGGTAACATTGAGGACGCTGTTTGACACACCTGAACCTCATTTTAAAACGAGGAATTTAACATGAATATGGTGTTAATGAATAACACCTAAGGTTGTGAATGATAACTACCTGACACAGAGTTAATGTTCAGCGAATTTGAGTGGCTTTTCTACTTATTTTCAGCTATATTCCTCCCAAATTTAAAAAAGATAAAAAACAGCTTCTGAGATAAACCTTGTGTAAAATGGGTATGACTGAAACCGAACAAACACGATCTAAAAAAGCACCACCACCCCAAATAGTGCCACCAACCGAAGAAGAGTTATTCCTAAGGATTTAGCTTGGAGCTTCCTGACATCTGAAAGGAAGCGCATTAGGATTTAGCTCGGAGCTTCCTGGCATCTGAAAGGAAGCGCATTAGTTACCTAACATTCTCTCCAGACAAAAGAAAGCACACACATTTACTGCAAGAAATAAAGCTTTCCTTGGAATTGTGTTAAACGATGTGCATTTCCATGAGCCTTTTGGAAACTGATGTTTGCAAGTGTAGTGGACATTGCTTGGCTCCAGCTTTGAAGATACAACAGAAATACAGATGAGACAACTTTCCTATGGACCCTCTGCAACAGCTCAGGGCAAAACCTTCCATCATCAATCAATGAAGGCATTTCTATGCAGAACTGAGATAATTTGGTCCAAGTACATGACTTCTTGATGATCTAACTTAAAAAGCAGCAAGATTTAGAGAGTCTAGAAGAAAGGGTACTTAGCATGACCATTACACTTTCTCTTTCAAATATCATGCCTTAAATCAGCCCTAGGCAGGTGCTGTGTGTGGGTGTTTAGTTGTGTCTGACTCTTTTGTAACCCCATGGACTGTAGCCCACCAGGCTCCTCTGTCCATGGGATTCTCCAGGCAAGAACACTGGAGTGGGTTGCCATTTCCTCTTCCAGGGGATCTTCCTGACCCAGGGATCGAACCCTCATTTCTTGCATCTTCTGCATCTCCTGCTTTGGCTGGTGGATTCTTTACAATGGCATTACCTGGGAAGCCTGGGCAGGTACTGGCTCTCAGACAAATCCTGATTGAACTTACTTTGATGGAACTTACATCACTTACTGGTGACGCAGCTGTTCTATACTACTGGCTTGTGAAAATTGTATGCTTTAGACACCAGACACGAGGGAGGCAGCATTATCATTATGTCATGAATGTTAAGAGCTTTACTTACATTTTGGCCTAGTTGGAGGACCAACCCATTTCAGTAGCTGCTTGGAAAGTGGGTGGATTAATAGCTAAGGTTACTCTTTCCCTTACAAGAAAGCACTGACTTTTCCCTGTGGGCTTGCATTCCTCAAGTTCTGTGACTTACAGTGCAGGAAGGACAAGTATCATCTTCATATACCAGCAGCATAGGTGTTACTAGAATTTTCCTTCTCCAATTTCCTGGACCAGAGGGGTTTACAGTAGTAGACACTGGGTAAAGTTGTGTAAACAACCCAATTATGAAGACTTCAGCTTATTGCTTCTGCCATTCCTTTTGGTTTAATCCATTTCAGATCAAATTCTCAATAATTCTGTTTCATGTCCTAAAATTCTGCTTGCTTGGGATGTGTGTTTCCACGGATGAGATTTTTCATACTTGGCTGGTTACCCTAGTGTCAATATATGTTTTCAAGGACTTTGATCCAGTCATGTAGGGGGACCCAATTCAGTTCAGTCACTCAGTCGTGTCCAACTCTTTGTGAGCCCATGAACTGCAGCACGCCAGGCCTCCCTGTCCATCACCAATTTCCGGAGTTCACTCAAACTCATGTCCATTGAGTCGGTGATGCCATCCAACCATCTCATCTTCTGTTGTCCCCTTCTCCTGCCCTCAAACTTTCCCAGCATCAGGGTCTTTTCCAAGGAGTCAGTTCTTCACATAAGGTGGCCAAAGTATTGGAGTTTTAGCTTCAACATCAGTGCTTACAATGAATATTCAGGATTACTTTCATTTAGAATTGACTGGTTGGATCTCCTTGTAGTCCAAGGGATTCTCAAGAGTCTTCTCCAACACCACAGTTGAAAAGCATCAAATTCTTTGGCATTCAGCTTTCTTTACAGTCCAACTCTCACATCCATGCATGACTACTGGAAAAACCACAGTTTTGACTAGACAGACCTTTGTTGGCAAAGTAACGTCTCTGCTTTTTAATATGCCATCTAGGTTGGTCATAGCTTTTCTTCCAAGGAGCAAGCGTCTTTTTATTTCATGGCTCCAGTAACCATCTGCAGTGATTTTGGAGCCCAAGAAATAAAGTCTGTCACTGTTTTCACTGTTTCCCCATCTATTTGCCATGAAATGATGGGACCAGATGCCATGATCTTAGTTATTTGAATGTTGAATTTTAAGCCAGCTTTTTCACTCTCCTCTTTTACTTTCATCAAGAGGCTCTTTAGTTCTTCTTTACTTTCTGCCATAAGGATGGTGTTATCTGCATATCTGAGGTTATTGATATTTCTCCCGACAATCTTGATTCCAGCTTGTGCTTAATCCAGCCAGGCATTTCACATGATGTACTCTGCATAGAAGTTAAATAAGCAGGGTGACAACATACAGCCTTGACGTACTCCTTTCCTAATGTGGAACTAGTCTGTTGTTCCATGTCTGGTTCTAACTGTTGCTTCCTGACCTGCATACAGATTTCGCAGGAGGCAGGTAAGGTAGTTTGGTGTTCCCATCTCTTGAAGAATTTTCTCGAGTTTGTGGTGATACACATAGTCAAAGCCTTTGGCTTAATCAATAAAGCAGAAGTAGATGTTTTTCTGAAATTCTCTTGCTTTCTCTATGATCCAGTGGATGTTGGCAATTTGATCCTTGGTTCCTCTGCCTTTTCTAAACACAACTTGAACATCTAGAATTCCATGGTTCACATACTGTTGAAGCCTGACTTGGAGAATTTTGAGCATCAATTTGCTAGTATGTGAGATGAGTTCAATTGTGTGGTAATTTGAACATTCTTTGGCATTGCCCTTCTTTGTGACTGAATGAAAATTGACCTTTCCAGTCCTGTGGATGCTACTGAGTTTTCCAAATTTGCTGGCATATTGAGTGCAGCAGTTTAACAGCAATATCACCTTTTAGAATTTGAAATAGCGCAACTGAAATTCCATCACCTCTGCTAGCTTTGTTCATAGTGATGCTTCCTAAGGCCCACTTGACTTCATAGTGCAGGATGTCTGGCTCTAGGTGAGTGATCACACCATCATGATTATCTGGATCATGGAGTCCTTTTCTGTATAATTCTTCTGTGTATTCTTGACATCTCTTCTTAATATCTTCTGCTTCTGTTAGGTCCCTACCATTTCTGTCCTTTATTGAGCCCATCTTTGCATGAAATGTTCCCGTATCTCTAATTTTCTTGAAGAGCTCTCTAGTCTTTCCCATGCTATTGTTTTCCTCTATTTGTTTGCACTGATCACTGAGGAAGTTTTTCTTACCTCTCCTTGCTATTCTTTGGAACTCTGCTTTCAATGGGTATATTTTTGACTGTGGCTCAGATCATGAACTCCTTATTGCCAAATTTAGACTTAAATTGAAGAAAATAGGGAAAACCACTAGACCATTCAGATATGACCTAAATCAAATCCCTTATGATTATACAGTGGAAGTGGCAAATAGATTCAAGGGATTAGATCTGATATACTGAGTGACTGAAGAACTATGGATGAAGGGTCCTGACATTTTACAGGAGGCAGTGATCGAGACCATCCCCAATGAAAAGAAATGCAAAAAGGCAAAATGGTTGTCTGAGGAGGCCTTACAAATAGCTATGAAAGAAGAGAAGTGAAAGGCAAAGGAGAAAAGGAAAGATACACCATTTGAATGCAGAGTTCCAAAGAATAGCAAGGAGAGATAAGAAAGCCTTCTTCAGTGATCAGTGTAAAGAAATAGAAGAAAACAATAGAATGGGACCCAAATGAAAAAAAAAAAAATTCTGTTGCTCTTATAAATGTGTGTGTGTGTGTGTGTGTGTGCATGTGTGCAAGCTCTAGTGTGCCCAACACTTTGCGACCCCATGGACTATATAGCCTGTCAGGCTCCTCGGTCCATGGAATTTTCCAAGCAAGAATACTGGAATGGGTTGCCATGCCCTACTCCAGGGGATCTTCCTGACCCGGTGATCCAACCCACGTCTCCTGTGTCTCCTGCATTGCAGGCAGATTCTTTATCACTGAGTCATCAGGGAAGCCCACTCCTATAAATACTTCCAAGTATTTTTATGATTTCTCTTTCAAGAGTTGGTAATTCCAAGATTTGCAGGACAGGATGTGCTTTGGAAGTTTAAAGGCAGCCACTTCATTCACACGTATGACTCACAAGTGGAATTATGTCAGTGCAGGTGGCATTTGTTTGAAAGAATAAACTGATGTTTGTACAATATCTGCTCACTTATTTGCAAGATTCTTTACCTGATGGTGTTGCAACTTCCATATGCTAATACTGACATCCAATGCAAAGCAGGATTATGGCAATAATACATGAGCTTAATTTTCTATCCAGTGTTGCACCTGGATTCCTAGTTAATGAAGTAGTTCTTTATTGTTATCTGTCTTTTGTAAGAGAAAATTTCCCAGGCATGGGAAATATATTCTCCCGAGTCTCATCACAGAATTAAAATGTAGCAGTTATTGTCTCCATCTTTATGGTTTTTTTATTGCAAAAATGAAAGTCCAAGTTCTGAAATGTTCAAAGTGAAATATGGAGCTATTAATAGTTCTTACCCCAATACCATCCCCTTGAAATTTTTTGATTAATATTTTGTCTCAGTTTAAGGATTTATCACAAAAAGAATATGTTCATAAATATTTTCACACAATAGATTGCATAAAATATTATAAAATATTTTGTGCTTGGAACAATGATAGCTGGTTAATGAAGTATTTTTATGGGTACGCATTTGATTTTTAAGCTCTGATTAAAAACCAATATATCAAATAAAAATAACATGAAAACCTTCCAATGATAAAACATGAAGAATCTCCATTCCAGCAACTCTCCATTCCAGAACCAATCAGTAAAGTCACTGAGAAGGAATTTTATTCTTCCTTTTTGCAGGCTCACTCCATCAGGCACAAGCAGATGGAGTTTTCGAGGGCTGAAACATAGACTTCTGCCTTAGAAATTTAGATAATAGTTTTCTGGTCTTTGTGAAGGATGTCTTCACTAATAAGCTTGTGTGGATGAATCATCTGCATATTTTTATCTACTCTGTAAACGTTTCAACTGGGACTGGCGTTCACTTGGCAAGATTGAGCCACAGTGAGTTAACGACATATAGCCCTGCTCTGAGCCTTTGCAAAACATCTCCATTTATCTCAGGAGAGGATCAGCAGGATCCCTATAGCACAAAAAGAAAACACAGAGGTGTGTGATGAAGGTCTGAGTTAATCAGGGACAAATGCAAGCTAAGGTCTCTAAATCCTTTTGTAATTCGTTTACAATTGAGTGTAGAGACTGCTGCAGCTGAGAAGTTTTCCATGATCCCTTAGGCCTGGGTTAACTGCCTCTCCTAGTTTCCATGGTGTCCTGTGCACAGAGAACACTCTATAATCTTTGCAGGTTACTTGAATTTCCAAATTGTAAGCCCTTTGAAGGTAAGAATTTTGTCTTATTAATGATTGTCTCCCCATCTCTTAACACATTTCTTGATCCACAGTGGTATCTTCATAAGTATCTACCAAGAAAATATATATATAAACACACAAATAAATGTTTACTAAATTTTCCAACCTCATCAATAGCTTCCAAGCTCTAGCTTCAGGGTTTTGTTAACTGTTAACACTGGTCGCTAAACATGCTTAAGAAGGCTAGCTTGCTGTCTTCTGAGACATGTCTCAGTTGAACATTTTGAGGATTCTCAGCGAGGGGGGCTATTGTTCTGAGCTATATACTGAGTTGACACCCTTCTAAACAGACACGTGTAAGAATTTAAGAGGGTGCCTCCCATTTGCATCACCTAGAACTCTGTCTCAAGAGCTGCATACCCTCTTAACAGGCAATGCTATTAAGGAAGGGCCAGAACCTGGCTTAGTTTGCTTTAAGGTTGGAGGCAGAAAGCACCCGCTGACGCTTGGACATGGTGGGCATCCCCTGCATGGGGCACAGCGCAGAGCACAGCCTCCGAGTGGCAGCAAAGCTGCTGCTGTGGGAGATGGGCGGGCCCCTTGCACTTGACCTGCTTGTCCTTTGGACCTCCGCTCAAAAAGTAAGTTTTCGGTGAGAATTAACACTATTTCCTGTAACTGAATTATACTTGCCTGGTTTCTCGTCATATTTCTTCATGAATCGACAAACCCCTTGAACCTGTCTCTTATACACATCTCATGGACTGTAGCCTGATAGGCTCCTCTGTTTGAGTCCCTTGGACTGCAAGGAGATCCAACCAGTCCATCCTAAAGGAGATCAGTCCTGAGTGTTGATTGGAAGGACTGATGTTGAAGCTGAAACTCCAATATCTTGGCCACCTGATGCGGAGAGCTGACTCATTTGAGAAGACCCTGATGCTGGCAAAGACTGAGGGCAGGAGGAGCAGGGGACAACAGAGGATGAGATGGTTGGATGCATCACCGACTCAATGGACATGAGTTTGGGTAAACTCCGGGAGTTGGTGATGGACAGGAAGGCCTGGCATGCTGCGGTTCATGGGGTCACAANAATATCTTGGCCACCTGATGCGGAGAGCTGACTCATTTGAGAAGACCCTGATGCTGGCAAAGACTGAGGGCAGGAGGAGCAGGGGACAACAGAGGATGAGATGGTTGGATGCATCACCGACTCAATGGACATGAGTTTGGGTAAACTCCGGGAGTTGGTGATGGACAGGAAGGCCTGGCATGCTGCGGTTCATGGGGTCACAAAGAGAGAGACACAACTGAGTGAATGAACTGAACTCCAGTGTCACCAGGTATGTGCTGGAGAACTTGCCCCCAGGTTCTTGCACTGCACAGACGTATCCAATTAAGTACAACCATACTTCCCAGTGGCTTAGTGGTAAAGAATCTGCCTGCGATGCAGGAGATCCAGGTTCAATCCCTGGGTTGGAAAAATCCCCTAGAGAAGGAAATGGCCGCCCCTCTAGTATTCTTGCCAGGAAAATCCAATGGACAGAGGAGCCTGGCAGGCTACAGTCCACGGGGTCACAAGAGTTGAACAGGACTTAGTGACTAAACCGCCACCACCACCATACTGAGAACTGCAGAAATAGAAATAGAGACTTTCCTGACATTGTTAATTTCTGGAATTAATTTTAAAAACCATAAAGAAAGGGGAAAGGGTTCCTTATGGGAATTGGTAAAATCAGTGAATGGTGCAAAAAAAGAAGGAAGCAAGATCAGGTCAGAGAACNAACTGCAGAAATAGAAATAGAGGCTTTCCTGACATTGTTGACTTCTGGAGTTAATTTTAAAAACCATAAAGAAAGGGGAAAAGGTTTCCTTATGGGAATTGGTAAAATCAGTGAATGGTGCAAAAAAAGAAGGAAGCAAGATCAGGTCAGAGAACTTTAGTTCACAAACGCCTTCTTGGAGTTCACAAATTGCCTTCTCAAGAGAAGTTTAAGTGAAGAATAATGTCTTCATTCGTTCATTTAGCAACTATTTTCCAGGCAGTGTGTTAGATTCAGGGGATTTAAAAAGAGTAATTAAGCCTTCATGGAGTGTATTGTCTAGAAAGGAACAGACAAAACTAAAACAAAATCAGAAAGTAAATAGTAAAGTAAGGCTAATAAGACTTTGTTACTTTAAGCATAAAATAGTATATAGAAGGGAAACACTGCATCCTGAAAGATTAGAGAGCAGAAAACGTGAGGTCTAATGTTTTGGAAAGTAAGAATCATGAGATGGAGTTATTGGGGATGAGACTGAAGGGTAAGCAGGGTCACTTTTTTGTTACCATGTTAGGATCTTGAACCTACAGTGTAAGTCATAGAGAATCGAAGGGTGTTAAACCACAGAAATATATCTGGATGTTTTAAACCACAGAAATATATCTGGATGTTAGACCAGTGACTCCTAATGACAATATAAATCATGTGAAGTCATTAAAGGGTTTTAAACCACAGAAACATATTTGGATGTTACATAAGCATATTTGGCAGTAGTGACTGATTGGACTGCAGATGGTGACTGCAGCCATGAAATTAAAAGACGCTTACTCCTTGGAAGAAAAGTTATGACCAACCTAGATAGCATATTCAAAAGCAGAGACATTACTTTGCCAACAAAGGTCCGTCTAGTCGAGGCCATGGTTTTTCCAGTGGTCATGTATGGATATGAGAGTTGGACTATGAAGAAGCTGAGCACTGAAGAATTGATGCTTTTGAACTGTGGTGTTGGAGAAGACTCTTGAGAGTCCCTTGGACTGCAAGGAGATCCAGCCAGTCTATTCTAAAGGAGATCAACCCTGGGTGTTCTTTGGAAGGAATGATGCTAAAGCTGAAACTCCAGTACTTTGGCCACCTCATGCGAAGAGTTGACTCATTGGAAAAGACTCTGATGCTGGGAGGGATTGGGGGCAGGAGGAGAAGGGGATGACAGAGGATGAGATGGCTGGATGGCATCACTGACTGGATAGACGTGAGTCTGAGTGAACTCCGGGAGTTGGTGATGGACAGGGAGGCCTGGCATGCTGCGATTCATAGGGTCACAAAGAGTCAGACACGACTGAGCGACTGAACTGAACTGAACTGTTTGAACGATGGACACCAGAGAAAAGATAGCGAAGATAAGGACATGTGTAAGTGGTCCAGAGAGAAGGGCTGAGGGTGTAGGCCTGGGAAGGGAAGCAGTTGTAGGACTGTAACACAAGGCCATCTTCCGGCGACAGTGCAGACGTCCAGCTGGGAGTATTTAATAACTCACTGTAATGTGGGAGGAGAGGAAAGTAGAGGTACGGATGCCTGCTGCTGGTTCCAACGGTAGCTGGTGACATGAACGGGGAGCGGACCACAGGAGGAGGACAAAGAAGAGGGTAAGTGTAGTTTTGTGGCTGTTGAACAGAGAAGTCTGAAGTTCCTGCTGAATATATGGGAGTAATATTAACAGGTGAGGAAGAAAAAAGATATATATTTGTTCATGCCATCAGTATACAGTTTGAAATCCCTAGAAGAACAACCTTGTACATTGTTTTATATTGTACATATTAAATACTTGTATAATATAGTATATAATTTGCTATATTTATGTAAGAATTAATATTTATATATTCATATATAATATTGTCAGTACTAAATGAATACATTATAATACAATATGGATTTGTGGATTATATATATTTGTATATTGTATGTGTGTGTGTAGTAGTCACTCAGTCATGTCTGACTCTTTGTGACCCTGTGGCCTGCAGCCCACCAGGCTCCTCTGTCCATGGACTTCTCCAGGGAAGAATACTCCAGTGGGTTGCCATTCCCTTCTCCAGGGGATCCTCCCAAACCAGGGATTGAGCTCAGGTCTCCTGCATTGCAGGCAGATTTTTCACCATCTGAGCCACCAGGGAAGTTCATGTTCGTATGTTAAACTCATACATATATATGTTTAATATTTGCATTTTTGTATTTACACTTAAGCTACTTTTCTGATGGGGCATATTTCAGAAGGAAATTACTCTATATTCCCCCCAAACAGGGATGCAGTGTGGTCCTTGGCCCTGGGCTTTACTTCTAATACTTCTTCAGCCAAGAGTGAATGGTTGGGCTTAGTGACTTTGGTCCCAGTGGATATTAACCCTTCTTCTAATTTACAGAACCTCACATTTTAGGAACAAGGGGTTGTCTATAAAATTCCAGGTCTCCCATCCTTTTATTTTCTAACAAAGAAATGTGTTCTGTTTGAAAATTGTAATCATTCCAGAGCAATCAAATGAATCCTCTTTTAACTGCTCTATATGAAAAGACTCCAAAAAAGAATCAATAATCTTTACAGAAATTTTAGCTCTATAACATAAACAGGATTTAACATCCACACAATGCTATTTTCACACTATTAACTAAGAAGTATGCAAATCAACACTGGTCTAGTCTGTGCTGACATTTCGTTAACACTTCATTAAGAAGAGTCGGGGCTCTTGGTACTTGAAGTTGTGCCAGGGATGGGATATTTCTTTTCCTTGAAAACCACATGTTTTCCCCCAAAGCTCCAGAGCTTCTTGGAATATCTGTTAATATTTATATATATTTCAGCTGTTACTAAAAAAAAAAAAAAAAAAACCCTAATGGCTTCTGCTAACATCCTATATCTCACAGAAGGCCAGAAGTTCTGAGTGTCCTTCTAAGGACTTATTTTAGATCCAAAGTGCTCTCCTTGAGAATAGTTGCCCTGACAGGTGACCCAGCAGTGGTGGAGTGATGGGATCATCAATGATGGGGCAAGTTTGCTCCATTCAACCATGCTTTTAACCATTCAGTATTTAGTAAGCACTTATGGTATTTATTAAGCACTTAGAGCTTTCTAAGCACCCTGTAAGGTTTTGTGGATAAAGTATAAAGAAGTTTCAATCCTTGAGGATGGATTCACTGAGTGATTGTGGAATGTAACCATATATATCTTACAATGCAGTAAATGTAAATATATATCTTATAATGTAGTGTATTAAATTTCACAATTGGATTATGAATAGTATGCTATGGAAGCCCTGCCTCTAGGATACTGACACGGAGAAATGGATATTTAGTGTTTGATCATAATTAAAAATTTTCCATATGGAGAAAAGTGTCTGTGTGTGTGGAGGGGTCATTGGTGTGTGTATTCCTGAATTTGGAAATGGAATGGGTTTTCACAAACCCCAGCTGTGTCCTGAATACAAGAGGAAATGGTATACTGAGAAGATACAGTGCTATTGAAGCCTTGAGTGTTAGGCTAGAGACGGAGGCCTGTCCTAGTTCATTTTAGCTGGACACGTGGACCTCAGTCAATTTCAGCTCCTGGAGCCCTCTTGGAAAGCCTAAGACATTTCCAGTGTGTAAGATTATGACTTACTGAGCAATATCTTCAATGATAATGGACATCTGAGTCTGAAACATCTGGTAAGTCTGTTGAGGTCCTGCGCTGAAGAATAACAAGGACCCAGTTTTTCCTTAAGTAACTTCACATCCTGGATTGATGCAGTAGGTGGAGTATTGATTGCTCATGACTTTCAGGCTTCTGTCTGTCTGCAATGCAACCCAGACCTCATTTCTTCTTGCCTATGGGGCTCTAATGCTACCCTGAGAGAACAGGCAAAGTAAACGTCAGCCTTTGCATCCTCAGCATGCTGAGGGGTTCACACCTACACTTTCAGGAAGGTACCTGTGTGCAGCTTGCAGACAATGTGCTCAGACAAAGTGTCACTTTTGTGAAAAGGAAAAATGTGAGCTCATTTAAATAGTGGCATTTCTGGAGTACTGAGTCAGTTTCAGAAGGGACTGATTGTTCTTCATCAATTAACCTCTGCCGAATGCCTAAGATGGGATTAACACTGGTTGGGATGAGTATTCCTTGTAGAAGGAATTCCAGTCAATGTGCTCAAAGTGTCACTTTTGTGAAAAGGAAAAATGTGAGCTCATTTAAATAGTGGCATTTCTGGAGTACTGAGTCAGTTTCAGAAGGGACTGATTGTTCTTCATCAATTAACCTCTGCCGAATGCCTAAGATGGGATTAACACTGGTTGGGATGAGTATTCCTTGTAGAAGGAATTCCAGTTGACAAAATCTTTTTGTCCTTTCAAGATCCTGGGGACGTTCTATTGCTTGTTGAGGACAGCAGCCGTCTCTTGTTCAGTTTTATTTACTTGGCACTTACAAAAGTGTTTACTATTTTTGAATTTAAGAAAAAGACTTCTTGGGTAGTGTTATCTAAAATTTTTCTTATAAATATTTAAAGTTCTGTTTGGAAGTATTTAAACTTGGAGAATAACAAAAAGCAAGGTAGGTATCAGTCTATAGATCAGAAATTTTCTTATAAAATATTCTTGTGATCTCCCCTTGGAAACAAAGAGTAGCAAAAGTGAGAAACGCTTCAGGCTTCAGGTAGAGAGTGCATCTTGACTGAAAATGATAGAGCAGCTGTGCCCCCCCTCCCCCCACCGCCACAGGTCATTCATATCAATCAGCATGACCCAGCTAGAAAAGTGTTTCAGCTTGGAAATCTGTATGCAGGTCAGGAAGCAACAGTTAGAAATGGACATGGAACAATAGACTGGTTCCAAATAGGAAAAGGAGTCCGTCAAGGCTGTATATTGTCACCCTGCTTATTTAACTTCTATGCAGAGTACATCCTGAGAAACGCTGGGCTGGAAGAAGCCCAAGCTGGAATCAAGATTGCCGGGAGAAATACCAATA
>SJYX01006174.1:345588-365509 GCA_006410675.1 Oreotragus oreotragus
TTTTTTTTTTTTTTTTTTGGTTGTGGCCTGTGGGATCTTTAGTTATGGCAAATGGAATTTAGTTCCTTGATCAGGGATCAAACCTGGGCCTTCTGCACTGGGAATGCAGTATTAGCCACGGGAAGTGAAGTGAAGTGAAGTCGCTCAGTCGTGTCCGACTCTTTGCGACCCCATGGACTGTAGCCTACTAGGCTCTTCTGTCCATGGGATTTTCCAGGCAATAGTCCTGGAGTGGATTGCCATTTCCTTCTCCAGGGGATCTTCCCAACCCAGGGATCGAACCCGGGTCTCCTGCATTGTAGACAGATGCTTTACCATCTGAGCCACCAGGGAAGTCCACTGGACTACCAGGAAAATCCTTGAATAAAGACTATTGTTGATGGACTCATTCAGTTAATCAATCAGTGAACACTAAGCAATGTTCCAGGCACAGGAGATGCAGCCAGGAACAAAAACCAAATCCCTGCCCTCATGTAGCTTATCTTCTAGGGCCTGTTATTTTATGTCAACTCTAGGTGGATAATATAATCTCCATTTGACAGATGAGAAACTGGAGCTTGGAAAAAGTCAGCTTGCTAGAGGTCAGACAACTAGGAATTTGTGAAGTCTGTAGGAGACAGATTCCCACATCTGTTTGTCTTCCAAATTCATATATTTTCTATGACATCATTACAGCCTCAGGCCGATTTTTATAAAAAGCTATCTTCTTTTCTCTGGATATGTTGGTCACCCTTTGGAATCAAAGTGAATTTCTTCAAAAACTGCCTTTAGGTAATGTGAAGAACTGAGAAGGTGCCAAACAATGGATCACTCTGTCTCTTGCACCCTGTGTGGAAATCAAGACTTCAGTTAATCTCTTAGAAACCAAGCTGAACTGGAAACTTACATGGTGTCTGGAAATGCTGCTGCTGCTGCTGCTGCTGCTGCTGCTAAGTCACTTCAGTCGTGTCCGACTCTGTGTGACCCCATAGATGGCAGCCCACCAGGCTCCCCCATCCCTGGGATTCTCCAGGCAAGAATACTGGAGTGGGTTGCCATTTCCTTCTCCAATGCATGAAAGAGAAAAGTGAAAGTGAAGTCGCTCAGTCTGTCCGACTGTCAGCGACCCCATTCCGACTCTGTGTGACCCCATAGATGGCAGCCCACCAGGCTCCCCCATCCCTGGGATTCTCCAGGCAAGAATACTGGAGTGGGTTGCCATTTCCTTCTCCAATGCATGAAAGAGAAAAGTGAAAGTGAAGTCGCTCAGTCTGTCCGACTGTCAGCGACATCTAAAACACACTCTTGCCTCTGACAGTTCTCCCCATTCCTTTTGGGAAGAGTTTTGACACCTGCCTATAAAGCAGCCAACTTGCTCCACGTTAAAAGTCCTGCATGTTGTTCAAGTAGCTGAAAAGTTATCCCCCCCACCTCTCACTCACACACTACTGATACCTAGCCCAGCCCTGTGGGGCTCCTGAGGGCAAGGCTTTCTGTGCCTCTGTTTCTTTGATTACAGGAAATAGCCTTCTTTTTAGCCTCCATGACCTTCCCTGAGTTTCAATGAGCAGATTCAAGCAGTCGTTAATTAGGGAAGGGAGGGGATGTAAGACCTGGGAGGAATAAACAGTCACAAGAACCAATAGTGCAACCTTGGGGCAAGCTCTCAGTTCCCCATCAAGGGATACACACAACAATATCTTTGAGCTGTTTTCTGATACTGAAACACCCTCCAGGTGGGAGAAGATGATAACTAACTGCCCACAAGCGTATAGACTACAGAACAGTTGGAACCTGAGGGTCGATCACTCTGATTCCTACTTACCTCTCCTCCAGCCCATCAGAATGTTCACAAGATGATTACTCCCTCTTTGGACCATTAATATAAACCTTCTCATGACCCTCTTCAAGTTGGGGCATTCAGTTTTTCGAGGCAGGAGACTGATGTGCCCCGCCTTGCCTGGCAAAGTAATGAAGCTATTCTTTTCGACTTCATTCAAACCTCTGTCTCCAGGCTTCAATTTATCACCAATGTAAGAGAAGCTGGGCTTTCAGGATTACTATTTCCTGTTTCCTTTCCATCCCACCCTCTCTTTTCTCTGACAATCCAGTGTACTGGCATTCCCAGAGCCTTTCAGATGCAGCAGAATATGATCTTAAAAATGACTGTATAAGACATGTGATATTTATCTTTTCCAGTTTTTGCATTTTAGAAGAGGGTACAGTTCAGTTCAGTTGAGTTGCTCAGTCGTGCCCAACTCTTTGCAATCCCATGGACTGCAGCACGCCAGGTTTCCCCGTCCACCACCAACTCCTGGAGTTTTCTCCAACTCATGTCCATTGAGTCGGTGATGCCATCCAACCAACTCATCCTCTGTCATCCCCTTCTCCTCCCG
Source organism: Oreotragus oreotragus (assembly GCA_006410675.1). Lineage (NCBI taxonomy): Eukaryota > Metazoa > Chordata > Mammalia > Artiodactyla > Bovidae > Oreotragus > Oreotragus oreotragus. Next base: position 347,964 of record SJYX01006174.1, read on the forward strand.
CCTTCAATCTTTCCCAGCATCAGGGTCTTTTCCAATGAGTCAGTTTTTTGCATCAGGTGGACAAAGTATTGGAGTTTCAGCTTTAGCATCAGTCCTTCCAATGAATAGTCAGGACTAATTTCCTTTAGGATGGACTGGTTGGATCTCCTTGCAGTCCAAGGGACTCTCAAGAGTCTTCTCTAACACCTGAAAAGGGCACAGGTGAGCCCAAAAGACTGACCCCTGTCAAGGATGGCTGCAAGAGGGTGCAGTTTCTGACGTTCACTCCACTGTCCCTTCCACTCTACAGATTTCCTTTTCTCCCAAGCAGAATTAGTTGCTTTTTCCTTTGAGTCCATAAACTTCTGCTGATACCAATGCTTATCATAGACTCGCCTGTTTGATAATCAGTTGTTATCATGGCCTTGCCATTGGACAGCACTGGACTTGCATCTTGGAAACATTTGAACAAGAGTAGAGGCTACAGTAGGAGAAGGCAATGGCACCCCACTCCAGTACTCCTGCCTGGAAAATCCCATGGACGGAGGAGCCTGGAAGGCTGCAGTCCATGGGGTCGCTGAGGGTTGGACACGACTGAGTGACTTCACTTCCACTTTTCACTTTCGTGCATTGGAGAAGGAAATGGCAACGCACTCCAGTGTTCTTGCCTGGAGAATCCCAGGGACTTGTGAGCCTGGTGGGCTGCCGTCTATGGGGTCACACAGAGTTGGACACGACTGAAGTGACTTAGCAGCAGAGGCTACAGCAGTCTTCGCAGGAGCTCCACCATGCTTTGGTGCACTGAATGGAACTGAAGGAGTTATTCTGAGAGAGGGCAAATTAAAAGTGTGCACTTGACTTTGTGTAGGGAGAAGAGTTGAGCTTTCCAAGTCATTCTCTAAAGAAATCAGCTGGGCTTTCCTTGGGGGTCCAGAGGTTAAGATGGCAGGGAGAATGGGTTTTGACCCTTGGTCAAGGAACTAAGATCCCCCATGCTGCATAGTGTGGCCAAAAATCAAGCAAAGAATCTATAAAGACATCAAGTAAATGTCATTTTTTGGTCCTGGCCATACACTTAAACAATGTGAATTTGGATAGACTGTCTGTCCCTTACTAGGTAGAACAGTGGCAAAGAATCCGCCTGCCAATGCAGGAGATGAAGGAGACATAGGTTCAGTCCCTGGATCAGGAAGATCCTGGAGAAGGAAATGGCAACCCACTCCAGTATTCTTGCTTGGAGAATCCCATGGACAGAGGAGCTTGGTGGCTACAGTCCATTGGTTTGCAAAGAGCTGGACACGCCTGAGCGACTAAGCAGGCAAGAATGATTTTGGATGAGTTACCTTCTCTCTCAGTGACTCAGTTTCTTTATCTGTAAAATATGCTAACTGTGAGGATTCCGTGGGGTAAAGCCATGAGCACACACCCCAGCACATAATAACTCCTCACTTATTATTACTTCTATTCTCACAATGTTTTGAGAGTTATGATACCTTCATTTTACAGATAAAGTAACACCAGCCACTATCATTTATTGGGTGCAATCTTTTGTTGAACTTTTACAGCAAGCTTGTGGGGAGGTATGGTGATCACCCCTGCTTTCTCCAAGAGGAACCAGGCTGTATTTGCAGTCACCAGGCTGGGAGAACAGTGGAGCAGGAATTCAGACTTAGTTCTGATGAACTTCTGAGATTTCATTCTTGCCACTATGACAAGCTGCCTGTAAGGAATGATTGCCACTTCAGAATGGCACTCAGCCTTCTTAAAATACTTCTGTTCTTCAAACGAAATCCCTCACGTCAGTTCTAAATCTGTAATACTTGGGGAATTAGAGTCTCATCTCATGTAATGTTGCAGTGTGCTCTCTGCACTGCTCACGCCTCAGACAGGAGGGTTCTTGCCCCGAGGCATCTGCATTTCACGAATGGGTGGCTGATCTCTATACCATCTATAAGGTGCTCTGAGAGCTCTCTGGATGAAGGATGGCTGCAAATGGAAGTCAGTATTTCTGCACAAGACGAATGTGTTCCCAGTACCGTTCCCACTAATAGTGAATGTATTAGTTCATCCTGTTTCCCTGGAATACTAGGAGCACACGTGCAGCGAATGTTACAGCATGCATCCATTTCACACCCTGAGCTGGCATTTTACAAGCGTTCAGTTATTAACATGTGAATCTGAACTCTTGTTCCCTGCTGGAGGTAACTGATAGCAGAATAAAAATCGTTGACTATAACTTCAACATTCAAATGCGAATGGATAGGACCAGAGCAGAATCTTCTGATTGGAAACTGGCCCCTTGCCAGCTCTTGAGTTCTGAGAGAGATCTAAGACCTGGGGGAAAAAATAGCCAAGATATAAAATATGATTTCCGTTTGCTTTCACTTTGTTTCTTCAAATGTAGCATTCCCATGTAGTTCTCAGTTACGTTTGATCACATCAAAGCTGGCTTAGATACATCTTTTGAAACACTCAAAACATTTTGCTGAATAACCTAGAGAGGTCATTTATTTTAGTGTGAATAAAATCCAGATCTATTAGAAGTAATTGCCAATTTTTTTCCTCCCATATTTGTACCAGTCCTAGACAAATTTTCACAAATCTTTGGCAAAATGAAAAAATAAAAATAAAAAAGAAGGGTGATGTGGCAGATTTTCCATGATGCTAAATACGTTCAGCAAAAGTGCTGACCTCTATTTTGAGAATTGATTTTGCAAAATACTTTGTGTTATAATGAAATGGTAGTATTTTATTATGAAATGGTAGTATTAGTAGACTTAAGTTTTTGCTTCTCATGTTTTTGGCAGTATCCAAAGTTGCTATCTCTATTTCTGTCTGCCATTTTTGTTGTTATTGTTAATTTACTGGCCTGTATAATGCAAATCTAGAAATCATTGGTGTGGTAAAAAGAGCATAGGTTTTGAAAGTAGAAGCCCCTATGTTTCCTTCCTAGTTGGATTTGCTAGGACCAAATGAGCTGAGTTCTTATTGGTTCTTTGTGAATTCCTAAGTTTCTCCAGTGGTCATGTAAAGGTGAGGGCTTCCTTCCTGGCGCAGCAGTAAAGAGTCTACCTGCAATGCAGGCGCCCCAGAAGACACAGGTTCAATCCCCGGTTGGGAAGATCTCCTTGGAGGAAGGCATGGCAACACCCTCTTGCTGGAGAATTCCCCTGGAGAGAGGAGACTGGCAGACTATAGTCCAGTGGGTCACAAAGAGCGGACATGGCTGATTGACTTAGCAGGCACACACACAATGTAAAGGTGATAGAGTTGTTGAGAGAACTAAATAAGGCCACATATACCAAATGTCTAGCTCACAATCCTACCTAATAAATGATAATCCCTCCTCTTTACTTTTTCCTCATAGAAGTTCAGTTCATGAGGAGAAGGAGAGTATGGTCACTGGTTGAGGTTTGGGGGTGGAACAGGTTAAGGGGGACAAATCATAAAATAGTGAAGGTCCCAAAGGCAGGTTGTGTTTGAGGGAAGTCTTTCTTTCTCACCTTACAACATTTTCTGATTCTGAGGAAACTTGGAGGGTAGGAACATCTCTTGTTGCCTTTGATTCCACACCCTCTGGTCCAGGGCAGGCAGCACTGCTACAAGTGGTATGACCTGGGAAGTAGCCTTTAATTTAACTATTTGCATGCGTGAGTTTATAAGGGTGTGCTTTCCAGTTTAATGCCTGCAGGGGAAGTGAAGGAAGAAGGCTTAGGTAGAGATCTCTGGCAACAATGCAGGGAGTTTTGTCCCTGGGATAACTTTACAAAGTTGTTCTGACTTGGGGCAAAGGATTCAGACCCTTTACACTCCCTTCATTGACTACCATGGGCTGTGTGTTGTTACAGGGAGGGGGTGTGACTTGGGAGAGGTGACTTTCTTCGGCAGAGGACAGTCTCAGGAGGGGTTTAGCTGTGAGCTCTCAGTGGCTGTGATGGGTAGAATTTTGTCCCTCCAGGAGATGTTGAAGTCCTGACTCTTTGACACCTGTGAATGTGACCTTATTTGGAAAAGGGTCTTTGCAGATGATCAAGATGATCAAGGTTAGATGAAATCATTAGGATGAGTCCTAATCCAATATGATGTTATCAAAAGGGGGAAGTTTTTACAGAAATAGACATGGGTAGAAGGACTAGGACTTCCCTGGTGCCTCAGACAGTAAAGCGTCTGTCTACAATGCAGGAGACTTGGGTTCAATCCCTGGGTTGGGAAGATCCCCTGGAGAAGGAAACGGCAATCCACTCCAGTACTATTGCCTGGAAAATCCCATGGACAGAGGAGCCTGGTAGGTCCTACAATCCATGGGGTCACAAAGAGTCAGACACGACTGAGCGACTTCACTTTCAGAGGAAAAATAGGGCTTCCCAGGTGGTGCTAGTGGCAAAGAATCCACCCACCAACGCAGGAGACATGAGACCCGGGTTTCATCCCTGGGTCAGAAAGATCCCCTGGAGGAGGGCATGGCAACCCACTCCAGTATTCTTACCTGGAGAATCCCATGGAGAGAGGAGCCTGGCGGGCTACAGTCCAGAGAGTTGCAAAGAGTTGGACACGACTGAAGGGACAGAGCACACAGGTGCACGTGCAGAGGGAAAATAAGGTGAAGACCCAGGCAGAGTGCCATCTACTAACCACGGAATGCTTGAGGCCAGCAGAGTCCAGGAGAGACATGGACCACATTTCCTGTCACCACCCTCAGAAGGAGCCTGCTTGCTAGCATCTTGATGTTAGCCTTCTGGCCCCTAGAACTTTGAAACAATCAATTTCTGTTGTTTAAGCTGCCCAGTTTGTTTGTGATACTTGGTTACAGGGGGCCTGGGGAACTTGAACAGCTGTCAGTGCTCTGGAGAGCCATGCTGTGTGAGCCTGAGTTCCGAAGCGGGGATGCTGGGGAAGCACACTGACTGAAACAAACACCAGAGTCGCCGTCTGCATTAGTTATTTTAAAACAAGAGGTCCTGTAAGGAACAGGGAACTAACAAGCCGGTACCAACCGTTAGAGTTCAGGAAAGGTCAAAAGGAGGCGCCATGTGTCCGGCCACCTCCCAGAATCCTCCTTGCTGGACTCCATCTTGGCTGAGCAAGCGCCGGCTGCCCGGAAGGGCCCTGAGTCAGGATGACCGGCCAGAGACAACCCGGAAAGGAATCCCGTCACCGCAGGGCCTGAGAGCGCCATGTGGCAGGAGCAGACCCCTGGTTCTTCGTCCCTCAGCCTCCTGCCCTCTGCCCGGCCGCCTCTTCCCAGTAAAGCCTCGTGCTTTGTCAGCACGCGAGTCTCCTTGGGCAATTCGCTCTGAGTGTTAGACCGGAGCCCACTTTCGGGCCCTGGAAGGGGCCCTGCTTCCTGCCCGCGGCGCTGGTAGCCACGGAACTCCACGCTGCATGTGGGCAGAAGGGGCCCTCAGGTGACAGTTCTGCGCAATGCTGGCTCAGGTTACTCCCAGAGACGATGCACTTAACACGGCAGTGGACTGCCTCTTCTTTTGATGGCGTCCACACACTTCACTGCGATGAAGTACCCCGTCATGTGAAGCTACCCCGAGGCTGTGCCTGGAGACTGACAGAAAGAGCTGGCTCCGCACACGCTCCGCGCACCCTGGATCTGAGGTGCCCTAGAAACCAGGGTATTTGTGGAGCTGGGGCTTAAGATAGGCCAGGGCTGTTCTGGAGCTTATGGCCACCGCTCTAGCATTGTCAGTTTGAAAAACTTGTTTAAGGACATGAAGTTTTAAAATACATCCACAGTCTGGCTTTGGAGAAGGAGGGAGATATCACAAAGTGAGTATAAGGGTTCTTTATCGTCACAGTCTTGCTCCGCATAAACGCTAATGAGCAATTCTCTAAGGGCAGAAGAGAAATGAGGCTGGATTCACGTAATTATAAATTGATGTTCGCTGGTACGACATGTTTCTCTGTTATCTTTGGATTCTGTCCAGCTTTCAAAGGCAAGGATGTGTCTTATTCATCTCTGTAATCTCATCACCAAGCAGAATGCTGATGCTAGGGACTGAATGTGTGTTTAGAGCTGGTGGTGTGGGTATATGAAATCGGCTTGCATAATCCTTTTGCATCTTCCTGCAAGTTGTGGGTGTTAACTATATTCTTCTTCCATCAGTAGAACAGTGGGAGGGGAAGAATCCATTATCTCACTCAGGCCAACAACCAAATTGTCATCAGAGTTGAATTGCAAAATCTTTATTTCAGGTCAGAGACAGAAAGAAAGAAACAACTGGCTTTCTGCTGAACTCCAGGTAAGTACTCAGGGCTTGAGGTTAAATAAGGTCATTGTTGCATGGATATGGAAGACACGATTAAAGCCTTTCAGTACTCTCTAATTTTTGTTTTTGTATTGTATGTAAGTTTATGCCTATTAAGAAAATCACACAGTTTAGTGCAGGAAGGTCCAGACATTCACTGCCTGCTTGCAAATCATATAACCCTGAGATTCATGACAAGTATGTAGCAGGTGCTCAGTAAATATATTTGGAGTGCAATCCCATGCTTTACGATAGAAACAGGTTCCCCAAAGGGAACAGGCCAGGTTTCCACTGAAAGGTCCTTCAGGAGAGGACAGCCATCTTTTAGACTGCATTCTTCTCCTCTTCCCTTCATCACCCTTCCTGGCCCTTCTTCCTTTTCCTGTGTATCTGTGAGCTTCCCACTCACGTCCCGGTGTGCAGCTCCAGCCCCAGGGAGGAGGTGCAGCGATGGGGCCCTGGGCACCTCCGCCTGATGGGTGCAGTGTTGGTGAGAGCTGCAGGGTCCTCTGTAGGGAGGCGATGCTCACCGTGGAGTGACGAGGCTTGCCGTGCTTTTCCCGCTCTCCTTCTCCGTGCAGGGCAGAAGGTCTCTGAGGGGCTCCCTCCCGGTACCCAGCTGCTCTAGACTGGGATGGGGTGAAGCAGGCAAAGGCTTCTCTACCCTTTCCCACGTGGCCATCTTCGGTTTTTGAGCTCAGCTGGGTTTCTGCTTCTTCTTCATTGTAATCTAGAACTTTCTCAGAACTATTTTCGTTCTCTATCTTGCTAGGGAGACAAACATTGGGACCTTCTAGCCCACCATCTTTTTGACATCTGTCCAAGATCTGGAAAAGATCTGTCTTAAAAAGATAGACCCTACTATTGTTGGAAGCATTCACCTCAGGAACATCCTTCCAGCTTGAGGAAAAAATGAGCAACACAGACCTATACCCTAGCAACTTCCCTCAACAGTCTACAGAGTTGAGAGACGTTCTAGCCAAGCTGGAATGAACTCTAACTCCTAATGTGATTCTGAAACTCAAGAGCACATTGTATTATATAGACTTTTCCAGATTGTCAGCCCTGTCGGGTCACCCTGAGGCCCCCTATTGTCAAATAAATCTTATAATTTCTTGTGGGGTTCTGGAGAGCAGAGACTATCCATCACTTACTTGAACAAATGGCACCACATAGGCACCTCTTATAAGTGATCCAACAAATATTTGCTTGATGACGTAACGGCCCGTGAGGATTGGACCCTGCTATTAGCTTTGAGATTTAGGCAACTTTGAAAATGACACTGAATTAACTTTCTTGACACCTACTATATAGGACTGTGAAGTGAAGCTGCTCAGTCGTGTCCGACTCTGTGACCCCATGGACAGTAGCCTGCACCAGGTTCCTCTGTCCACGGGATTTTCTAGGCAAGAGTATTCTAGGAGTGAGTTGCCATTTCCTTCTCCAGGGAATCTTCCCAACCCAGGGATCGAACCCATGTCTCCCGCATTGTAGACAGATGCTTTACCGTCTGAGCCACTAGGGAAGTGACATATAGGATTGTGGTAAGCATCAGCTGAGGACTTCCCTGATGGCTCAGTGGTAAGGAACCTGCCTGTCAATGCAAGAAATGTGGGTTTGATCCCTGGGTCGGGAAGATCCCCTGGAGAAGGAAATGGCAACCCATTCCAGTATCCTTGCCTGGAGAATCCGTGGACAGAGGAGCCTGGCAGGCTGCAGTCCATGAAGTCACGAAGAGTCAGACATGACTTAGTGACCAGGCAAGAAGACTGGAGTGGGTTGCCATTTCCTTCTCCAATGCATGAAAGTGAAAACTGAAAGTGAAGTTGCTCAGTCGTGCCTGACTCTTAGCGACCCCATGGACTGCAGCCTACCAGGCTCCTCCATTGATGGGATTTTCCAGGCAAGAGTACTGGAGTGGGGTGCCATTGCCTTCTCCCTAAACAGCAACAAAGGTCAAATGAGAGAGTGGTACCAAAGCCCGGGACACACACTGGGTACATAGTAGGCACTGCAGGTCTCTTTATTTCTCTCTTCCTCCTTCCTGCCCTGTCTCGGGCCCTCCCTCCTACTAGCCATTTACTTGTCATTGCCACCTCTGCACTCAACACAGGACCCACAGTCTTTTCGTCTTTCCTCATTCTCAGATGCTTCCTTCTTCCTCAGCCTTTTCTCCCTTAGAAACTCTCTTTAGCACCTCTATTCTGCCTTTCTTTTTACTTAACATTCAACTCACCCTGTAACTGGCTCCTCTGCCTTTCTGAAGGTTTTATTTAAACACCTAGCCCCTCTCGCCCACCAAAAGCTGGAGACTATGTTCTTGAGGTTTAAATACCAGTTCTCAACTGCCTGTGGGAAAAAGACTGCTTATGGAGCTTGTCTTCTGCTCCCCACCGAGACAAAAGGGCTCCCCAAGCCCATGCAACCCGCCTGCTGAAATATTAATAGGAAAAGACAGCAAGGCAAGGGCGCACACGTTGGGTGCAAGCCCAGCAGCTCTTCTGGAGCTCCGCTCTGTGCGGAGCCCCACAGGACGGTTGACATTCAGCTTGCCTCCACCCGGAGATGCAGATGGCTGCCTAGCCTATTTCAGGGAGCAGACAGGGAAGGGGGTGGGAGAGACTGGCAGAAGAGAACCACAGTTCCTTCCCATGGCAGCAAGATGCCAAGACGCAAAGACAATTAAAAATGGATAAATTGAGGGAACACACACAGGGAGACAGTTTGAGCCTTATTAAAATGCATTGAAAAACTTTTTTTTTTTTGGAAATAGGTGGAAAAATTAATCTGATTTGTTTTTAAGCTACAAAAAGTAAATATCTCTCAAGACTGGCCTCTCCTAATAGGGTCAGTAGGGGCATGGCTATGTAAAAATAAATCCAATAGGACTTCCAAAAGTGTTTTCCTTAAAAAAGATGCCAATAAATTTGAATACTGCCAAGTTCCAGAAGAACAGATTGAATTACTCAGGATTAAAAATTCAAACAATTTTTCCATTTTAATTTCTTTTGAATTGCAAAATCTCTATTTTTGATTTTTAAACTATTTTCTTTTATTTTAATTTTTTTATTAAAATTAATTTTTCATGTACATTTAATTTTAAAATTTGTTTTAATTTCTTTTCCTAGACTACTCCAGGGTGGGGAGGGGTCACTGTCTTTCAATAGTTTCTTCTTTTGTTTCTCCCCACCACCCCAAGTGGTAGGCTCTAGTTGCAAGAGATACAAATACTTAGGTAGATTAAGTTAGAAATCACTTTGGGATTTCCCAGTAACAGCCCAAGATGGGAGCAGTGTCCATATGTGAAGATGGCAAAACTGTTAGCTCAGTGTAGTTTATTATTTTCTGATAGTGCATTCAGGGCTGGGCAAAGCCCATCTTCTCAGTCTGATTCATATGAAGTCAATGTGTCTTCCTTTAAAAAGTATGCTATTCTTTTCCTTTTAGTCCTTTCTTCACCATTATAAATGTACTGATTGCGGTTGTTTAGTGGCAAAGTTGTGTCCACCTCTTTTGCGACCCCATGGACTTTAGCCCACCAGGCGCTCTGTCCATGGAATTTCTCAGGCGAGAATACTGAGTGGGTTACATCTCCTTTTCCAGGGGATCTTCTCGACCCAGGGATGGACCCCACATCTTCTGCATTGGCAGGTGGATTCTTTACCGCTGCGCCACTAGGGAAGCCATGAAGTTCACTAGCTCACATTTATCGTATAATGCTTAAGAGCTTCAGAGAAAGCAATGGCAAAAAGCTTAAGCTTGGAAGCTGGATTTTCTTTGGGGTTCTAGTCTATCCATTATTGTATTAGTTGAGTGACTTTGGGCACATCACCTCATTGCTCTGAGCCTTGGCATATTTATCCATAAGATGGGGATGTTAATCCTTGCCCCTGATGATAGTGAGAATAGCATGGGGTCAGCTTGTAAAACCCTGAGCAGGCTGTGTCTGGCAGGCATGTGAGGAGTCAATGTTATATTGACTAATATTATTTCTGCTGCTGGAAGAGTTTGCATGACACCAACATAATAACTTCTGATACTTTCATAGCATTTTGCAAATTTCAAAGCATTTCCACTTTCATCACATCATGCATCCTGTGAGGTTGATAGGACAAGAATAACGTAATCTCCCTTAACACGTTATATTTAGACACTTACCCAAAATCATGCAGTTAGAAAATATTAGGTCAGGCTTGAAGGTCAGTGCTTTCTTAGTCCATTGCTACACTTATGAAAGATTTATATTATGTTTAAAACTTAGTGAGTCTTTACAATGCCCGAAGCACTGTTCGATGTGATTTACATCTATCATTTCATTTAATTCTTACAATACTTTGATTTAGGTCCTCTTATTTCTCCACTGGGAGAAGGAAATGGCAACCCACTCCAGTGTTCTTGCCTGGAGAATCCCAGGGATGGGGGAGCCTGGTGGGCTGCTGTCTATGGGGTCACACAGAGTCGGACACGACTGAAGTGACTTAGCAGTAGCAGCAGCATTTCTCCATTGTACAGATGAACAAACTGACGTTTAAACATTAGTATCTAGTCTTTTAACATAGTCACTTAACATTTTAGGTAGAAATACTCAGAACTATTTTAAGTACATCTGAATTTTCCAGTGTGTAATCTTGAGGAATTTCTTTACATTTTTGCTACCTTCTCTGTAAATTGGAAATAATCATTCAAACCCACTTCCCAGAGTTGTGAGGATAAATTAAGACTTGCAAATGTCCTTTGGAAAAATAACACAGATACTAATTATTATAAATATGGCAGTAAGTCAGTTATACAGATATGTAGCTAAAATGACCACCAATGCTGTGGGTATAATTATCTTTTTCCCTTTTAAAGTCCCATTTTGGCAATCTATGGACACAGATATGAGAAGAGCTGCCTAGAAGCAAAACAGCTGTATCATTGTGGTTATAACAACTGTGATTTCTTCAAGAAATGGCCAAATTAGCAACATTAGCATAGCTCAGATTATTTGACTTTCGATGCCCTAATTCTCCACAGCCAGATCTGAGTGGGTGCTGGTGTTTCCAGCTCATGGCTTCTGCACTGACAGCCAGTAAATTCTGGACATCACTATTGGAATTGAAGTAGTTCTAAATTCATGAATGGCGTTTTAATATTTGTGCAGATAACCCACAGGGAATCAGCAACTGCAATTGATTTTGGCTATTCATTCCTCAACTTGAAGTCCACTTAATGCAGTTGTTTGAGGAATGATGTCTGAGTAAACATCTGTGTGCACAGACCTGGGAGCCCCTTCACCAGTGTTGTTTACCTTCGTGTTTAAGGAAAAAAAAAAAAAAACCGAACAGTGGTGAATGAAAGACAAGACTACAAGCCACTGTACTGTCTTCTTCAAAAGCACCTCCAGCCTTGCAGGCTGCCACATCTTCTGAAATGTCTCAGCATCGGTAGAGCCTGGGCTCTGCCCATCCAGTAAAGGATCCCTCTCCTCTTCCTTCGTCTGTGGCTCCGCACTGCTTGAGTGCAGAGCAGAAGCCTGGTGCGGGCTCCTCTACTCGGCACCTTGCTGGGACTCCCGACTGTTTGTTAGCACTGCGGCCTTGATCTTGATGAGTTCCCAGACTCTTCTCCTCATCTGTAAAATGGGGATATTAGTAGACAGTTTTGGATTAAAGACAATGAAGATGCTACAGGTAAAAGTGCATATGGAAAGTCTGTATAGAAATTATTTCAGGGACTTCTCTGGTGGTTCAATGGTTAAGAATTCACCTTCCAAGGCAAGGAGTGTGAGTTTGATCCCTGGTCGGGAAAATAAGATCACACAGGCCACAGGGTGCAGCCAAATAGTAAAAAATATCAAAATAAATCATTGATGCTCAGTGAGTTCTCTACCACTGACACTCTTATATTATGAAGTTCTAAACCACAGGCCTTTAGGGAAAGGGTCATGGAAGGTGGGATGATTTAAAATGTAGGATGCTTTACGCTCATTATTTTGTTTTATCCTCACATGCATTGTTTTGCTTTATCCATGAAGTAGGTACTGTCATCTTTATCTACTCCATAGAGCCTGTAGAGAGTGTAAGTCACAAGTCCGGAGTGCCCCCACCTAGTCACTAGATAGAAAGATTCAGACTTTGAACGCTGTGTTCTTTATTGAAGAAAACACCAGATTTGGAGTGACTGTTGTTCACGTGACAATGGAGGAGATAATATTGCCTGAACCTTATCCTTGTACTAGGCCTGTGCTAAGCTGTTTCCACACCAGCTCATCATGTTCATAATAACACTCTCCCCAGTTTATGTGCCAGTGAACTGCAAGGTTGCCTGTCTAACTGCAGGTCAACAGGTACCTGGCAAAGTCAAGATTTGGCCCCAGCCAACCTGGTTCAAGACTCTGCCTTCTGTCCTGCACAGGATTAACCGAGGCTGCTTTCAAGCATGACACTTCTTTTTTTTTTTTTTTTTTAATCTATTATTGGTGTCTTTCAAGCATGACACTTCTCTGCCCTGGGCCCCCAGCTTGTTAATTGGCAAATGAGGAAGTCATTTGACAAACCATGAAGCCCTTTCCTTGAGTCTATCCAACTGAGCGCATCAATGTGTCATAATAAACAATCACATCAGGGCATCTCCTGCAGGTCAGGCCAACCCTCACCATTCAGTCCATGAGTAACAGGGGCTGGGTGCCTTTACTTTTGTTTCTGAGCTGTTGACATGAAGCTGACGTTTACTGGGTTCTAGAGAAATGTGGTATCTCTATGGTAGGATCTTTCTGTCCTCTGAGGTGATTCCTCCTTGTTCTCCTTGTAGTTTTTTCCCCCAAATTCGAGCTTCCTTTCACTATAATTGGAGTCAAGATACAGGTGGCAAAAGGTCGGCTTATTGTTGGGGCTGTGATCCTGGTTCCAAGTGTGTAGCTGTACTAGATGCGGTTGGCGCTCAGCAGAACCCGGGCACTAGTTTCTAGTTCTATACAGTGAAACAGGCCAAACTGAAGCTCTCCAAACTTCCCCTCGAGGAAATGAGATTGTTCGTACTGTGTCCTTACACATGCTGTAATGTTAGCTAGTCATGTCTTCCTCACGATTGGTGGTCCCTGTCTTATCCCCCTTGGCTTCACCAGTCTGAACCCTGCAAAATCCCAGTGGATCGTGGTGGATGATGGTGGATCATTCAAATATAACCAAATGTTAGTGCCAATGGCAACTCTATACCGATATGGTAACTTTCCTAGAGCCAGGTAACACAGTATACTACTCAGCCATTAAAAAGAACAAGATAAGGCCATTTCCAGCAACACAGAAGCAACTAGAAATAATCATACAAAGTGAAGTAAGCCAGACAAAGACAGATACAATATGATGGCACTCACATGTGGAATCTAAAATATGACACAAACAAACCTATAATAAAGCAGAAGCATACTCTCAGACATAGAGAAAGGGTTTGTGGTTGCCGAGGAGGCGGGGTAGGGGAGGGTTGGACTGGGAGTTGGGGTTAGCAAACTGTTATGCATGGAACGGATGGACAGCAAGGTTCTACTGTGCAGCACAGGGAACTGTAGTCAGTGTTCTGGGATAAACTGTAATGGAAAACAGTATAAGAAAGAATGTACATATACGTATAACTGAGTCACTGCTGTACAGCAGAAATTAATACAAAACTGTAAATCAAATATACTTCAATTAATTTAAAAAAACCCACACAGACTTAGGTACATTGTATGGTGCTGCTAATTAATTAATTTTCCATACTCATCAAGAAGTATGATTAAGAACGGTTCACATTCACAAAGGACAAGTAGAAAAACACATTCACAGTCTAGTGACAGCACTGTGAACTCTTATGTTCTCTGCCATAATATATTCCAAAGGGGCCTTGACTGTCTGGACGATTGAGAGCATCACATTAGTCTACAAAATTGACATCATGTTATTTGACCCGATAATCATTAAGTAGCAAGTACATTGGATGCCTTGAAAATACATAGGCACTGTAGAAGGTGGGTGATAAGCCTTACAAAGATTCAAGGCCTGCCACACTGGAGATTTTAGGGACTGAGTGTTCTGTAATATGCCAGGATGTCTCTTTCATAGGAAAGGACAAATTATTTCACCTTGCTTCTTCTACCACGAAGACAGAGGTACAGCACTTATAGCATTCTTTGGATTTTGGAGCCAATCCATTTCACACATGGGAATTCTGGCACAACCCACTTACCAGGTGACTCAGAAGTCTTTTATCTTTGACTGGAGATAGAGCTGAGACTCATGTGGAATCTCTGGCAGGACCCAATAGGAGAGTCACAGAGCATAGTCTTGTTCTGGACCAAGGCTCTGCCATCTTGCAGCAGAGCACTACATATCATTCTAAAATCTCTCTTATGTGCTTCTGGGCCCTGATTGAAATTGATCCCCTGACTGTGAATTATCAACTGACCATGTGACCAGAGCTGTAGATTCAGTGATGTGTCCTGAATCCCACCAAGGTTTAATTTATCAGTACGTAGAAGTGGAGCATCCAGGGCCAGGTTCGAGAAGGCCTAGAGGGATCAAAGATCCAAACGTCACTTATTACATGTCACCTTTCCCTCAGCTCATACGAGACCCGCAAGGTGGGGGCTCCACAGGATCAGCTGGTGGCAGAAGAAAAAGCCCCAGTTCAGTTCATGAACGGACTGGCTTTGTGTGTGTGAAGCATGAGCCCTACTTAGACTTCTGCTTCACTATAACCTCACTCAGCAGTACCCTTAAAAGAGAGATCTACATAAAGATCTTTCCAACGTACTATATTTGAAGGAAATGAGAGAAAGAAGGAAAAGGAGAAGCAGAGAGAGAGAAACACACACACACACTCAGGCATGCACGTTGAAAACACATGAAAATCTTAAAACGTCACTGAAAAGTTAGACAAATAGCCCAGTGGCCTATATATGCAATAGTACTGCTGTTCTGTGAGGACAATGGGCAGAGCTTTGGGCTTTGAACCTGGTTGTCCATTTTGTGTGGAGAGAAACAATTTGGAGCAAGGGTATATATAGACTTACACAGTGAATATCTTAGTTGGTTAGAGGTGAAGTTAGAAAGTGCAAGGTTGGACACCTGCGGACAGAGTCCTAGTAACATAGATAATCCCAAGAAAGTGGGGAAAATATGTTTCACATGTCATCGCCTATTAGAAAACAAACATGGTAGAAGAGGATTACACTTCCAAGCAGATGAGCTAATACAGTCAGTAGGTGTGAAGCAGCCACTATCATCAAGGACTCCAGTAAACAGATTAGTCCTGATGGCAGAGATGGAGGCAATTCATGGGTTCACCAAGGCTGATGTAGCTACTACCGCTGAATGTTCAACCTTCCAGCAACAGAAAACCCGAGACTGTGTCATCTTTAATAGAGACCAACAAGTTGGCAACTTGACAGACTGGACCACTTTCATTTTGAAAAGGCCAGTAATTCATGTTTACTGGGATTGATAATAATCTAGATTCGCCTTTGTCTGCATCCCATGCCTTGGGCAGTGCCACTATCCAAGACCTCATAGAGTATCTAACTTACCAACGTGGAATCTCCTGTGACATTCCTTGGATCCACTTTACAGAAAAGGAGATGGGGCTGGCAGCACATGGTTATAGCATTCATGGGTCTTACCTCATACCACACCATCCAGAAGCTTATAGCCTAAACAGAGCAAGGGAAATAAACTCTTGTTACTATAGCTGGATCATAATTGTTGAGAAGACCTCAGGCAAAGATGGAGTGCTAATAGTGTGCACTTATACCGTTAAGCATTACATATTGTCTTTCCAATAGTTATTATAGAATACATGGCTCTGAAAACCAAAAAAGTGGAAGTGGTAAAGGCACCGTTCATTTTGACTCCCTATAACCCAAGGACTTTTTTGAAAACCTTTTCTGCAAGTTTCAGCTCTGAGGTTTCAGATTGCTGAGGGGGCTTCTTCCATCCATAGACTGCTAACCTAAAGTACTTCTAATCTAAAGCTGTGGTTGTCATCTGCTCACTTTGGGATCCTCAAGCCAGCTGACCATCAACAGAATAAAGGAGTAACCATAATGGCTAATCATGAAGTGGTAGGATTGCTCATAGATAATTAAGGTAAGGAGAATACACCTAACAGAGACAATCCACATAGGTATCTCTTGCTGCTTTCATGCCCATTTGTAAATTCAAATTGGCAATTAGAGTAATGACATCCTAATAGTAGCCTAGTAATCAAGACTTAAGACCCTCTAGGGCTATGAAGGATCTTCCCTGGTGTTTGACTGGTGAAGAATCCACCTGCAATGCAGGAAACTTGGGTTCAATCCTTGGGTTGGGAAAGATCCCCTGGAGAAGGGAAAGGCTGCTCGCTCCAGTATTCTGGCCTGGAGAATTCCATGGACTGTATAGGGTTAAGAATTTGTGGCAATTAATCAGACAAGCCCCTAGTAGAAGTACTGTCTCAAGGGGAGGGAAATCTACTGGGTTTTAGAATTTAGGGATGATGATGATTTCCATTATGCCTCAGTAGCAGGCAGGGATATAGTTCATCTTGGAAATTTTTCCAAGAAATTGAGACCAATGAGAATCCTGGGAAACTACACTCAGAAGGAGTAAACTTAAGAATCACATGAATACAAGTGGTGCAAGGGGTGAGCTATAGTGGAGGCTTTTTACTTTGCCTAGATTTTAAATCAACCGGTACACTCATGGCGGCCTGAGAATACTGCACAGATACTCTCTTTTTAGGAGAATTGCCAAAGGATCACCTCACCTTGGAGGCTATCTCTCCTTCTCTCTTCTGAGACAAAAGACTCACTGGCATAGTGTTATAAAAGGTCAGCCAACCCACTTGCCTCAAGTTGGGACTAACAACATGATGCAATTTGTTTCCAGAGCTTCCCTGTGACGTCTGAATGATGAGACATCTAGATGAGACTGTTTGCTCGCCTTGCCTCATCTGAGGTCATGTGCTCATTTTGCTTGAGAATGTGCTGTTGTTCAGCCTCTCAGTCCTGTCTGACTCTTTATGACCCCATGGACTGCAGCATGCCAGGCCTCCCTGTCCATCACCATTTCCCAGAGCTTGTTCAAACTCATGTCCATTGAGTTGGTGATGTCATCCAACACTTCTCCTCCTGCCTTCAACCTTTTCCAGCATCAGGGTCTTTTCTAATGAGTCAGTTCTTTGTAGCAGGTGGCCAAAGTATTGGAGCTTCAGCTTCAGCATCAGTCCTTTCAATGAAGATTCAGGCTTTATATCCTTTAGGACTGACTGTTTTTTTCAGTGGTCATGTATGGATGTGAGAGTTGGACTGTGAAGAAG
>SJYX01006174.1:368763-399594 GCA_006410675.1 Oreotragus oreotragus
AAGCAGAAGTAGATGTTTTTCTGGAACTCTCTAGCTTTTTCTATAATCCAACAGATGTTAGCAAGTGATCTCTGGTTCCTCTGCCTTTTCTAAATCCAGCTTGAACATCTGGAAGTTCATGGTTCACAAACTGTTGAAGCCTAGTTTGAAGAATTTTGAGCGTTACTTAACTAGCAGGTGAAATGAGTGCAACTGTGCAGTAATTTGAACTTTCTTTGGCATTGCCCTTCTTTGGGATTGGAATGAAAACTGTCCTTTTCCAGTCCTGTGGCCACTGCTGAGCTTTTCAAATATATTTGTGTATTGAGTGCAGCACTTTCACATCATCTTCTTTTAGGATTTGAAACAGCTCAACTGGAATTCCATCACCTCCACTAGCTTTGTTTGTAATGATGCTTCCTCAGACCCACTTGATTTTGCTTTCCAGGATGTCTGGCTCTGGGTGAGTGAGCATGCCATCATGGTTATCTGGGTCATGAAGATCTTTTTTTTGTGTAGTGCTGTGTTTTCTTGTCACCTCTTCTTAATATCCTCTACTTCTGTTAGGTCCATACCATTTCTGTCCTTTACTGTACTTATCATTGCATGAACTTTTCCCTTGGTAGCTTTAATTTTCTTGAAGAGAGCGCTAGTCTTTCCCATTATATTGCTTTCCTCTATTTCTTTGCATTGTTCACTTAAAAAGGCTTTCTTTTCTCACCTTGCTGTTCTGTGGAAATATGCATTCAGATGGTTATATCTTTCCTTTTCTCCTTTGACCTCACTTCTATTATTTTCTTAGCTAATCTTTAGGCCTCCTCAGACAACCATTTTGCCTTTTTGCACTTCTTTTTCTTGGGAATGGTTTTGATCACCACCTCACCAATGTCACTAACCTCTGTCCAGAGTTCTTCATATCTAATCTATCATATCTAATATCTTGGATCTATTTGTCATTTCCACTGTATAATCATAAGGGATTTAATTTAGGTCATATTTGAATGGTCTAGTGGTTTTCCCTACTTTTTATTTCTCAATGCCCATATGCCTATATATAGCTGAAAAAAAATGACTTTTTTTTTTCTCTTTTATGAATCTTATGCAAGTACCTCACTGGAAAAGTACAAATCTTGAAGGAAGAATCATGAAAAATCATAGCTTCTAAGTTTTCAGTCCTTGCAATAGAGGGGTGCTTAGAAATGCATGGATGGTGCTGAGGATCAGTAGCTAATAAATGCCACAGGTTTCTGTTGTTGTTGTTGGCAGTAGTGTTTTTGAAATGATTACTTCTCCAGCTTTAATGTGTTAGAAGTCATTAAAGGGAAATCTGAGATGGAAGTCAGAGGATGTGATAATTGGAAGTGAGCACCAGAACCTTCCTAGAGGATTCTGAGTGGTTACATAGCTGGCTGATCTGCAGAGGGAAATGAGCAATCTCAAAAATAGAGCTGACATGGTTGTCTAATGAAGACATGCCAAAAGCCTTGTTATGGGTGTTATTAGGCAATATATTGCTAAGCCTCTCAAAACTGATACAAATGTCAGAAACAGAGATTACCTTGTAAGGAGAACATCATCTCTGGGGCCTTTATTGCTGATGCTACATCCCATGTCATCTCATCACAGTTGCCTCCGGTGGTCAGGCTTCTCCCTGCCACACTCAGGACCAGCCTCTCGGTGCTNTGTCAGAAACAGAGATTACCTTGTAAGGAGAACATCATCTCTGGGGCCTTTATTGCTGATGCTACATCCCATGTCATCTCATCACAGTTGCCTCCGGTGGTCAGGCTTCTCCCTGCCACACTCAGGACCAGCCTCTCGGTGCTGGCGTTGTCCACAGAGACTTAGATACAGGATATTCTCACAACACTAGTTTCGGGAACTAAGAGTAGAAAGGCAAATTACAGGTCGCTCCTGTATTTCCAGTGGTTTGCACTGTGCCTGTCATGTAGAAAGTGCAATAGTATGATTTGTTAAATAAATGAAAGGCTATTTAATCCAACGTCTATGCTTCAGTGTCAAAGGCCCATAGCTTCCAGGGCCAGTTTATTCCACTGCGGGTTCTCATTGCTCAGAGGAAAAACTCCAAATAGCCTTTCAAGTTTTGGGGGATTGTGACCATGAAGGCAAGGGAACACTGAGGTGTAAACTTCATGGTTCCACCTGGGCAGCTTTTAAGCAGTTTATCTTACCTGAAACAACAGTGAATTCAAGGTCACTGCACGGATGCTGAGCAAATAAATGATGTGAGGGGATGTCTAAGCTCTATGGAAGGAAGAATATCCCCTTTGGGAATGCCAAATGGCTATGCTAAGTGTTCTTTGTGATGCTTAGAGAGAGCAGGATCTTAAGTCTGAAGGTCTTGGGGTTCCCTTTACACTTGGCAGAGATAAGCAAACAGATCCCTTTCACATTTCCTAGGGTCACAGAATTTTAGAATCAGAAAGACTCTTGGAGACTTTCTGGCTATACTCTTGTCTGGTACCTGAAGCTCCTTTTTATAATTTTCAAGAAGTTGTTGTTTTTCAGCCACTAAGTCATGTCCAACTCTTTGCCACCCCATGGACTGCAGCACACCAGCCTTTCCTGTACTTCACTGTCTCCTGGAGTTCGTTAAAACTAATGTCCATTGAGTCAGTGACCCAACCATCTCATCCTCTGTCGCCCCCTTCTCCTCCTGCCTTCAATCTTTTCCAGCATTAAGGTCTCAGAAGTTATTGTCCCGCTGTTATTTGAATCAAGGAGCTCACTACCTTTCTAGTCACTGCATTCCTTTTTTAATTTATTGGGATGTCACCTCGCCCCAGGAGTTATCAGTGTTTTGGTTTATTGCTTCATGGAGCCCACAGTTTCCTCATCTCCTTTTTTCCCCTTCTTAAATCTTTGCTAGAGAAGATCTGTTATCCAGTTTACTTTAACCCTCCCTTTGTAAGGGACCGTGCAATTAACAAGTGATACAACCAAGATGGGATCCCAGGGTTGTTTGAAGTCCCAAGCCTGGACTCCCAACCATGACATTTATAGTGTTGGGCCAAAAATGTGCATTTGTGTGCTCACACCATGTTGTTTATCTGTCCACCAAGTCAGGTGCTCCTTGTTAAATTTTGATCCCTAGAAATGTCCTTCACATAAGCCTCATGGAGCAGATATAGTTCCTGAGAGCTCACAGACCCTGGGAGGGATGTTTATGTGGTAATTCACGACTCCTTAACTAGACTGCCCAGGCCAGAAGGGTTATTAGTGAGTGTTAAATAAAAGTCTCTTATTTTATTAAAGGAGATATCAGGACCACAGTATGAGATGATGGCCCAACTTCTCTCAGGTAAGGAGCTGAAGAGTCAGCCCTAACCTCAGGACTCTGAAACATTGCCTGGTGAACAGCAGTGCTTGGCGCTGTGCTGATCAGAGCGGGCCAACCACACATATCAAAACCCTGCCAGACTGAGACCTGGATCCTTGTCTGTCTATCTCTTTATCTAGTCTTTAGCCTGGCCTTTAGCCTTCTTTGGAAACCCAGACCTATTTTTCTGTGTAATTCTCTGCTCTTTTTACTCAGTAACTCACATTGTTCACAGTTATCTATGTGGACACAAATTATTGTTAAATAAGAGAGCTGGGGTGGAGGAAAAGATGGAAGGGTCCCCAATGAAGGCCCAGGATTAGAGCTATGCTTCCTCTGTAACATGAGACCAGCATGGCAGTGATAAGAGCCATGCAGATCTGGAATCAAACCTCACTTCTAGAACTTTATACTTGAAAGAGTTTCCCACTCCTGCTTGGCCTTACATTCCTTAGCTGTAAAATAAGATTTTGTAAGGATAATGAGAAACGTGTACATAAAAGTACTTTGCTTGGCAACTGGGACATAGTAAGTGCTCAGTCAATAACATACCCTATTATTATTATTGCAAGTGAAAGTCTTAGTCGCTTAGTCCTGTCCAACTCTGTGTGACCTCATGGACTGTAGCCCGCCAGGCTCCTCTGTCAATGGAATTCTCCAGACAAGAATGCTGGAGTGGGTTGCCATTTCTTTCTCCAGGGAATCTTCCCAACCCAGGGTCTTCTGCAATGCAGGCAAATTTTTTTACCATCTGAGCTACCAGGGAAGCTGATTGTTGTTACAATGTATTTAATCCCTTGTTCTTTTTCCATAAAGTGAGTATTCAGTAGATTTCTGTTGACTGAGTATATAAAATTTACAAGCTCTTATTGTTACCATAAGGGAGGAAAGATGGTATGTTTTATTCACAACCCTGGTAATGTGAGGAAGAGGTCTCCTGGCATCAGGACTAGGGAATGCAGATCTAAACCAGGGCTTGGCAAACTCCAGTCCACTGGCCAATCACTCCACTTCCAGATTTTGTAAATAAAGTTTTATCAGACCACAGGCATGATTGTTCATTTCCATATTGCCTGTGGCTGCTTTTACATTACAATGAGAGTTATGTCATTGCCGTAGAACACATAAAGCCAGATTTGCTATCTTGCCCTTTATATAAAGAGTTGGCTATCTCCTGATATAAACAGATATGAGCCAGTTGGGTGCATGATGGACATCTCAGAATGTCTACATCTGTAAGCAAAGGTACATGAAGGAGAAAAGAGAAACAAAGTCATTGCGCTGCGTGGGTTAGTGGAGAGGCTATGAACTTAAAGTCAGGAGACCTGGGTGACAGTCTCACCCTCTCTAGCAGTTAGCTGAATGACCTTGGGTAATCACTCTGCTCCTCTAGGCATACTTCCTTATCTGCAAAATGAAGGAGCTGCATTAAATCAGTCCTATGGTCATTCAATCGCCAATGGTCTATGATTCTTTGGAACTGAAGGCTAGGGCAGAGAGGAGGCAAGGCCAGACCTGACATTACCTTGATGAAATGATATTGTTATCTCTTTAGGATGTAGGAATGTCTGGGAAATGAACCTGGAATGATACAGAAAGTGAAAGTGAGGTTGCTCAGTCGTGTCCGACTATTCGCGACCCCATGGACTGTAGCCTAACAGGCTTTTCCATCCATGGGATTTTCCAGGCAAGAGTCCTGGATGCCATCGCCTTCTCCAGAATGATACAGAGGTGGACTTGAATTCAGAAAGAATTGCAAAATACAGCTACTTCCCCCTCAAACTGGAAGTGAAATATCAACTTTATTAATACTTTTCAAATTCTAAGGGGGATAAAGAGGCTGCACTTTATAAAGCTATTTTTGGCTTTTGTCAAGTGCAATAACCACATGGTTCAGATACAAGGGCCAAGCACTAAAAGCATTAGGGGGAATTTCTTTCCACAGAGCATTGCTAACATGAGATTATGGCAACAGGGCACTCAGGTTGAAAAGTTTAAAGAGCATTTTAGAAAGTTACTTGGGAGAAATAGGTTTTAGTGTTTAAAAATTTATATAAATATATGTATATATACACTTCTTGAGATATAGA
The DNA here is from genome assembly GCA_006410675.1 of Oreotragus oreotragus. NCBI lineage: Eukaryota > Metazoa > Chordata > Mammalia > Artiodactyla > Bovidae > Oreotragus > Oreotragus oreotragus. Next base: position 374,173 of record SJYX01006174.1, read on the forward strand.
TGGATGTATCATTAACGCACCCTTAGCCTGACATTTAGTAGTAGTAGAATAAACCCTTTTGAATGAATGAATAAAATCCACTTAGAGCTGCTACATTATACTACTTACACTTTAAACATATGTTCATTTCATGGCTATTATTTGGATTATTGAGGCTTTTTTCAGAGGTTACCACCTTACACAGTGTAATGAGCTCCTTTTAGCACTCCAGATGTTATTAATAATGTTCCTTAGATGAAATCCAAGGAAGGAATCCCAGAATAATAGTTTGAGAGTTGACAGGGGCCAGACAAACCCCCTTAACTCTTAAATGTCTTCTTCCTCTCTTACCCAAGGTCCTAGGACTGAAAGCAGTTAGATTTTAGATTTCTAAAATTCTTTTCTTTCTTTAGATTCCTAATTTAATGTTTTTTCCTTTAAAATACCTCAACTTACATTTTAGAGTTTTATAATGGCATTATAACACAAAGAATCCTTGACAATGACAAGGAATTTGTGTGTTTTTATTAATAGCAATCTGCTTAATCTATTCATTCATTCTTGAAAATGACTATTAAGTACACATCATAGCTGTTGAAATTTGCCAGCCTTTCCCATGGATGAAACGGAAGGAGAACACAGCCCCTTCCCCTGACACCTCTGTCTTCTGCAGATTCCCTGAACCTCCTCTGCTGCCTTGGGCTCACCTCCAGCAGCATGACTGCCATGTTACCCTATAGTATCCTGTTGACCATCCATCCCTTTTGTGAGTCTGAAAGACACTTGAGGGCACAGGCCACACTTTACTAATCACTGGACACATCCTGTCCCTTTCCCCCATGTCCCAAAAGTTATTTGATCTGCTACTCTAGGGAGAAAGTAAATTATATATAGGTTGTTGGTTTAATACAATATGTTATGGACTGAATGTTTTCTGACCTCACCCCTTCACACACACAAGAATTCTAAAGCCCTAGGCCTCAGTGTGATGGCATTTGGAGATGGGACCTCTGGAAGGTAATTAAGGTGAAATGAGGTCATGAGGGTGGAGCCCTAGTCTGATGAGATTAGTGCTCTTATAAGAAGGGACCACAGAGCTCTCTCTCTGTCTTCTTTTCTTCCCCTCCCTCTCCCCTCCTCTTCTCCTCTACCCCTGTGGCACTGGGAAAAGACCATGTGAAGTCACAACAAGAAGGCAGACACGTGAAAGTCACAGAGCCTTCATCAGGACCTGACCATATTGGTACCCTGATCTCAGACTTCCAGCCTCCAAAATTGTGACAAAATAAATTTCTGTGTTTTTAGGCCATCTAATCTGTATTAGTTTTAGCAGCCTGAACTGATTAATACAAAATACTAAATCATATATTTTTGCATTATATCTATACTGAAAATCAGGGGCTTCCCTGATGGCTCAGTGGTAAAGAATTTACCTGCAATGCAGGAGACAGGAGATGTGGGTTCACTTCCTGGGTCAGGAAGATCTCCTGGAGGATGAAATGGCAGCCCACTCCAGTATTCTTGCCTGGAGAATCCCATGGACAGAGAAGCCTGCAGGACTGCAGTCCATGGGTCACAAAGAGTCAGACATGACTGAGCATACGCATGTACGCGTGCGCATGCACACACACACACACACACACACACACATCTTCTCAATAAACCTGAGAGATGGGAAATATTAACATTGTTAAAGCTGTTGAATACCTCATATGAGTCTCTATACTAATGGTAAAGCTGGTATTTAACTAAGCGCTCACTAATTTGTAGGTTTTAACCTCAAATGCAAGCATTTTTTGTTTAAAAAACAAAACCAAACCCTATAAACCATTTTGGGATTCCTTGTCTTAAAACTTAAAGAATTCTTTTTCTAATGTCTGCCTTGAGAATTATTCCATCATATATTCAGCCACAACCTAACTGAGGTCAGTTACACAGATCATCTGTTGCCTGATTAGGTTCTTTAAGAGTCTGTCTTGCTCCTTCTTTAGGTCAGCTCATCTGTCAGCGTCTTTACTCATCTTCCCTTTGTCTTGATAATCCATATCATCCCTGAAGCCATTTCTAAATGCTAGGTCAGGTGCCAAAGAGAAACTCTGAATCTTGTTTGGACTCCATATTTAGCCTGAAGTTAGTTTTTGTATCAAGAAAGCCTAATTCTCATACTGCTGTATTCAGTCACTGTATCTTCAAAACTGACCTGAGACATGAGTTCAGTCAGTTCATCCTGGATTTGAAACTCTCCTATGCCCTCGCCTCTCTTCCTCATCCTCTTTTTTGGACCCTGATCCCCAGCCAGAAGCACATCCATGTACCAGCCCCACTTAGCTCTGCGTGAGTTTTCCCAAGGCAGTTGGAAGACTCATAATATTGTTTGCAATTGTATTTCTGCATTTTGCAGCTGTTTGAAAAATTCCAGATTGATTTTCAGCCGAGCAGTATAGCCTCAATCCTAATAAGGTTCAAGCACTGAAAAAGTACAGCGATGAACCATTGATTAAGTTGACACTGCAATCTATTTTCTCTGCCCCTGGTAGGCTGAACTGCCTGCTTGCACTTGCATTTGTTAAACGTTCCAGGCTTTTGTCTTTGTGAATAATCTTATCTGAAACCAGAGACGGTCCTGTTCTTGGTTGCTCTGTCTGGGTATCTGTCAGCGCCTCTTTCTAGGGATGTTGAAAATGAAGGCTGAGGAAATTAAGGGATGCCCACAGGGAATTCACCAATCTAAAAACCCGATGTCCTGCTCTGCTACTGTGTAGTCCCAATTTTAGATCAAAGAAGGAAGACCATGGTTGGAAAATGAACATGTCTTTGAGGGAAATAACACAGCAGGAATGCACACTACTGAGTGTCAAGTTTAAGGCAAGGAGGGCCTTACCATGTTAGACAAGTGTCCCTAGACAGGGGCAATTCTGTTGCAAACATAAATCACTAATATACACAACAGCTGATCATATCTCCATACTAACTCACCCACTTCTCCACCTTCTTTGAAATGATGGATTTCATGGTGAATCAGATTCCTAAAACTTACCTGCTGTGTGCTCTTGGGAAAACCTGAACTTATCTTCAGTATCCTCATCTCTAAGATGGGTCTCTTACTGATACAGCCCTCATGGAATATTGTTATGATCAAATAAACTAATGGGTATAGTAAACAGTTTACAGTAATAATTTGATACATTAATACTGATGAAGCAAAGTTTCAATTGGAGACAGATAAAAGCATGTTGGAAACAATCCATTTTAACAAAGATTTTTTTTTTCATTGCAGCAATGTTTAAATGAGTGGATAGAAAGAAGGGGTGTGGTTCATTTCCACACTGGGAAAGGGTGGGAGGGAACAGCCTGACCATCAGAGAGAGCCCCTGATGGAGTTGTCAGCCACATTCACAATGTTAAGGCAGCCAGTACTTATATCAGCAGTGGCAGGATGGGAAAAAATGGCTGGGAAAAGGCATCTTGCTCCCAAGCTGCCCACCCCTTTCCGCTCTGCTTCAGCAAACGCAGCCTCCCTGCCTTTCTGTCTTCAGAGTGATTTCTAGTTGCATAACAGTTGTTCTAGGATGGCAAACATTGGGTCTTTCGAGTCTAATGTAGATGAATTTTAACCGTATGCATAGAATAAATATATACACACATCCATACACATATATAATCTTCCATGAATATTTATGGGGAGTATATAAATGATTCACACACAAATCCCTCTTATCTAGGAGAAGAATGGAGAGATGCACTGTTCTTTGACCCGACCTCTCAACCCCATCAGAATGCAAATCATCTAACCCTGGACGTGTAATTGCTCCAATAACACCGGTCCTAGAGAAGTAATTTTCATGTGGAGCACAGCCACACTCCAGACACGTTCATCAGTCTGCGCCTTTGACAATAGATCCCGGATATTTCCCACCAGCTCCTTGCCTGCCTCTCGCTTATTCTGAAAATGTTGCTGCCTTCCTGTTGGTGCATTTTAAAACATAGATGCAAGCAGAAGGAAGCTTGAATCAGACTCTAGAGGAAGTTGTTGCCTCTGGAGATGGGGGCAGAAGGAGGCCTTTCAACCAGCACTGTGCAAGAGCACTTTCTGTGAGGATGGAGATGTTCTTTGTGCAGTCCACTATAATCATCAGGGCCAAGTGTGGCCCGCGGGCAGTAGAAATGTGGCAGGTGGGAAGGAGGCATTGACTTTTTATTTAATGGTAACTTTGAACTGTGGTGTTAGAGAAGACTCTTGAGAGTCCCTTGAACAGCAAGAAGATCTAGCCAGTCCATCCTAAAGGAAATTAGTCCTGAACATTCACTGGAAGGACTGATGCTGAAGCTGAAACTCCATTACTTTGGCCACCTGATGTGAAGAGCTGACTCATTTGAAAAGACCGTGATGCTGAGAAAGATTGATGGCAGGAAGAGAAGGGGACAACAGAGGATGAGATGGTTGGATGGCATCACCGACTTGATGGTCATGAGTTTGAGTAAACTCCTGGAGTTGGTGATGGACAGGGAGGCCTGGTGTGTTGCAGTCCATGGGGTCCCAAAGAGTCAGACACGACTGAGTGACTGAACTGAACTAAATTTTTAATGTTGATTTTTAAGGTGCCCTTTTTTTTTTTTTTTACTATTTTAACATCTTTATTGCATTTGCTACCATATTGCTGTTTCATGTTTTGGTTATTTGGCTGCGAGGCTCGTGGGATCTTAGATCCTCAACCAGGGATTGAAATTGCATCCCCTGTATCAGAAGGCAAAGTTTTAACCAGTGCACAACCAGGGAAGTCCCTTAACTAGTTTAAATTTAAATAGACGTTTGTGACCTGAGTTTACTGTATTGGAAAGCAGAGCTTTAGAAAACAGCTAGCACAACCTTCTTTTAAGGAGATAAATAGGTGGAGAGGATCCGGTGAATTGGAGTGGGAGGAGTAGGAAGAAGCTGATAACATTATCTTCTGACTAAAATACTCAGTCTTTGGGTACTCTAGATCTGTTAGCATGAGGACAAATGGGAGATTTGAAGATTGCTTATCAACTCCTTTGTCATTTACTAAGAACTTTAGCGTCATTTGATATCCTCATTCTGAAAGCAAGTGGGGATGAAGAAATAAATAGTTAAAAAGAAAAACGACACATATACCTTTGCCAAAAGTGTGTATATTCAGAACATCAGACAGGCACCCGTTGCGATAACTATATACTGTTTAGTAGAAGAGAGGCCATTAAAAATAACTGAAATATTATTACATTTTTGAGATGTATAGTTAATTTGGATTGGGGTTAACAATTTTTATTCATAATGATATTCAAGAAACCCAAAATATAACTACATGGAGTTTATAAAAAATTGAAATATAGTTGATATACAATATCGTATTGATTTCAAGTGTATAGCATAATGATTCAACATTTAAATAAAGTATGAAAGTATTAGCATAAGTCTAGTCATCAATCGCCTGTCCCCACACAGAGTTCTCACAGTATTCCTGATGGCATTGCTTATTCTGTTTGATACATCCCTAAGACATTCAATTTCTAATTGGAAGTGTGAACATCCTAATTCTCTTCACATATTTCACCCAAGCCCCCTCCCCCTTCTCTTCGGTAACCACCCATTTGTTCTCTGTACTTATGAGTGTGTTTTCATTTTGTTTTGTTGCATCTTTTAGATTCCACAGTGTAAGTGAAATCCTACTGTATTTTTCTATCTCTGACTTATTTCATTTGCTATAATACACCCTGAATTCATCTATATAGTGACAAAAGGTAGGATCTCATCATTTTTATGGCCCCATAATACTCCACTGCCCGATTTTTAATCATTTTCTTTGCTTTTATGCTGTTGAGTTGTACGAGTTCTTTGTGTATTTGGAATATTAGCACTTCATTGGATATCTTTTCCATTCAGCAGGTTGTCTTTTTGTTTTGCTGATAGTTTCCTTCTCTGTGGAAAAGCCTTTTAGTTTGATGTAGTACCATTTGCTTATTTTTGCCTTTGTTTCCCTCGACTGAGGAAACATATACAAAATGCTGTTTCTAATGTCAAAGAGGGTATTGCCTATGCTTTCTTCTAAAAGTTTTATTGTTTCAAGTTTTGTGTTTATCCATCCTGTATTTATTTTTGTGTCTGGTATGAGAAAGTGGTCCAGTTTCATTCTTTTGTGTGTAGCTGTCCAGTATCACCAACACCATTTATTGAGGAGGCTCTTTTCTCCTTTGTATATCCTTGCCTACTTTGTGATAGATTAATTGATCTACAAGCATGGGTTTATTTATGGACTCTGTTTTGTTCTATTGATCTATGTGTCTGTTTTTGTGCCAGTACAATATTGCTTTGATTACTGTAGCTTTGTAGTACAGTTAGAAATCAAGGAATGTGATATCTTCAGCTCTGTTTTTCTCAGGGCTACTTTGGCTATTCTGAGTCTTTTGTGCTTCTGTACAAAATTTAGGATTATTCTAGTTATGTGAAAAATGCCATTCGTATTTTTATAGGGATTGCATTGAATCTACAGATTGCCTTGGATAGTATTAAACTGTCTATGTGTGTTAGGCACTTTCATAACAGATAGGAAAACCTGCAGAATAGTGAATATTTCCCTGGGTTCTGTCGAGTTGGAGTAACCCTAGTCCTCCCAGGTCACAAAACAACAAAAAGATCAAGGAGACTCTGAAAGATTGAAAGAAGGTGACCTGCATACGAATATTGGGATTTGGGAAGGAGCATAATGATAAGTTCCTAAGGTTTCCTTATTGCCTCCAATATATCCCCAACAGAGTTTTGCAGAAGCTGCCATTCCAGATACATCAACAAGCACAGATAAAATTCTCTAAGAAAGTCTTATTCCCTTTAGTCAAAGGATGAGGGAAAAAGTGTCCTAACAATAGAAAGCCTTGTGGCAATGTCTACCTTAGCCCAGTCAAACACTAACAAAAAAACCCTGTCATGCTTTCCCTCCATTTCCACTGGCCAGCCAAGAGCTGGTCTTTCATGCTCCCTCTTAGCCCTTATCCTCTGGGAGCAGAAGGTGTGCCCCAATCCCCCACTGACTGATGTCACGGATGGGGCAGGGACCTGCCTCTCCATTTCCTGCTTGCCAGAAGCCGGTGGCAACAGCCCAGCTTCTCCACCAGCTGACACTGGCAGATTGAGTGGGGAGCTGGCCCTCCATCCACATCCCAGCAGACCTGGCAATATCTGAATCCCTCACCAACTTAGTGTTATTGCCTGTCCATCAGTGAGCTGAGCCTCCACCCCTACCTGGCGTCAACAAAGCTGACAAAGTGGTCAAAATGGAGAGTACCCACCCCCAGCCTGTGTCAGTGGGGCCCACTGGGGACCTGAGCCTCCATGTCCAACCTGCACCAACAAAGTGTTGGGAGTCAACCCTCTGCTTATCCCGTACGCAACCCAGAGGCAGGACCTAAATTTCACTCCTTGGAGACAACAAAGGAGTGTGATCATTGATGCCCCGTTTTTAAAGGAGGAGCAAAGAGAGGGTTGAATGTCTTCTCCAGCCTGAAATGGGCGGGGTGAGTCAGCACTCCTCTGTTGCTGGATGGTGCTGTGGGCCTCCTGGCCCACATGCGACAGCTCAGTAGAAGGGCAAACTGATAAAACAAGGAAAAGATTAAATAAGGTCAAGTCTCATAATATCTAATATGTTCAGGTAAATCACTTATTACACCAAGGATGAGGAAAACCACAACAAGAATGACAAAAGATAATAAACAGAAACCAATGCCAATCTGAATCAGAAGTCAAAATTATCAAACAAGTATTTTAAAGCAGTTATCATAAAAATGATTCAACAGTGATCTTGGAACAGAATAAAAATTAGAAAATCTAAGCAAAGAAATGAATGTTATAAAGAACCAGATATAAATAATTTAATTGAAATATGCAATATTTGAAGAAAAAAAATAAATAAAACCTCACTGAATGAACTCACAAAATAGAATGGAGATGAAAGGGATAGAAGCAGTGAACTTGAAGATAGATCAATACAATTTACCCATTCTGAACATATGAGAGAGAAAACAGATTGACACAAAAATGAACAGTCTCGGGGACCTGTGAGGCCATAACAAAATTGCTAACATTCATCACTGGAGAGCTTGAAGGAGAGGAAAGAGTAGTACTTGAGAAGTATGTGAAGAAATAATGACTGAAAATTTTCCGAGTTTGTCAAAGCATGAAATCCTTGAAAGGCAAAAGCTCAAAACTGAGCTTCTGAAACCAAATTAAAAAAAAGAAATAGAGAGAAGTGATTCATTCCTTTTTAGGAGAACACTAATTAGAATGGAAGTGCATTTCTTATCTCGCCCCATGATTCTTATCTTGCAGGAAGTGGTGCACCATTCTCTGAGGACTGATGGAAAAGCATTGTTCTGTCTGAGGTCTGTATTCAGCGAAAATAGCCTTCAGGTATGAAGGGGAGGGAAAAGACCTTTTTCAGAAGGAGAGGAACACAGAGAATTAGTTGCTAGGAAACTTGTTCTGAAGAATAGTTAAAGAAAATTCTCTAAACAGAAAGAAAATGATAGCAGAAAGAGGCTTGCAATTTCAGAAAGAAAAAAAGAACACCATAATGGGCACACATAGGCAAAAATGTAACAAGTCATCTTACTTCTTGTGAGAGTTTCTTACATGAACATTTGATGATTGAAGCAAAAAATATGAACATCTATTGTGGCTTTCAATGTATGGGGAGGAAATACTGAGGATAATTATATTTTTAAAGTATAAAATGTAAAGAGACCTATATGGGAACAGATTTCTATACTTTACTTGAAGTGGTGAAGCACTGATATCACTCTCACAGACAGCAATATATATGTATGTATATTGAAGTACCTAGAACAACCACTAAGAAAACAAGGTGATATCCTCAAAAACACAATAAATCAAAATTTAATGAAAAATGTTCAAATAACTCCTAGGAAGGTAGAAGCAGGAAACAGGAATGGGGAACACAGGGAACAGAGAAAACAAACTATCCAACGTGAAACAGTAGACTTAAATCTGGCCGTATCAATAGTGGCCATCAGTCCCTATCAGTTTCTGTTTCAGGTCAGTTGCTCAGTTGTGGCCGACTCTTTGTGACCCCATGGAATGCAGCACGCCAGGCCTCCCTGTCCATCACCAGTCCCTGGAGCTTACGCAAACTCAAGTCCATTGAATTGCTGATGCCATCCAACCATCTCATCCTCTGTCATCCCCTTCTCCTCCCGCCTTCAATCGTTCCCAGTATCAGGGTCTTTTCCAGTGAGTTGGTTCTTTGCCTCAGGTGGCCAAAGTATTGGAGTTTCAGCATTAGTCCTTCCAATGAATATTCAGCACTGATTTCCTTTAGGATGGACTGGTTGGATCTCCTTGACTGTCAAGAGTCTTCTCCAACACCACAGTTTAAAAGCATCAGTTCTTTGGCGCTCAGCTTTCCTTATAGTCCAACTCTCACATCCATACATGACTACTAGAAAAACCATAGCTTTGACTAGTCAGACCTTTGTTGGCCAAGTAATGTAATATCTTTGCTTTTTAATAATGACCATAAAAGTTTCTGAATTAATTAAAATACAAGAAAAAAACTGCCAGGTGGACCAAAACAAAAACAAAAACAAGCAATAACCAAAAGCAGCAACAAGATCCAACAATATACTGTCCACAAGAAATTCACTTCAAATATAACAACAGTGGCATATCGAAAGTGAAAGAATGGAAAAATTAACACTATGCAAACCATGATTTAAAAAAGAATCAGACGAGGTTCCAATATTAGATAAAGTAGATTTTAGAGTAGAGAAACAGTCTCTGCAATGTAATAACAGTTACAATAATGTAAATAACAATTTTCATGTTATTAGAATGTTATATTTTCAATTTCTGGATGGAAAACTGTAGTTAACTGCCACCAAAGCCAGATCATGGACTTGAAGATGCAACTAAGCAGTGATTTCAAGTTAATTTCTTTTCTTATATAATCAGCCCATGTGTTTATTTTAATGTGAACCGAGCATTGCACTGAGTGCTCTTGGGTGATGCACCTAATAGGGAAATTCCATGTGAAACATGGTACAATGAGATTTTGAGTGATTTCCAAGGTTTAGAGAAGTGATTTTTTGAGTATCAGACTATTCAGGGGTTTTGTAAAAGCATAGGTAAGACAGAACAAGACTTTCTTGTTCTCATAGAAATTACAGGGAGCATGATTAAGAAATAATTAACTTGCAAAGCTGGGAAAACAGGATAATGATGACGTCAGATTAAGGGGAGCTAGAAAAGTGTGGGTTGCTCAGTCGTGTCTGACTCTATGCAACCCCATGGACTGTAGCCCCCAGACTCCTCTGTCCATGAAATTCTCCAGTCAAGACTACCAGCGTGGGTTGCCATTTTCTACTCCAGGAATATAAGGTAGTTTTTAGAAGACCTAAAAACCTCAAGAAATGGGTAGGATGAGCTGGAGAAGGAGCAGAAGGCTCAAGAGTTCTGCTGCCCAGGTATGTGCGATCTGAAAGTGGAACGGAGGCTAGTGACCCTGTCCTCATCACAAGCATGGGCATCTGGACCACTAGGGGTGGAGCTGTAATTGCTAGAGCCTGTCTTTTGCTGAGGCTCATGTTTTAGGCTAATCTTTCCAATGCTGCATATGTATTGACTTGATTTTCCCTTCATTTATAAAAAAGGCAGATATAATATTAAAGATACTCCACACTTGCTCTTTTCTGAGCATTTTATACCATCATCAGTCTTTATGAGAATACTGTGCGGTAGACACAGAAGGAGTAATGTACATTTAAGAGACACAGATTCCACATATAAATGGCACATATGATATTTGCCTTTCTCTGTCTGACTTACTTCTCTGAGTATGATAATCTCCAGGTCCATTCATATTGCAGCAAATGGCATTTTTCATTCATTTTAATTACTGAATAATATTCCATTGAATATATATGTACCACATCTTCTTTATCCATTCATCTTTGATGGACATTTAGATTGTTTCTGTGTCTTGGCTATTATAAACTTGGAATCTAAAAAAAAATTATACAGATGAACTTAATTTACAAGCCAGAAACAGACTCACAGATTTAGAGAATGAACATACGGTTATTAGTGCGGAGGGAAGGATAGATTGGGAGTTTAGGATTGACATGTACACACCACTGTATGCAGAATAAAAGACCTTCCCAAGAAAAGTTAATATAATTATATTGAATTTAAGAAGAAGAGAAAAGGAAATAGACTCCACACATAGTACCTGTGGAACTTTTGGCTATAAACCTAAGGCTCAGTTTCTTTCTTTATAAAGTAGTGATGAGGATACTATTAAATCAGAAGGGAATTTATGTAATTTAATTAATTATGTAATGATGTAATTTAATTAATTTGTGTAATTAATTAAAGAAATTACATATAAATTACTTTGAACAGAGCCTGGCACATAGTAAGGAATCAACCAATATTAGCTGTTATTATATTTCTTAACTTTCGATGTTTATTTAATCCACTGGTGTTGGTAAGACTACAACGCTGTTTTCAGCTTTCCTGAATCCTATATTTCTTGAGAAAGTAGTGTAGAGAGAAGGAAAACATGTAGGCATTGTAGCTGAGCAAAAATCCTTGTTTGCAAATTTAAATGTTTCAGGAATCTGTAAGAAGCTGGAAAACTATGAATCTTAGTTTCCTCGTGTTTAAAATGAAGACAATGATGATAGGATGGATGGTTTCAGGTTTAGCCTCGGTGCTTTAAAATGCAGAGCCTGAGTAAAGGATTAATTGCTTGATGCCATCCCAGGGCACTCCCAGTGAAAAAAGAAGTGTAGCAGGCAAGAAAGTGAAATTAAAATAGGCAACAGGGTGCAGTAGTATGCCCGCCCCTCTGGCATGATCGACATAGACCCAGCCAGTCACTTGGAAGGTATGCCTTGTAGGATGTCTCCAGACCTGCCATCGGTGAGAGGAGGGAGAGGGGTAGCTTGTCTGCAGCTGGCCACAACTTATCCCACAGGGAGTGAACTCTGACAGCTGCTCAGAGAATCAGAGCTCACATTCTTTCACTCCGCAGTATAGCAGAATCTGGAACTAGACATGGTGGGAGAGCTAGCAGCTACGGAAAGCGGCTTGTCAGGTTGTGGAGGCAGCACGTCCAAGGCCCACACAGTGGTCTCTGCCCCAGCCATCCCAAGTGAGGGCAAAGCAGTCAGGGGTCCAGGGGTCTGAGGAGGGTCTCCAGATGGGCTTGTTACGTCCGCAGAGGCTGACTGGGCTTGTTTAGTATGGGCTGCTATTCCTATTGCCAACAGAACAGGCTGTTACCTGTTGACAGTTTTGTTATCTGTTCACAGCTTTTTTTAAGGCTAAGAAGCCCAAGATTCAGTAGATTCAGTTTGGTAAGGGTTCATCTCCTGCTTCATAGATGATGGTCGTCTTCTTGTTGGCTCATAAGGCAGAAGAGACAAGGGAACTCTCTGGGGTCTCTAAACAGGCTCTAATCCCATTTATAAGAGCTCAGCCACATGACTCAATCACCTCCCATGGCCCCACATCCCAACACCATCACACTGGGGACTGGATTTCAACATACGAATTTGGGGACACACAAAAGTACAGTATGGTCTTTAGGCGGGCTGTACTAATATTAGTTATTAAATTTCATCCATCCTGGATTGAATAGTGGTGGCAACAGGAAGATAGACTGCTGAGGAACTCTAGAAAGCACTTTCAAAATCACAAAAGCTGACGTGTATTAGATCCTCTGAGATACAAAATCATCTACCAATGTGTTTCTGAAGGCAGGGCCATTACCGGTATTCAAGTGTGACGTTCATTTCCTTAGCAGGGGCACCTAGTGGTCTGGCACATGAAGAACAGTAGCTGGAAGCTACTAGCAAGAACAAGAATATTGTACATTATTTAAACAAATGCTTATAAATTTAGAAACCTCTATCTCCTATAGCAAGATGGCCACACTAATGTATATCTTATCTCAGATGACCTATTTACCATGTAACCTTGATACTCCTCCATAAGGAGGTAGAGTCTGCCCCTTAAAACTGGAGGAGGGACTTTGTAACTGCCTCACCCAATAGGGCACCATGGAAGTGATGCTGCATCCCCCCACCCCCAGACTGGGTGATAAAAGGCAAAATACTCCCCCTCTGAGCATGTGCATCTTGAGGATCTGATCTAATATTAGAAGTCTAGCCCTCCAGAAGCTGCCTATTGGAGAGATGATGTGGACAGACCTCAGAGTGTCTGAGTTACTACATCTGTTTCAACCCCTGCTTCTGGAATCTTCCACTTCAGGCCCCAGACACTTGAGATAAGAAGACTCTGAGATGACCCCCAGCCACCATTGCTGACTGTAGCCTTATGAGAGAACAGAACCACAGAGCTGTTCTACACAGCTTGCCAGCCCACAGTAATCATGAATGAAAAGAAATGATTGTTGTTGCTTTATGCTGCTAAGTTTAGGGGAATTCTGTTTTCAGCTATAAAAACTAGAACATCTGTGGAGCCCCAGGTGCTTTGATATAAGGCTATCATGGCAGCTGTTTTTAAAAGTGTTTTATTTCATTTTGCTTAAAACGTTTAGCCTTCACTTTGTTAATAAATAAAATATTTATTGAGTGCCTACTCATTGCCCAAACTGATCTAATTGCAAGGGGTATGAAGAAATAAAAACAGTCCCTGACGTCATGACACTTGGAGCCTACCTGGGAGGACAGACTTATAAGCATATAAAGAAGAGCCACGTGGTGCAAAGATGCCGTCCATTTTACTAAGCCATTCTTCTCCCTTTGGGGGAAAAAAAAAAAAAAAATATATATATATATATATACACACACATATATATATATAAACTTTACATATGTATATATGCTTATATTTGTGTGTATATATATATATACACACAATATAATTTGCAAAAGTAAGATATTTTAACTGAAAGCATTTGAAATTGCTGACTGAAAAAAAGATGTACAACTTAAAAGCTGAGAACTGTGCTTTATTCCATACTTTCCGAGCATGTAAGCCTGGAAGACAGACTCTCACATAACTCTGAGGGACTGCTCTGAAGAGGTAAGAAAGGAGTTAGGATACACAGGTTTTGCAACAAAAACCAGGTGGTTGGAACATCAAAAGGTTACTGTTAATTCAGGAAAACCAGTTAAGGATTTCAGCACTTTTTTCTGTGGGAAGAGTTTGGACTCATTGAAATCATTCTTTTGAGATGCACCTTAACCTTCGAGGCCCAGTGTCCCATCCCGTTGCTTCCTGTCCTGGGTCCCCTCAGGGCTCAATGTTGGCACTGGTCATTGGCTTGATGACTGCAGCAGCCTTTGTTTATTGACATGGCAGGTGACATTTTTCATCCTCACAGCTCATGTTTCTTTCTGCTCTGGTTTCTCCCCCATTGTTCCTCCCTTCCTGTTGGGTGGTGTTGGAGGCGTCGTGACCTTTGTGGCATTCTCTAAGAGGAGGCTTTTGATTTGACATTAGTGGGTCATGTGAACATGGATTCCAGTTAAATTATTGCTAGTCACCCTGATGTGGGAATGGTTTCCAAGAATACTCCTGCTGCCCACTCTGGTGACTCAACCAAAGTTGTGAAACAAAAGTTCAGAACTTGAGGTTGTTCATTAGCAGTTAGAGAGAAGCATGTTTAATATGCACGGGGCCAGGAGCTGACCTGTGGAAAATTCTTCTTAACCTAAGACATGGAATTACAAACCGGGATTCCATTCTCACTGATACGTGGTTGAAAGAGAAATACTCTTCCATCAGGGGGATACTCAGTTCTCAGTACAGTGTATACAAATCTAAATGCATATGATTAAAAGTTGACAAATAGCTCAAGCATTTCAAAATCCAGAAAAATAACATTATTGTTTTATTATTTAAGCATCAAGTCAGCAAGAAATTAAACTCATTTGCCAATGTTTTTATATGATTCACTCCTCTTCATTAACTGGATTACCAAACAACACTGAAGTCTATTTATTAACGCTATTCAAAATTCATCTCATCTTTTTCATAAATTATTGCCTTGGGTACGATGTGACAAAATTATTTTTACAATTTTCCTCTTCATGTCAAAACGGTTTCTATTGATTTCAGTGCTTATCTTGTTTGCTTTCCTTTCATATTTCATTAACTTTTAATTTGATTTTTTTCTCCAATCGTTAATAAGTAAATATAAGACAACAAAGCAGGTATACTTCCATGTTGACCAGACTGTGTGTAATTTCTCACTTGATTTTAATTTCTAATGATTGTGATATTTTTCTCATTGTAGAGAAGAAAGAAAAAATATCTAATTTTGAATGCTCTTATTCAAAGCAGTAGGGTTTTGGGGAGACCACTTAATTACTGAGAGTTTTGAGATGCCTGTGTGAGTAGGGTTGGCCCAGATGCGACAATGTGGAAGACTAGGAGATGGGGTCACACTTTACTGTGTTTCCATAGGAATTATTTGAATGTTTGTTTTATATGGATTTTCACTCACTTTTCAAACCTGCTACTAAAGAGCGTCCCTCAGCTGCAAAGTAAGAAAGCATACTCACAGCTTGTGCATTGGGAGAATGGGCCAGAAACTTAGTGATGCGACTCATCCTTAAAAAAATGAAGTATCTTGAAAGTATAAAAATATACCTACACTTTGAATGCTTCCTTTTATTAAAGAAAGAAGGACATCCAAATTATAGAAGGTTTAGGTCTCATTCCTAACTGGATTCATTCCTGTCGGGACGTCGGGGAGAGGGGATCTTAAGCCTAGGTTGAGCACTCTTGATTCCCAAATTGTCCTGCACTGATTTCTAGAGCTCACCACTCTAAACCAGATGCATACTTTTTCTCCTAAAGCTTACAACAATTCTGTGAGGTGGTATACAATTTTGTGTGTCAAAAATTCTGTGATACACAATTTTATGTGTCAGCTTCGCTGGGATGTGATACCTAGTCATTTGCTCAATGTTAGCCTGAATGTCACTGTGAAGGTATGTTGTAGATGTGATTAATATCTATGATCGCTTGTCTTTAAGTAAAGTAGATTAATGTAAGTGGACCTCATGTAATCAGCTGAATATTTTCAAGGCAAAAGTAAGGTTTTCTGGCTATGAAGGAACTCTGCCTCAAGTGTAATATGAACTACTGTATAGCACAGGGTACTATATTCAGTATCTTGGAATAACCTAGAATGCAAAAGAATCTTTAAAAGAATATATATAAATATATATTAAATATATATACAATATATTAAATATTAATTAAATATATATAAATATATATAATATATATAAATATATATATATATCTGGGCTTGCCATGTGGCTCAGATGGTAAAGAATCTGCCTTAATGCAGAAGACCAGTGTTCAATCGCCAGGTCAGGAAGATCCCCTGAAGAAGGGAAGGGCTACCTCCTCCAGTATTCTTGCCTGGAGAATTCCATGGATAGAGGAGCCTGGCTACTTACAGTTCATGGGATCACCAAGAGCTGGACATGACCGAGTGACTAGCTTTTTCACTATTCATATATCTATATCTAACAATATCTAGATATATACATACATACCTGATGCTGGANATATATATAAATATATATATATATCTGGGCTTGCCGTGTGGCTTAGATGGTAAAGAATCTGCCTTAATGCAGAAGACCAGTGTTCAATCGCCAGGTCAGGAAGATCCCCTGAAGAAGGGAAGGGCTACCTACTCCAGTATTCTTGCCTGGAGAATTCCATGGATAGAGGAGCCTGGCTACTTACAGTTCATGGGATCACCAAGAGCTGGACATGACTGAGTGACTAGCTTTTTCACTATTCATATATCTATATCTAACAATATCTAGATATATACATACATACCTGATGCTGGAAAAGATTGAAGGCAGGAGGGGAAGGGGACAACAGAGGATGAGATGGTTGGATGGCATCACCAACTCGATGGACATGAGTTTGAGTAAGCTCTGGGAGTTGGTGCTGGACAGCAAACCTGGAGTGCTTGGGGTCTCAAAGAGTCTGACATGACTGAGCAACTGAACCGAACTGACTGATATACTGACTGATATATATATTCTGAGTTTCTAGCCCACTCAACTGCCCTATGGCTGTAAGACGCGCTGGCCCCCACAGTTTTATGAGCCAGGTCATTAAAATAAATTTCTATCTTTACCTTTCAGTGTACACACACACACACATACACACACACACACACACCCTGTAACATTATATTGTTGGTTCTATTTTTCTGGAGTACCCTGACTGGAAAAGGTAGCAGTCATTAGTGTTTTATGGAAAATAGACAAGGTTAGCAAGTAACTGATCTCAGAACACCCAGGAGGTAAGTGTTGGACCAGGTCGGTAAAAAGATCTTGCTCTCTGTTCTGCAATGTTGACTCTGGAGTCAGAAAGCCTCTTTAGTCCAACCTTGTTTCTTTGGGTAAAGGGATCTTAGAGGTTTGGTACCAGCCTCCCACATTTTTCCTTTCCTCATGTGTCAAGTGTGGTAGCAATGGCTGTTGATTTAAATCCATCCCCTGGACTGTTTTAAGGTTCAGTGAGAGAAGTGAGTGAAAGCAAAACAACTCTACAAACATAATTCATTGTTAAGTAAGAAATGAACTTCAAGATTTTTCGCAAAGAAAAAACTGCTTTTCCCTTTCCTGAGTGTTAATCTCTTCCTTCTCTTTTGCCCACTTTACGGTTCCTTTACCTTTCCAGTGGTAGAATACTAAAACATTTGTGTTCTCATATACAATATTTTGTTTAATCATCAGACCATGCTTGGTTATATACATATTATACCCATTTCACAGATGAGGAATTGACACACAGAGGTGTTTAAAATAATATATCCAGATAACAATAGAGTTGGAGTATTCTTTTACTGTATTGAAGTGGAAGAAAAAATTATAAAAATTTAATCAATTTGAACCCTGGAAACATTGCCATTAAAAAGAATCCCTTACCTTGCAGGAAGAAATGTTTTTAATTCAAATCCCCTTACTGCCCTAAAGGGAGCAAATTATAATTTCAGTGATTAAGCTTTTAGAGTCAGTATTTCCATTGGAAGACTCTGTGTCTGATTCACCTGCCAGTACATAACTGAAGCTATCAAACATTTGGTGCCCAGCTGGCTGAAGAAGATTAAACTCCGGAAAGGTATTTAAATAAAATTTAAATAATTCATAATTTGCCTCCCTCTGAATAGCAAAGCTTCTCTAGTGCAAGAAGTAGCAGTAAAGTCTTCAATAGAAGGTTGAGTTAGGAGAGGAAGAATATTTGGAATCTGATTTTCCAAGTAGATTGGCAGACAAGGGGAGCTGATATCTTTCCTTTCTAAATCTCTAAACTAACGGCTTACAAACTGCTTTACTTTAAAATTAAAGTGCGCAGAGAATGCAGTTTGTATTGAGACTAGAAATTGGTTACCATAGTTTCAGCATGATATTGACAAACCAGAGCAACATTTTAGGATTGTGAAGACCCTGTTGTAAGAGTCACAGCTGAGGAGCTGGTGATGATCAGCCTGATGAAGGCTCAGAGGAAATAAGAAATGATTTTTCGGTATCTGAAGGGTAGATGTTTACCTCCAGAGGGCCCGTGAGGAGACTATAAGAGGAAAGCAGTTGAAAACCTCTTGTAACAAGGAGCGTTACCCAAGCATGGAACGGGCTGGTTAGTGACGTGGGGCTCCGTGGGCTAAAGGTGGGGACCAGTGGTGTTGATGTCTGAATCCTGCTTTCCAGTCTGCGGTGGTTTTATGTTAGTCTCTCAGCCACGTCCAACTCTTTGCAACCCCATGGACTGCAAACTGCCAGGCTCCTCTGTCCGTGGAATTCTCCAGGCAAGAACACTGGAGAGGGTTGCCATTTCTTGGACTACCCCCAATTTAAGGTCTCTTCTATTGTTATTGTTCAAAGATAACATGTTGATAGGAATTGTCTTTCCATTTAAAATATACAGGCTTGAATCCATTTAAGCAGAACACAATGGCTTGCTCATTTAACTTGTCTCAAGAGTAATTGGCATATATTAAAGACCATTTGTGCTGCGTTGTGCTAAGTTGCTTCAGTTGTGTCTGACTCCTTGTGACCCTGTGCACTGTAGCTCGCTAGGCTCCTGTCTCCAAGGGATTCTCCAGGTAAGAATACTGGAGTGGGTTGCCATTTCCTCCTCCAGGGGGTCTTCCAGAACCTAGGGATCAAACTCGTGTCTCCTGTGGGTCCTGCATCACCAGCAGATTCTTTACTGCTGAGCCACTGAGGAAGCCCATTAAAGCCGTTTTACTCCTTTCTAAAAATCTGCTTTCTGAGTTTCCAATTCTTTATACATAGAATGGGAAAACCACTGTTCATCCTTCAAAAGGCGATTGGGAAGGCTGGTTTGAGATGACGCACGTCAAGTGTTCAGAACCTGGCACATCATAATTCACTAATAAGTGCTAACTATTATTGTTGTTGCTGTTATTATACGTAAATTTATTCTGCCTTATAATCTTGTGAGCTTGATGATGTTATCACCTTTTAAAAAATAAGGTAGTAGAGGCCTCTACATCATGTAAACTGCTTGAGTTCCTGTAGTTGGAAAGATGTAGAAATGAAAGTATTTGACTATGTCTTTCTCGTAACAAAGCCTCCAGATTCTTTGGTATTCCGTGTGGATGTAACGTTCTTTCTGTTTTCTCACACGTTTGCCTTGAAAATGACCCTGTTATTTCATTTTGATGTTTAACCATTCTGAGTTCCAGTGCAAGCAAAACTGTGGCTTTGTGTTACATATATCCATACAGACACACACACATACACACATTCATACACACAGCCACAGTGACTAATGTAGAAACTGTAGGTATTAACGTGCCTCTATTATTTGAAACATCATTTACTGATGGCTCCGGCAAAGCTTTTGATCATGCCAAGCCGTGTGGCTCAATGAAATCCATGTATAGAATCCTATCTAGCTGCAGAAAGATTGCATCAGAGAAGGCTGAATGGTTCAATTGCTGCTATCCTAAAGCCAGCATTCTGGGGAGAGCATTAGTATTCACAAACATCAAAAGAGTCGCTAGAATGGAAATTGACCCTGTCTTGTAATATAAACAGGTCAGCTGTTTGAGAGTTTTCAAAGACAGTTATGATGTAATAGCCTATATACAGTACTCACAGCCTAATCTGTTTTAAGCTTCTCCTCTGGCATTTCTCTTTCCCAGGAATGAAATAAAAGGAAAAGCAAATACAGATAAAGAAGAGAGCTCATCCTTTTTGCCATTTAAGAAATGGCCTATTGTCCAGCCTCTGTAAGGAAATGGCGTTGGTGGTAAACTCAATATTTATGTCACTGGGGCTGTTTTCATGTGAGCATTTTTTTTGAACATGAGATATTATCATCTTGTTATTTGTGAACTATGTATCTCGGGTGACATTTTTTTCTAAAGTTTTCATTGTTCATAAATGTACTTGACACCAGACAAATAGCTAATACTGATCGTGTTGACTGCAGGTGCAGCAGACGTTTTAAATAAGAACACGATTAAATGGGAATCTGAATTCTAGCCAGCAGGATGTTAACAATACGACAGTACACTGGGGTGCCCTGTTATATCGATCCCGTGGTGTTTCTATAAGCAAGAGCGCACAGTGCATTTGCCATCAAATGATGGACGTGCTTTTTCAGCAGAGCCCTCTCCCACTCAGTGGGCTAGGTTGTAGGAGGGCTTGGGCTGAAGCAATCCATTCGGATGTAGAATGTAAGTCAAGGATGAAATTATACTGCATTTTATCCACGCTCTCCTTTTCTTTTAAATTTGCTGATTTCACTAGTTTCTTAACAACCCCTCCCTCCCGAAAGTCCTGCAACAATTATTGGTGAGCATAAAAATTAAGAGTGAAGAATTAATTTACACTGAAAAACATAAAATCACAGCTTTTCCAAAAGTGACTTTTTCTAAAATTAAAGGTGAAAACCACCAAGAAACTGCAGTTGGTAGAAATGTAGACTGATTTAACTCAGGGCTCGAAAGGCATTGAAGAGAACACAGAGTTATAACATCTTATGAGCTTTACCCAGGCCGGTCTTTTGGGGGTCATGTTTGATCTGTAAGACTCAGACCAAATGTCATACATCTTTCAGAAACAGGTTAAGAGGTCCATGACTCTGAGTCAAGTCAAAAGCATGGTGACTTTTTCATATGGCTGGAGAGTTTTCAGTTGTGTCTTTTCACAATCCACACTGTAAATCTC
Organism: Oreotragus oreotragus; assembly: GCA_006410675.1. Classification (NCBI taxonomy): domain Eukaryota; kingdom Metazoa; phylum Chordata; class Mammalia; order Artiodactyla; family Bovidae; genus Oreotragus; species Oreotragus oreotragus. The sequence goes on from SJYX01006174.1 coordinate 395,398, forward strand.
TAAAGATTTTTTTTCCCCCATACACTTATTTCATCATGGATGATGTGCAAACATGTTAACAATTTTGGAAAATCTCTCAATATATGGCTTCGAAAACAGAGATTAAAAGGCTAAAGTACCTTACTGTATGCATTTTTCCAGTTTATGATTTTTTTTGCATGGGTAAAAATTAACAGTCCATTAGCCATCCTATAAAATCAGCTGCACTAGAGTAAGTCTAAGGCCAGTGAGTCCTATAACCACTTCCCATTCTCACAGAATCCCATTAATTCCCACAATTGTCCAGTGGCAGTCAGAGTCTCTCATACCGCCCTGACACTCATTTAGGTGTGCAACGTGTTCTTTGTATTCCAGCATTAGATACCCCAGCTACCCTCACATCTCCATTTTCTACATAAAAATGTAGAAAGAGCAACTGAATCGGAGAAACCAAAGCCTGAGTCTCAACTCTGCTCTTTCCTGTTTGATTTTGTTCAATTACTTGTCTCCTTTGACTTTTGGGGTTTCTCATCTGTAGATAAAGATATGCTGCACACAACAAAAGGAATATTTCACAGAGCTGTGAATGTTAAATTAAATAATGAGTGCAGAATTCCTAGTACAATGCCTAGTATATAGCTGTTGCTCAGTAAATATTGATTACCTTTTCTTTGTGTATAAAAGAGGTGCAATTCTTTCCTGTTTGATTTTGTTCAATTACTTGTCTCCTTTGACTTTTGGGGTTTCTCATCTGTAGATAAAGATATGCTGCACACAACAAAAGGAATATTTCACAGAGCTGTGAATGTTAAATTAAATAATGAGTGCAGAATTCCTAGTACAATGCCTAGTGTATAGCTGTTGCTCAGTAAATATTGATTACCTTTTCTTTGTGTATAAAAGAGGTGCAATGAATCACTCAATGTTTCTCTTATCTTGATGCAAATTATTTGCATTTTAAAAGGGATCCCTTGTAAACTGAAAGGAATAAAATATCGACCGTGGAGTTTTAGAGAGGAAGGAAGACTGGAGTGAGAATTACTGTGAGAATTATTTTTAAGTCAGGAGACACTCCAGTTTCACTAAATGTCACAGTGAGGATACATAGTCCATCTGTGTTTCTGTTAACACAGAAATAAGAACATTATCATAATAGTGCATTAAATAGTGCCTCTCATATCCTCAATGATCCTGAGTTTTAGGAAATTAAAGATCATTATTATTTGATCAAATTTAATTAAACAGAACCCACCACCTTAGAGCCCCTGGGCTTCTCTAAAGAGAATATGAATGCAATGATTAAATTAAGTCACAGCCAATAAAGATTCTCATCAGAAAAGAAAATAGAAGGAGTTATCTGATTGAGAACTCTGAGTCAATTACATGCCTTGGGTGTTCCATGAGAAGTCATTGAAATTTACCTGTGCTGAAATGGAGAAGAGACTGCTTAGAAAATATAACTCACTTATGGCAATCCACTCCAGTACTATTGCCTGGAAAATCCCATGGACAGAGGAGCCTTGTAGGCTACAGTCANCCTGTGCTGAAATGGAGAAGAGACTGCTTAGAAAATATAACTCACTTATGGCAATCCACTCCAGTACTATTGCCTGGAAAATCCCATGGACAGAGGAGCCTTGTAGGCTACAGTCAATGGGGCCGCAAAGAGTCGGACATGACTGAGCAACTTCACTTATTCACCCATTCATTCATCTCATGTGGTAGATGCTTTGCTGGACATCTTGTGAGAGATAACAGGATAAATGAGATGCATTCCCTGACTTCCTCCCAAAATCTGGAGTACAGAATACTCCTAAATGAATATATTCCATAGAATTTGGGATGCAGAAAAATATATCAATTTTGAGCTGAAAGTGTCAGGAAAATATTCTTTGAGAAGATGGTGCTGAGTTCAGGCCAGAGTTAAGATGATTCAGCAAAAGCAGCTCAAGCATTTTCCATTATATCCTTACCAGACGTCAGGGGCTAGCCTAAGTCCTGGGGATACAGTTTCAGAGGGAATGAGATCGTATATCAGCTCTGCTATTTTCTGGTTGTGAGCTTTAGTAAAAATTATTTAATCTCTCAAATGCTCAGTTTCCTCAACTCAGATAAAATAAGTTTCGAGCTCATAGGTGAATAGTGAATGAAATAATGCACATAAAAGGAATTATGTGCTCAAAAAAAGTTAGCTATTGTTATTTTAAAATTCCATTGAGCTCCTCTCTTTCTTTGTCTTTTTCTAAGCTCTCTTATCTCTGGCTGTCAGTTTCAATCTCATTAAGCAAAATTTTACTCAACAAAATCCAAGAAAAAATTTGTTAGCTTTTCAGCATCACTTGAGAAACTCTAAGTACTTTGCTTTTATATTCAAGGTGAATCATGACCTGTTTCTAACCATTTTATTATTTGTACTGCCTAGTTTCTGGATAAACCATATTCCAGAATGTTGTGTAAATGTTTCCTGGGTTTTGCTGCCTTTGTGTCTTTATACATCTTTGAGGGAAAACGATCTTTACCTTTCCTTCGATTAGTATTCTTATTTCCTGAAATAGTATTCAAGACCTAGCTGAAATGTCACCTCTTCTGGTAAGCCCTCCCTGATTCTGCTGGCTCATCACTCTTTTTTGGATATAGTATTGATCATGTTAAAATACTGCTCAAGAACTTTGTTGGGTTTTCCTTCTCTGGTGAATCAAGTCTGAGCATTTTAACAGACATGCCCTTTATAATCAGACTTCCCTGGTGGCTCCGACAGTAAAAAAAAATCTGCCTGCAGTGCAGGATACTTGGGTTTGATCTCTGGATCAGGAAAATACCCTGGAGAAGGAAATGGCAACCCACTCCAGGATTCTTGCCTGGGAAATCCCATGGACAGAGGAGCCTGGTGGGCTGCAGTCCTTTATAACCAAGTCATCCACATGATTTCCCAAGCATGCTATGTACTTTTGTGCTTTCCTTACACTCTCTTCTCCACATGGAATGTTCTACAGTGCTTCAAGATCTTTGGTCTTTTTAGCGGTCAGATCTGGGGAGCCTTTCTGAAATGCCTCCACGGAATTGATCTCATCCATCCTTCCAACACCTCATTTATATTCTATTACAGTACTCAGCGACCTCTCAACACACATAGCTAGCTGTATGTTCCCACCTTCCTTCAAAGAATATGAATTCCTTAAGACACTGACTAACTTTTATTTATCATTAGATGACCTGTCACATACTGGGGCTCAATAGATGGTAACAGAATGACATCACGAGCACAGCATGTCCTGGGGACAGAAGACTGGTTTTCAATGTGGTGTTTTTTCCACTGATTCAACCCCAAGCTTGTTTGGGGTTCTGTGCCTCATTTCAGTGTTATAAGCAAGCGAAACAAATTCCTCTTGGGTTTCTTCATCTCAGAATTAGGGCTCTTGTTAGGTGGTTTGCATTTTGCTTGCAATGGGCTCTAAAACCAGAAACCTTGAGGGAGCCGTGGGGTGGCGGTCCCTCTGGGGGCAGTGAGCACTGGAGAGCTCTTCAGGAACTGAGCAGACTCCTGGTTTGGGGCTCTATCCCCAGGCTCCCGTTTCACCCGCTAGGTTTAGTCATTGCCTTTGTAAGCACTAAATAGTGGTGTGTCTGGCATCAGGTCTGGACTATCATAGTTTCTCAGTAAAACTGAGATTGGTTTCTCTTTCCTTTCCCCCCACTCAACCAGTTTAGGACTGGTTGCATATTAATAGAATATATAGTTAAAGAATAATCTCCCTCTCCAAAAACGTGCATGAAATCTTGAGACACAGTGTTGGAATGTGCTGATGCCATAGTTCAGGTTCGCTCTACAGCCTCAGGCATCATCTGCTATACCCACTCAAGGCCTCCTTCTCAGGGTCGATGGCTGGATCGCATTCTGACTTCTGAAGAGTGGCCCACAAACTACCAGGCAACATCAGCCTGGTGACTTCAATTTCTTGGATACATTTTAGGTGGGAGAAAATTTCCTGCTTGGTTTTCTTCGGGATGTGTGGTTCTCTCTAGTGTTTGCTAATCAGCTGCTCTGCTCTGTTACAGTAAGTCCCTTAAATACAGATGAGTTCTGTTCCAAGAGTATGTTTGGAAGTCCTTGTTTGTTCGTAAGGCCAGCAAAATTAGCCTAGGTATCCAACTAACGCAATCAGCTATCTTATACTGTACTGTAATAGGCTGATAATATTTTAACACAAATAATACATA
>SJYX01006174.1:408760-419968 GCA_006410675.1 Oreotragus oreotragus
CCCAAGACTGAGTAGCTCAGGTGTTTAGTGAGCATGGTCGCTGTGACTTATCGCCTCGCCCTGCTGCTCAGTTTTCTGGGTGTACCGCTGGCGCCCCTTGTCAGGCAGATGGTGACTGTCCAGAACCCCAAGAAGTCTTAGTTAGCAAGGAAGCCTGCTTGCAGTTTGGTAGGTAAAGTCTTTCCAGGGCTGCGATTGCCTCTTTCCAGCCCTTATGGCTCTGGCTGCCTGTCACCAGTGGGGAATGGTCTCTAGCTGGCTATTTCTGTTCCACCCTTTGCTCTGTGTGCGGTCCTGGTGGTGTCTTATGTTAGAGCTTTTCTCGTGGTAGCTATCCCACAGTCTGGTATGCTAGCCTAAGTTAGTTCACTCCGGTTACATTCAGGGCATTCCGGCCCGATTCTTAAAAAGCAGTGCAGCCCGCACCTCCCTGCCCAGTCCCCACTTGCTAGTGGCGGATGCAGGTTTCTTATGTTAGAGCTTTTCTCGTGGTAGCTATCCCACAGTCTGGTATGCTAGCCTAAGTTAGTTCACTCCGGTTACATTCAGGGCATTCCGGCCCGATTCTTAATAAGCAGTGCAGCCCGCACCTCCCTGCCCAGTCCCCACTTGCTAGTGGCGGATGCAGGTGTCTGCGCTGCTTCTCTGCTGGGAGAGTTACTGTTGGGCTCATAATCTGTTGGTTTTATTTATTTATTTATTTTTCTTCCCTGTAATGTTGCCCTATGTGCTTCCAAGGCTCGCCACAGACTCGGCAGTGAGTGTGTTTCCTTGTGTTTGGAAACTTCTCTCTTTTTAAGACTCTCTTCCCGGGATGGAACTCCCTCCCCACCTCCTTTGTCTCTTTTTTTGTCTTTTATATTTTTCCTACCTGTTTTTGAAGACAATGATCTGCTTTTCTGGGTGCCTGATGTCCACTGCCAGCATTCCGAAATTGTTTGGTAGAATTTACTCAGCGTTGAAATGTTCTTTTGATGGATTTGTGGGGGAGAAAGTGGTCTCCCCATCCTAATCCTCTGCCATCTTAGGACCACCCCCTCCTCTTTCACTTTCATCAAGAGGCTCTTTAGTTCTTCTTCACTTTCTGCCGTAAGGGTGGTGTCATTTGCATATGTGAGGTTATTGATATTTCTCCTGGCAATCTTGATAACAGTGTGGCCTTCCTCCAGCCCAGCGTTTCTCATGATGGACTCTGCATATAAGTTAAATAAGCAAGGTGACAATATACAGCCTTAATGTACTCCTTTTCCTATTTGGAACCTCCAATTTGGAACTCTCTTTGCTATGGAAATGTCAAAATCCACTTCTCTATGGGTAAAAGGATTGAACCTTCTAGACCCACATAAGGACCTAAGGGAACATCGAAGAGTTTATTTCTTCTTTCTACCCTTCCTGGCAGGCTTCAGCTGACAAATGTAAGAGGAGGAAAATGAAGGGAGCGCTCTGGTTCCTGAGGAAGAGTGAAGATTGGAAGGATCCTAGCATCCTTTAAATTTTAATCCGTAAAGCTCTCCTCACTGATGCAGTTAAGGAAAACTAAGATGGGAACCTCAAGAAATTAGAGCTGGTTTGAAATTGAGACTAGATGGGCTTTTTCTCATAATACAATCTTTCTGGTAATCCTGAAAGGATTTGAGCATTGATGTCACAAGAAAATAAAACAGAAACTCTTATTGTAGGAGAAGATACTCTCAAGCAGGCAAAATGCAATGAATTTGATCAAATAACATAAAATCCTCCATTGTTTAGCTTTCTGTTCCATCTGTTCTGATCCTGGAACATCCCCAGGCCAGTTCATGATGTGTAATATCACTGGAGATGTGAACTTCCTGAAGAATGCAAGTGAATACTTAATTCCATAAATGGCAGTGAGAGAAGTGTTGCAGGATTTGCAGTCCTAAGTGTCAGGCAAGATCATCTCCAGAAAGAGTGAAATCTCTAAATGAATTCAGTCTCAAAGTATTTGCAATAGCACTTTTAAGATCCAGGACCAAGAATGATATGAATAATAAAGTTAGTGGATCTCACCATTGAATAAAGTCAAACATTTTTAAGTATCTTTTTAAAAAATAACAGCTTTAATGATATATAATTCAAATACAACAAAATTTACCCTTTGAAAGTGTACAGTTCAGTGGGTTTTGGTGTATTTACAAAGTTGTACAACCACCGGCACTATCTAATTTTAGAATAGTTTCAGTCACCCCCGAAAGAAATGCATAGCCGTGTTCAGTAGTTCCTCATTTTGTCTGCTGCCAGCCCCTGGCAGCCATAAACCTATTTTCTGTCTTTGTGGATATACCTATTCTAGACATTTCATATAAATGGAGTCATACAATCCCTGGCCTTTTGTGTCTGGCTTTTTTCAATTAGCATAATATTTTCAAGGTTCATCAATGTTGTAGCATACATAGTACATTTTCCCTTTATATGGCTAAAAACAGTTATGTGGATATATGATATTTCAAAAAAATACATCCATCAGTTAGTGGAAACCTTATTTTTTTTTTTTCTTCTACTTTTTTGGCTATTTGAGTGGAGCTGCTGTGCACATTTATGTACAAGTTTTTGTGCATACATAAGTTTTTAATTCTCTTGGGTATATATATATATATATATATTTATAAGTGGTATTATTGGGTCACATGATAACTCTATGTTTAGGCTTTTGAGAAACTGACAAGCTGTTTTCATCAAAGTGACTGCACCATTTTACATAAATACATAATGTCTTTTTAATCTCCTGTGTAGATGAAGAAGTTTATTCTGCCCTGGAGACCATGTTGTCCTAGAACTGTGTCTTTTAAAAAAATCTATCACATTTTGAAGGTATTAAACCTCACCCATTCTGGCTCTCTTCCCTCTGCCTTGGCAGAGTCCCCCTCATAAACATTTATAGGCAGTCTGATTATATTGAGAAAAGACCTAAGCCAGAGAGTGAGACAAGGCCTTCGGCTACTGCATACCACTCAACCTTGAAATTATTTCCTGTATTCTTCCTCCAGTTGGAACTCTCCAGTTCTCTTTGTCACATTTGCACTACCTAATTTCAGTAGCAATAAGAATATATGATAAGTGAGTGTCTACTTTGTGCCATGTAATATATTTATTCCTGGAGAGAGTAAGAGGTCTGACACCAAACTACCATTCAATGGTTTCACAATTCCCCATGGGCACTGACAAGTGCTTCAATAGATATACAAAAGAATATATATTTTCAAAGACAATGATGTAAAACAGAGCTTTTAAACTTCAGCAGTTGGTATTCCACGACTGATGAATCTATGTTGAGTGGCTGTCTTAAGCATTGTGGGATATTTATCAGTATCTCTGGCTTCCATTCACTATGTGTCAAGAGGACCCCTCCAACTGTAACATCCAAAAGTGTCTCCAAACATAGCCAAATATTTCCCTGGAGCAACATTAGTCCTGGCTGAGAATCACTGGCCGAGAGTTTAGAGCAAGGGCTTAGGCAGGATCCAGGTTTCAGGATGTTGGAGAGGTAGCTAAATCTTTCTGATATTTATCTTCAAAAAATAGAACTAATAATAGCTACATCAGAGGGCTAATGTATGGGTTAAACAAGATAATGCACACAGGACCCCCTCATGAATGTTGGGTGCACTTCTCTCTCATACTGTAATGAGGGCCATTCAGAAAGCCTTGGATCTCAGCCTGAAAATCCTGGAGAGGCTGACTCTGGAGTTTTACTTTCCTCTCATGCTTTCTCTTTTGCTAAACTTGAATTGTAAAATGATAAACTGGGAGAAAGCATAAGGAATGAAGAAGTGGGCTTTTTCTGAGTATCCTTGTGTGAATGCATGGCTGGAATGCTGGATGGTTATGGAACCAGACACCTGTTCACTCGTGTGTTCACTCATCCATTATTTGTTCATAAGAAAGATTTACCAACTGTCTGGTCTAGATCCCTTTCTGCCCCTCTGCTCTCCAGTCACTTGGGTTATTTCTTTGACTGTTGCTTGCTCCCTCCTGTCTCAAGGCTTTTCCATATTTTCTGTCCTCAGCCTTGAACACTTATTCTAGTTCACTCCTGTTCACTGTTGAGACTGCAGTTCAAATTTAGCATTTTCAAAGCTACAACCACTGACACTTCATCTCAGATTAAAGCAGAGCCCACTGCTTAAGCACTCAAAACCCCTGGATTATTTTATTGCTTTAGTTCCTGTGAATCCCACTAAACTCTGAGCCCTATCAATGAGGCAGTTGTGTCCATTTTTCCCCATCAATTCTCAGCACAGAGCCAAGCATATGAGTATTCAGTAAATATTTCAAACCAGTTTTCTGCTGACTGGCTGATGGAATGAATGAACGAGAGTTAGCCACTGGCTAGGTTTTTTCTAGCTTTTCTTAAAAAATGATGGACCTGATGGTGACTTTCACATATCTCAGGAGTGATGAGCCCTTTCTGGGCAGGTTGTCTAAGGTTGACCAGTGAGTGTCCTCTGATGGTAGAAGAAAAGGAGAGACAGGCTTGGGAGGGGATGGGCAGAGGGCCCGGGCTTCTATGAAAGTTAGCCCTGAAATCTGACTCATTAGAAAAGACCCTGGGAAAGATTGAAGGCAGGAGGAGAAGGGGACAACAGAGGATGAAATGGTTGGATGGCATCACTGGCTCAATGGACATGGGTTTGAGTGAACTCCGGGAGTTGGTGATGGACAAGGAGGCCTGCCGTGCTGCACGCAGTCCGTGAGGTCACAAAGAGTCAGACACGACGGAGCAGCTGAACTGAACTGAACGTCGTTTCAGGGCGGAGCTGCCTTCTTTACCGCAAGCACCGCAGTGGCTTTAGCCATAGGAAAAAACCCTCCCTTTGCTCTCCACTTGGCACGTGCACTCTTTTTTCATCACTTGAAGCTAAAATCCTATTTCATCATCTTTCTTTTTTTCTCTTTTTCCCTAGAAAGTAGAGATCCTTCATTTTTGAACACATTTTTCTATGCCAAACAACTTTCCATAGCCTGGTCAGAAATCAGGTTAGCCTTCGTGTTTCTCGTGGCTTGTTAGTAATAGGCGTGATCATTGGGATGGTCAACTATGCTCTCAGTGTACAAAGAATTCATTCTCTAGGCTTGTACTCAGTCGCTCAGTCGCGTCCAGCTCTTTGCGAGCCCATGGACTATGGCTCGCCAGGCTCCTCTGTTCTTGGGATTCTCCAGGCAAGAATGCTGCAGTGGGTTGCCATGCCCTCCTCCAGGGGATCTTCTCGAACAAGGGACAGAACTGGTACCTCTTACGTCTCCTGTGGCAGATGGGTTCTTTACCACTACCGCCACCTGGGGGCCCATTCTCTAAGCCTACAATCCGCAAATTTAAAATATGCTTATTCGTTAAACAGTCCTTGGGCTGCTCAGGAGAATAGCTTAAATTTTTTTTTTTTAATTTTTCTGACTACATAAATGAGAGAAAGCAGCCTTCACCTGGGTGTGCAATGTGTCCAGTGAAATATTAACCTCTCGCCGCCTATGAATGTGCCTCACTTGGCACAGACTGAAAGATCTGCTTTGTGACAATGGCGCTGGGGTTCGCAAAGAGTCTTGCTTGTTTCCCTGGTTGGGTGTGAAGCAAGGCTTTGCTCCCAGTCTTTCATCTATTTATTTAGCTTCGATGTGTCTCTGTTGTTGCCCGTGGACTATCTCTGGTTGCGGAGAACCGGCACTCCTCTCTAGGGGCAACGCGCAGCCTTCTCACTGTGGCGGCTTCCCGTGTTCCGGAGCAGGGGCTCTGAGCGCATGCGCTTCAGCAGTTGCAGCGCTCAGGCTTAGGGGCGTGTGAGATCTTCCTGGACCTCTGCATTGTCAGGTGGACTCCTAAGCGCTGGACCACCAGGCAAGTCTCTTGTTCCCAGTACTGCCGTTGCCTACTGCTGAAGCTGAAACTCCAGTACTTTGGCCACCTCGTGCGAAGAGTTGACTCATTGGAAAAGACTCTGATGCCGGGAGGGACTGGGGGCAGGAGGAGAAGGGAACGGCAGAGGATGAGACGGCTGGGTGGCATCACTGACTTGATGAACGTGAGTTTGGGTGAACTCTGGGAGTTGGTGATGGACAGGGAGTTGTTTTGGCGTGCTGCGGTTCATGGGGTTGCAAAGAGTCGGACACGATTGAGCGACTGAACTGACCTGAACTGACCTGAACCAGCTCTGAACATACTTCTTGTCACACCAGACTGGAGGCCAATGCAAAATAACCAGCATGTTCCAGCGTTAAACACTGACACTCTAACATGAATATTTATTTGCATTTTGCAAAGCTGCTCCTTTTTCCTGTGGCCGAGGCTGGAAAGCAAGACTGATGATCAACTGAAAGTGGGGTGATGAGGAGGGAGAGGAGAGATAGTTGGGGTGTGTATATATGCCTTGATCCATCTCTTGGTTCTGATGCAGTTTGGGTTAATGAGTCTATTTTCCACTCCTTTCCTGGAGGCTTATGAGTCTTCTGTAAGAGAATCTTCCTTAACCAGTTTAATTGTGAATTCTGAGGAGGCCACTTTCAGCTTCTCATATTAGAGGTATCATCTGTGGATGGGGTTTTTCATTTCTTTGTTTACAGCAACCTGGAATTAGACTTGTTTTGTTATTCACAACACTTGTTTGTACAGTGGTCTCAATAATTAAATCAAAATGTCACTGGATCCATATGCCTTTCCTTATCTTATTTTCTTGTCGAAAGGTTTATCCCATAGGAAGTAGCCCAGTTTCAGTCAAGTTCTGATTATGCCTTGGGGAAAGAAGACACACAAAAATAACTTGTCTTTTCAAATGTTTTACTTAAACTGTGGGACAATTAAAATTATTTATCAACAACCATGCCACAGAAGTAATGAGATGATTAAAATATTCTTAATGAGCTTGCATTTTCCAATTGTTTCACTTGATGTAGCAATACATATTTATGATTTTAATTATTGTTTTGGCCTCAGAAAGTGTCTGTTTTATAAAGATCAGCAGGGTTCATGAGAGAGTTGATAAGTTGACTTGTTGACTTTTTTTTTTCTTAGACTATTAGCAATTAAAATAATACATTGCAGTGGGAAAGTAGTTTAATAAATTCATTTAAACATGTTAAAGACTTTAAGAAATACAATGCTGAGATCTCTTTTCATATTAAAGTAATTATAAAGCCCACAGGGTCTGGTGAGCATGGCATAATCCATGTAACATGTAGAGGTGATCAACTTGTAAACTGGGGAAGTCTCACATGCCACCTCCCCTCTCTTTACCTCTTTCTCATCTTGGTAGATGAACAATGGCTCCAAGAGGTGGAGGTTAAATCTGCCATCTGTGTGTGCTCAGTCGTGCTTGACCCTGCGACCCCATGAACTGTATCCTGCCAGACTCCTCTGTCCATGGGATTTTCCAGGCAAGCACACTGGAGTGGGTTGCCATTTCTTCCCCCAGGGGATCTTCCTGACTCAGGGATCAAACCTGCATCTCTTGCATTGGCAGGGAGATTCTTTACCGCTTCTTAACCTGTGAAGCCCATCTGGGCCCTGGCACTTTTATTCCCCAGAGACTCAATTCATCAACTATTCCTCTGTCCTGTTTCTTCAAACTCTGCCACCGCCTGTCTCTCTGCCTGAAAAATATTCATTTCCTTCCATGAATATAAAATAATATTAGAAAATCCTTCCTTCACCTTTTAACAGAGATCTCCATCTCTTGGCTTTTATTTTCCTCTTGACTTCTAAGTTGTCTTTTCTTGCTCACTTAGTTATTCTTCAGTCTCAGTTAATCTACCTTTTACCCCATTTCTCTGTGGAAAAAGAATTCCCTTTATTCCAGATCATCTCCAGCATTCATTTTGTAGACTTTTTGATGATGGCATCTGTATGTCTTCTTTGGAAAAATGTCTATTTAGGTTTTCTGCCCTTTTTGTTTTTCATTTTTGATTGGGTGGTTGGTTTTTTTTTTGTTGTTGTTGTTTTTATTGAGTTGTACGATCTGTTTTTATATCTTTGAGATTAAGACCTTCTCAGTTGCATTGTTTGCAAATATATTCTCCCATTCTAAAGGTTGTATTTTCATTAGGTTTATGGTTTCCTTTTCTGTGAAAAAGCTTATAAGTTTGTTTCGGTCCCATTTGTCTATTTTTTCTCATTTCCACCTTAGGTCATCTTTCTTCCTCTAGATCAAGCTTTATTAACCAACTGGATTATTGTATTAAATATTCACAAAGGCCTACATGGCAGGTTTTCCTCCATTCTATTCTCTATAACAAAATCATGTTACTAAAGCACACATTCTTCAAAATATCTTATTATTTTGAGGAAACAACTTAAGCTCATTATGTTCATGAATGCTTTTTGACTTTGTCTACAGCCATTCCTTAAGCCATGTCTGGTGGTGACTAGCTATATTGAACTCCATGTGTTTCTGAGAATTCCTCATACTTTGTTTCACAGGGGATTTTTATCTACTGTGTAAGATGCTATAACGATAGGGGACTTCCCTGGTGGTCCAGTGGTTAAGAATCCGCCTTCCAGTGAAGGGGTGGCAAGGCTGATCCATGGTCAGGGAACCAAGATCCCACATGCTGTGGGGCAACTAAGCCCGAGCGCCAAATAAATGAATATTCAAAAAAGATATCTATAATGATTGATATATGTCATTATACATTTATGAAAACTGATAGCATATGCAACACCAACTATGGACTTTGGAGTGATAATGGTGTGTCAGCGTGGGTTCACCAGTTATAACGAATGAACTAGTCTGACTTGGGATTTTGATATTGAGGGAGGCTTTGTACACGTGGTGGCTAGGAGTATATGAGGATGTGCTGTACTTCTCCTCGGTATGGCTGTGAGCCTAAAACTGAGAAATAAAATCTGTTAAAGCATTACTTCATTTCGGCCTCCACTCTGTGTGTCTATACTAGCTCTTCCCAACAAGAACCTCTTCAGTTTTCTGCATGTCTAGGAAGACAGACAAGCAAACCCTTGACCTCTGTCTTTAACTTAGCCACTGCTAGCCTGTCTCTACCAGTTTATCTCACTCCGTTTTCCTTCGGCAAGCATTTTGGAAGTGTGAATCTCTATAAACCTTGTTAGTTTCACTTCGTCCTTTTATTTTCAGCCTTAAGTCATCAACAACATTGTGAGCTGACAGTGCAGTCAACAGTGACTTCACGTTGTCAAATGTAACAGGCACATTTTGATTCTCATCTCATTGGACCTCTGGCAGCATTGGCACCCTGTGAGAGTTCTTCTAGAACTCTTTTCGTCCTGGTTTCTGTGGCACCTTCTTTTCCCCAGCTCCTTACCCCTCCTGCACAATACCTTCCAGAACACTCTTCTCATTCCCTCCAGTGCTGATGCCCCCATCCCCAGCAAGGCTCTGTCTGTAATCCACCTTTCTGCATACTACCTATTAATCTCAAAGTAGCAGCAACTGGAGCATGAGGTTTAAAATATTCTTATATGCAAATGATTCCCAAGTCTACATCACTGCTCCTGATTTCTCCTCTTACCTGAAGACTCCAGCTCCTTTGTGATGATGAATCTCCATTTGGTGCCTGCAGCTGTACCCTGAATTCAACACGTTTAAAACTGGGGCCTTCCCTGGTGGTCCAGTGGTTGGAACTCCACCTGGTAATTCAGGGGACCCCGGTTTGGCCCCTGGCCTGGGAGGATTCCGCCTGTCCCGGAGCAGCTGGGCCCCTGCGCCACAGCCACTGAGCCTGTGCGCCTAGAGCCCTTGCTTGTCCGCAAGGGAAGCCGCTGCAGTGAGAAGAGAAGAGCAGCCTCATGCACCAAAGCGAAGGGGAGCTGCCGCCCCGACCGCCGGAGAAAGGCTGCGAGCACAGCGAAAACCCAGCACGGCCGAAAATTAATAAATTAACTAAAACGATTGATTTCGCTGTCTGCTCCTCTGACCCCAGCCTCTTCACCTCCCTTTATTCACCATCTTCTAACTTCTCAGTGTCATTCTCTGGTTCATAGGCTTCTAGTGGGCGGAAAATGAGTCAATATGTGATCATGTTTATCACAGGGCCTGGCATATATTTGCATCTTGATCTATTATTGCTACAGTAAGTCCTCTGAAAGTGAAAGTGAAGGTCGCTCAGTCAAGTCCGACTCTTTGTGATCCCATGGACTATACAGTCCGTGGAATTCTCCAGGCAAGAATGCTGGAGTGGGTAGCCTTTCCTTTCTCCACGGGATCTTCCCAACCCAGGGATAGAACCCAGGTCTCCTGCAGTGCAGGCGGATTCTTTACCAGCTGAGCTATGAAGGAAGTAAATTCCCTAAGAACATTTTCCGTCCCGAGAGGATGTTCATAAGTCTAATTTGTTTGTAAAAGTCCAACAAAGTTAGCCTAGGTACAAACTAACACAACTGACTATATATTACTGCACCCTGCTGCTGCTGCTGCTGCTGCTGCTGCTGCTGCTGCTGCTAAGTTGCTTCAGTCGTGTCCGACTCTTAGCGACCCCATGGACTGCAGCCCACCAGGCTCCTTCATCCATGGGATTTTTCAGGCAAGAGTACTCGAGTCGGGTGCCACTGCCTTCTCCGTACTGTACCCACATAGGCTTATAATACTTCTCCAACAGATAATATATAAAAAACAAACACAAAAATTAAAGAAAACATTTTGTATCTTACAGCACAGTACATAAAAAAAGTTGAGTATAGCAGCTGGCACTGAGCGAACAGGCAAGAAGAAGGGGTACTGCCGGGAGCAGGGAGAGGAGGCGGCGGATAGTGAAGCTGGAGGGTCGTCGCGGTAGGAGGCGGAGCGCTGGCTGCGGTTTCACGCGCGCCTGGCAACGCGCAGGCTCTGGTGGCTTGCTGGGCTCCATTCTACCGAGACTCTGAAAAACAATCCAGTGATGCGTGTTCGCATCTGTGAGAGTTTGAAACTTGAGGATATGCATATAGGGGATTTATTTTGTTATTATTCCAAACCCTTTGACTGTGTGGATCACAATAAACTGTGGAAAATTCCGAAAGAGATGGGAATACCAGACCTCCTGACCTGCCTCTTGAGAAACCTGTATGCAGGTCAGAAAGAAACAGCTAGAACTGGACCTGGAACAACAGGCTGGTTCCAAATAGGAAAAGGCGTACATCAAGGCTGTATATTGTCACCCTGATTATTTAACTTATATGCAGAGTACATCATGAGAAACGCTGGGCTGGAAGAAACACAAGCTGGGATCCAGATTGCTGGGAGAAATATCAAT